>VZRH01003036.1:987917-1213483 GCA_013397555.1 Urocynchramus pylzowi | reverse complement strand
AAAAAAAAAAAAAAAAAAAAAAAAAACCAAAACTATTCGTTTTAGAGTCGCTGGATTAATATTTAGAGTGATCAGCAATTGGATGATTAGTGTCATCAGCCTAATGCAGAACATGGACTCCACCAGTCTCATTCAGGAAAAATGTCCTGATTTTATTTCCATGGAGTTCTCTAATCTGTAATATAGATAAATAAACATGTTAAAGTTGCTCTTCACAGATGGTCTAAAAAAATTAATTTAAAATACCCATGGATATTTCAATATGATTTTTAAAAAGTGATTTACATTTGTATTTTTTATATACACATATTTATTTTATATGCTACTGGAAGGACTTCAGAACTTAAGAGGTGAATAACTAAAGTTGTGCCATAACCTTATGGAACTGGAATGCATATAGGATTCAAAGAAAATTTTCATTGGGTTGGGAGGCAGAGGGTTCTGCTCACGAGTGTCATTAGAGCTCTGATTCATTAGGAAATGACATTAAAATTTAGGCCCTGAGGAATCCAGGACAGGAGACATCCAATGAATTAATAAAACTATAAAATACCAAGGTACAATGGGCAGTCTTGGAATGACATCCAAACATAAGTTGCTAAGAAGCACTGCAGTTTATTTTAAATATAAATTAATATAGAATTATTCTGTTTGATTTGTTTGGCTTTCCACCAATCCTGATGACTGCAGGGCATATAAAGAGCCTATAGCTCTCTGGAGGCTTGAGAAATAGTGTCTTCTCTTTTCCTCTAAACAGAGCTTTCTAGCAACACCAGGAAAAGTAAAAGAACAAAACCCAAACCCAAACCCAACCCTGTGACTTGGCTGCTCTTTTCAAAGATGGATTAAACTTATTGCCTTATCTCAGGATTGTGATGCTGAGTCAACAGTGCCACTGCAATTTTTAGTGATTTGGATACCCCGTTATACATGAAGTATAGGAGCAGAATCAGAATATCAGTGTTTGAATTGGTACTGGGAAGTTCCTGTGGGCTGAGGAATAGAATTTTCATTTTAATGTTCAGGTAATGTCTAAATGCTGAATAATGGGCTGATATTTTGGGTTGCTGACATAGGAGCATATTTTTACAAACCAATGATAGATCTCAGTCTTGAGAGCTGATTTGTGAGGTTTTGGTCACAGCTCATTATTGGGGTAACTACAGATTGGGAAACCACTGGACAGGGGGTTTTGCCAGTTAGGCAGGACTGAAGTTAGTGCCCTTGGACCAGTGGCATCAGTTTGTTTGATATGTGTCTAATGTGGCAGATTTTAAGTGTATATGTCATCTTCTAGAGAAACAAGTAATTGCACTCCTTGTGTTTTAAAAATAAGATGTGTTTTGTTGACCTTGCTTTTTCAGCATTTCTTCTATATAAACCTAAATATTTAGGTGAAAGCAACATGCAAAGTTGTGTAGCTGAGACATTTCCATTTTTCTGCTGTTTTTTCTTGATGAATGCCGGGGAAGATAACAATTTGCCTTTTTTCCACTCCATTAAAATCATATTTGAAGTAGTCTTCTGAAATCAGTACAGTGACATTATTTTGCAAGCTAATGGCTGCTTTATTTCAAATGCTTCAGCAAATGTTACTGTGTATTCATGTGTGCACACTATTGCAAATTAAATAATACATCTGTGATTTCAGTTCTGTTTTTTCCTTTCTATTCTGCTGACTTCACATAAGATTGAACTGGAAATATCATGTATCTTAATTGTTTCTCACCTTTCAAAATTCACAGTTTGAAATCCAGTAACTTTCTAAGACATGTTCATTGATTTCTCATTTCCCACTCTTGAACCAAATCTGCAGCTTAAAGACATACTTGAGCAGCCTGGGGTCTTAGGGATTGATAGATGGGGATGTCTTAAACAGAACCGTTTCAGCATCAAGGATTTGCTTTGTAGTTCTCCTTCTATGGAAATAAAAACTAACTGGGTAATTGTTGTGGAATGTGGGTTCAGTGTTTTCCAAATAACAACTAGTGGTATTTGTCATGAGATGTGTTTTTATACATATTTAAGTACAAAACAAAAGGTAAATTTCACTTTCTGTTCCAACATGAAAACCTTCAAACATTACCAAATTTAATGTTTAAAAAAATAAAGTGTTGCCATGAGATGTTCCATGCATTTAGACAAGGCACATTGAGTAAATAATCTAAATTAGATTGACTTATTTATGTTCTCCAGAACAAGCAATATTCAAGGTTCAAGACAGATGCTCTAAAAAGCAATTTTAACCTATCTAAAAAGTAGTACCAGATTTCTGTGCTCTATTTGAGCCATACTTCTGTTCTTTAAGTGCTTATTTATTTAGGATCACTTATTTGACAAAGGAAACTAAAACCATTTTGCAACAGTTTTCAGTCAATAGACTTTTGGGTACTGAGTAGAGTATTTTGGGTAAGAGTTTATGGGATTCTACTTAACAAAATCACTTTGCATTGTGTGTGTGTTCTTTATTTTTTTCCAGATCCAGCCATTGTAAATGGAGTTTATTGGTCAGAATCTTTAAATAAGGTGTTCGTTGATAACTTTGATCGTGACCCTTCTCTCATCTGGCAGTATTTTGGAAGTGCAAAAGGATTTTTCAGGCAATATCCAGGTAGGAAGAAGAGAAGCTCGTAAAATACAATAAAGAATTCCATGGCTGCATTGAGTATTGTTACAAATCCTGACTGCCACAGAGACTTGCAAGTTTGATTTTACTTCATCTAGTTCTCAGAGAGATTTCCAATCAATATTTTGAAAATTTTGAGGTTTTTCTACCAATTTCTATTTGGAGGTGAAAACCTCATGATAACTCATGTACTCATAAAAATTTCTATTCAGAAAGACATATACAGACATGTGAAAAATAACTTCTAAACAGGCTGTGACAAGGAGAGCAAAAGGATTAGAGCCTTCATGTAGTACTAAGCTTGAATTATGTGCTCTATCCATGGACACAGTAAGACTTCATCATTATTTGTTGTTTTATTTTTAAACTTCCATTTAATCTGGCAGATTTACATTAAAGAATTGAAAAAACTTGTTTGAAAGTTTATTTTCACACCGGTTGTAATAAAATGCAAGCACACCACTTGTATTATTTCTATAGATGTAGGTTAAAACTTAAATTGTTGCCTATTAAGTTTTATGTTTAATCCTATACAAAATTTACCACATTATAATAAACTATGAAGTTAAATAAACTGATTCTCAGCTTCTGTAACTTTGAATCAGGCTCACAGTGTGTGTTGTTCCTTTGGCTGATGTGGTTCAGCAACCCATGTTTCTCTAAACCTTGAGTTTAAGCAAGTTCACCATAAGCCTGTATGAGAGTAATGGCTACTACATCTGTGTTAGTTCTAGATTGCGGTGCAGAAGATCAAAAAAGGGACATCTCCTATGACCAATGTGATCGAGGAGAGCCGAATTTATTATTCCATAAAAGACTATATTTATAATAAGTTTTTACTGTTCATGCGTCTCTAGCTAATACATGATTGATTAATCCTAGCTGTTCGCGCGCCTAAAATAGAATGCTGATTGGTTCATCCGATTTTCACGCATCTTGCTGTGGTCGTTTGGCCCATCCTCTACCTATTTGCAAATGTGCTGGCAGGCTTGCTGATCTTGTCTTCTTCTTCTTCTTGTATCTTCCTCAAGGACCTAACGACTCCATTTTCTGAATACATCCATTCACCATTGTTACAGGTTAAGGATATATTAGATCTGCTTTTTGAATACGTCCATTATCTATTGTTGCCAACAGGCTGGGTTGTGCATCTGCTAAATGTGGCCATTGTCTTGTAGAAACTCCTTAATCTGCAAAAAATCCTCAACACTAGATTAGACTTCAGTTCCCAAGCTTCATGATATTTCAAATATTAGTCCTTATTTTCAAGGCTATTTCTTGTTTTGTGTTAGAAAATGAGTGCAAAAAGCAGGAAGTGTTCCCTCGTAATTTTTTTCCTTGGAGATTTTTTATCCTATTTTTTCTGATCTACAACCAGGAGATGTTACCTCTTCATAGTGATGTAAGTAAAAATTCAGAGTATGACCTCTGAGTGAAGCAAGTAGTGTAAGGGGAGCTGCTGGAGCCAGCCACGGGTTGGAAGTGCTCGAGGTCTGGAAAGGACTTGGCAAGATGTGATAAAGCTTGCCAGCACCAAAGACCAAGAATTTCATGAAAATAGTGCGATGAACATAGTAGGCCTGAAAAGGTATCACCTTACAGTAGACTAAAAAGGAGTGAGGAAAGAAGTTATTTCTGGTTGCCCTATTTTAGGAACTTTTCTTTCCCCCAGTATTTCCCATGTTATGATGGCACTGCCTGTTAGATTAAAGAATGAAACTCCATTAACTGCTACTTAGCCCCAATACCAGATACATTTTCCACAGGTACTGTGCAAATTTAATTTAATATTTTATCCTGTTTTTTTTTTTGTTTTTTTTTTTTTTTTTAACAGGAATTAAATGGGAACCTGATGAGAACGGAGTCATTGCATTTGACTGCAGAAACAGAAAGTGGTAGGCAATTGATGACTGCCAGTGTTTAAGAAATTTGAAATGATGAAAAGTTCAGTATTTAAAAGAAGTTTTGTCTTTCATCTCAGGTACATCCAAGCAGCAACTTCTCCAAAAGATGTGGTAATTTTAGTGGATGTCAGTGGCAGTATGAAAGGGCTTCGCTTGACTATTGCAAAACAGACAGTTTCATCTATTTTGGATACCCTTGGAGATGATGACTTCTTCAATATAATTGCTGTGAGTGTCTCAAGAGTTTTTTTTTTTTAGCTATTTTTATTCCATCATTTCTTGCTATCTGTCATGTTTTACTTCACTCAAGCCACTTAAAAAATGCTGCAGACAGGTGACGGATGACATCTGAACCCACTGGACAGACACTGTGTTTATTCAGTGTGAGATTCTTCAAGTGCCAGAGATTTCAGGCTGTTTGTCTGTGACTTGCAATTTGAAACCGTTTAAAGAAGTAGTCTTCAGTCCGGAGGTGCAAAGAATAGGGGTTTTTTTGGTTGGTTTTTTTTTAAAATTTTGCTTGAACTTGGTTCAAGCAAAATTTTAAAAAACCCCAAAATTTACCTTAACTTTTAACTTCAGGGTGTGTCTGCCTTCTCCCCTGCTTTTCCCCCTCAGCTTCTGCAATACACTGCAAATTTCAAAATGGGTAAAATGTAAGAATTACTAGATTCAGATTTTAGCTTTTTCTAGGGCTTGCATGGCATGATAAAATGCCAGCATAACTCCTCAAAGTTCATGTTCTGGTCTGAAGGGTATGTCTGTGTAAGTTGTGTAGAGGGGTTGCTGGTGTTTAACAGCAGTGAGAAATCAGATCCTCAGTAGCTCCTCTTGTGTACGGTAGTGAGTCTTCCATTGTACAGGTACAAGTTTTAAAGCTGTGACAAAAGGCTGGTATTACTGTACTTGATAGTAATGGGATTAATCTTGTGGGTAAGGAGGACTTCAAGAAATCCAAAACTGAAATCAGAACTATGATTTGCAGGGGAGGGAAGGGAGGAGGAATTAGTTGGTATATAAATTTTCTTCTGCTGATATTCTCTTGCTAATACTTTGTAAAAAAAAAGGTTTTCTCCAATGTGTAAATGTCTTCAACTTCTTGAGCATAAGGAAGATGGCCTTTTTGGTTTTTTGCTACAAGGGAAGTGTCCTTTGTGTACTAAATTAAACGACCCCAGAGACACAAGTGTAAATCTTGAGATTGTATAGAAAATGAAGTATATGTGCATGAAGTATACACACATACACTGTATTTTTAGCACACAGCAAGCAGTTCAGACTATCATATCAATCTCTTTGCATGATAATTGCATAGTTAGCAGAAACTCATGTTGTATAAAGATATAATTACATACTTTATCAAAAAAAGATTTACTGTCCTTAAAAAAAATGTGATTAACTGTAATCTAAATAACTTCTGTAAGTTGAAAGAATGTTTCAACTAGAGTAATTACTAAGATGCCTGACCAGCCATTTTTTGGTTTATAATCTGTGTTTATCAGTAGTTGTAACAGTTACTGTGAATTATGTAGGAAGAAAAAAGAAAAGTTGTATTTTTAAGTGAAAATTTTACTTTGGGAAAATCAAAAGGCTCATCTATAACAAAAAAAAGTAAAAACCTATGTAACTTGAGTCCAAACTAATGACTTTGCCTAAGTAGCAGAGTGAAAATATTGTGCAAATACTTTTAAAAAGCAAGTATGAAAAAACTGATCATTACTTTTTAAAATTTAAAGTTTATTTGAAAATGAACTGAGCTGTGTAAAACACCATGGAGTCACGGATTTTTTTACATAACTTATTGTCGAATTACACAAGCTTCTCAACACTGAATTTGTGTTGAGAAAAGGAAAGAATCACCCACCTGTGCCTTTCCTCCCAGCTGCCCAGGCTGAAATTGTGCCCAACCCCTCTGTGGGGCCAGCCTCAGCACCTTGGCTGCCCTTCAGCCTCTCCCCTCTCAGGGTGAGGTGCGAGGCAGCTGAGCCAAGGGCTGGTTTCCAGCAGCAGCTCTGTCTCTGCAGCTTCTCACTGTCCCTCCTTGCTGGCTCTTCCCTCTCGTTGTTGTCCCTTCAGCTGGGTCACCTCTGGCCACCATCCCTCAGGGTGTCCCCAGCTCAGCCTGGCTCCCTCAGTGGTGTCCTCACCCCAGCGTGGGTCACTCACAGCCCCCGGTGTCCAGCAGCACACCCCTTCCACCAGGACATTTTCCCAGCTTTGTTTCCAGATGTTTCCAGGTGCTGATGGCTCTTTGCAGGTGCTGCAGCCCGCAGCCTGCTGTGCCTCCATTTGGGAACCTTGCAGTGTCTTCAGTCACAGCGCTGGTGCTGGCTGTGAAGGCACAGGGCACTTTGTGGCCCTCTCCTACACTTCAGCCCTCCTGCAGTGCTTGGCTAGTATCAGAAATTCTGAATTTTTAGAAAGAAACATAATTACTGTGCTAAATACAGCATTCATCTGAGGTAATCTTTTCCTCTGTAGATTCCTTCTTCTCTAGAACCTCTTTTAGGATGGATATGTGTGTGTTTAAATAAGCAGAAATATCAATGGAGAATGTTTTTTTATGCTCACAAGCTTTGCTGTTTAATTTCATTAGGATGCTGATGTGCAAATATGAACCTGAAGGTATTCATTGCATTGACAGAGGTACCACAGAAATGTAGGGGACCAAGGAGAGCATGACAGGAGTGGTGGTGAGGAGGTAAAGTGCTGTCCTGTTGCCTTGGGGTTCTGCAGGAAGAGTTTGTAGGGAGTTATTTTGTACTAAGTCATGGAATCATGGAATATGCTGAGTTAGAAAGGATCCATCAGCCTCATCAAGTCTGACTCCTCGCCCTGTACAGGACACCCCAAGAATCCCACCATGTGCCTGAGAGCGTCGTCTAAAAGTTCCGTGGACTCTGTCAGGCTTCGTACTGTTACCACTCCCCTGGGGAGCCTGTTTCACTCCCTCTGGGTGAAAAATCTTTTCCTGGTATGTAATCTAAACTTCCCTTGACTCAACTTCCTCTTGGTCTCTCACAAGGTAAAAAAGGGAGTGGGCCTTTCAATAAGGAATGGCACAGGTAGGCTGGGGCTGAACCATGAACTGCTTTTACAATGTGCTGTGTGAAAGCCATAGTGAGGAGACACGGCAAAGCCAGTCACTGTGATTTATGTTATCTGCAGAAATTGCTTCTGAGGCATTGCTTTGACCAAGTGCCTGCAGGGCAAATGAAATTTGTCAAGAACGGAGATGTTCCAGTGGTCAAAATGTGAGCCAACAAAGCCCACACAAGAGGCTGCTTGGTGTGAAAGCTCTGAAAATCCCATACTGCTTTTATGTATAGACAAATGTTTGAGTGAGATTGTAGCTTACTCTTTGTAATTCAGGCATAGCCTGGTGATGTGACAGCAGTTTCATTTGAAGGTAGGATACACATATGTCAGTCCAAGAAATCCCCTCTGTATGAGCAGATCCCCTCTGTCTCCAGAGCTGTCCAGCTGTGCAATGTGTGCAAAAATGGATCTGCTGTGCCCTTCTGGGGGAGACTGAACCTTCATACAGCACACGGCTGAGCCTTGCTCAGACTGACAGCTCTGAAAGGCCACTCCAAACTGTTGCTCTGTGAGGGCTCCTGGGCATCTGGAAGTTTCAGATGAATGGCCAAGTGTCCCCTCTCTCCCCAGCCCAAAATCTGAGGTGAAATAAGAGCTTCATTAGTGTGGGAAATCTGGACAAACTGTCTGTACTTACTAGATGAAGCAAAATTTTGAACTTGAATGACCGTGACTGTCAGCATGGCTTTATAATGCACAGTGATTAACAGAATGAATACTTGCATGTTTTTCTGTATACATATAGATAGATAGATATAAATGTATATCTATCAGAAAGCAGAATTCACTCCAAGTCTTTCCAGAGAATAAACATAAAAGGATAATGTTAAACATAGTTTTAGCTTTCATGGGTAGCTTGTTGCAATATCCATCTGAAATTGATGGAGTAGATGATTGAATTGCAAAAAAAATTATTGAAATACAAGAGCGATTTTGTGCTGCCTATGTTTAAATTTAAGGTCAGTTCACTGGTGCATGAACAGAGATATCTGCAACAACAAGAGAAAAGGCATGTTTTTCCAATTCTCTTTGAAGAATAATTCCAAGTCAAGCATTAAATTAACAACATTATCATAAAACAAGTACTAATTTTGTCAAAAGCTAAAATTTTTAAATGCTTTTATATAAACTCTACACTGAATTATCAAAACATTAACTGAGCCAAGAATGTTAAATTAACTTTACTGCTTTAGACAAACCCTTTTAGCAAAATTGATTAGAAGAAAAGTTTTTTTAATTCAAAGCACAGTAGTAAAGCTCCCAGTATTAATATGTAGAATTTTCCACTATAAATAGTCTCCTCTTTTTAGTTATTTTTTATTCCTACAGAATAGACCATGGATAAATTTACTTTTCAGCCTGCCTGAATAATCAGATTCTGTAGAGCTGATGTGTGAGCTGGCTGACAAAGAGAGGCAGCCAAAATGAAGCTCCATATGACACCTCCAAGCAGTGGCCTGTCCTTGTGTGCCACTTGTTTGGCACAGTAAACTATGGAAGCACCAATTCCTGTGGTTCCTTTTCTGAATTGGCTTCTTAGGCTGGGCTGAATTGTATATCTGAATATGCTTTAATATAATGTGAAATCTTTTATATGTGTATTGTTGCACAACAAAATGGAAATGTAATTTATTTATGTGGACCTTGCGCCAGGCAGTTTAAATGTGACAGAGAAGAAATATGGAAAAATGCTTAGGAATATGTATACTACTTATGTAGGTGTGCTAAAGCCATACCTATCTCATTTTCAGAATATGAATAGTATCCTATTCTAGAATGTAGGCCAGCAGCTCTCTAAATAATTATATAGTTTCTCTTAGTCCACATTTTAGCCCGCTTACATTTTTATGCCTATTGTGCAAGGAAATAAGAAGAGGAACAAAATAATGCAATGTAATAAGACAGCTAACTATAACTATGTAAATAAAATAATAAATATCAGTGTAATTACATATTTAAATTACAAGAGTAACCCAGGTTTTTTGAAGAGGAGGTCAGAAAGGAAGGTAATTAATTTTTACCTCCATCCCCTCAGCAAAACACAGGCTATTCCCAGCTATTGTGCAGGTATCAGCTCTCCCATCTACTGATGTTGCTACTGTCATGTGCAAAGATGTCACATGCCAGGGTATGGAGGAATGGGATGTGTAACACTGGGAAATGTGAGAAAACAGCGTAATGCAAGAACTCTTGAAAAGCCAAATGCAGGCTTTCACTGGGGTAAATTAGCAACACATCTATACTGGGCATTGCTGAGGAAATCAGCAGTTGTTAATCAGATCAGGAAGTTATTTCACTAAACATGAAATTTCAAATGTCAGAAGAAATGCAGGACTAAGTTCAAATTACTGATGAGGTAGTGAGGAAGTTGAGGAGGGGTGAATTTCTACACTTTTTGCACTTTAAAGACTTGGCACAGTTAAAAGAAAGGCATCACCAATAACACTGTAAAACACAAGGGCAAAGAAATCAAATATGTGCTATGAAGCAGAAGTTAGGTGTTTTACTAGAAAGTTACAGTTGTACTAAGGATCTTAACAAGTGGATATGCAATTTTAAGTAGCAAACACTGCTTGAATGCTTTCACATGTTACATCATAATTCCAGTTTTTGTGAACTTAGGCAGATGCTCTTTTTGGAATTTCATTAGGAACTGAAATAATTCTATCCAGTGAATTTTTCAATCTCTTTATATTTGAGACTTAAAAAAATTATTAGAAAGTGTATCCAACTAGTAAAGAGATAAAAATTAAAATAGATCATTAAAATGCATCCTTGCAAGAATTCAAACCTGAAGAAATTTCTACACTTTTTATATAAAGATTTTTCTTATAGTGCTTTCATTTATATCTGTACAGTAGATGCACGAGACAGAGAACACTTCCAAGTTAGGCTTGTTATCTTAGAATGCCATTACATAATATATTCCTTTTCACATGTTGACATCACCCAGCTACTTCTGCCATGTATATACTACATTGCTTAACATATTTTTGGTAGCAATAATCTCAAGGTGAATTAGATGTCACAACTGGAAATAGTGACACAATTTGTCTAGGTTTCAGAAGGATCAACATCTATGTTTTCTATGCAATTGTGTTCTCTATGTGAGAATGAAAACTTTTAATTACCCTTTTCTGAAGGTTGGTTCTATGAAAGGGGGCTGTGAAGGGACTTGAAGCATGTCCTCTCTGAAAGCATCAGAGTCCTTTAACTTGCACAACTGTGGGACACTGGACGCTTAGTTGGAAACTGCTGAGAATCTCTCTGGGTTGTGGGGCAGCTGCAGTCTCTGTAAATAGCCTGATGGCTTGAGTTACTCAAAATAGTAGTTAAATCTTATAGAAATCTAGTGGACAGAAAATACAACTATTTAGATGCAAGGCCTGATAGAGTAGGAAGATGTTTCATTTATTTGCTGGTGGTTATGGACCTTAAAAAAGAATAAAGTGGTGTTGCTACAAAATTAGGAAACCTTGTGTTTACTTACATGCAAGTGTTTGAGCCTTTAGCATTTTATTGCACGTTGTGCCTGGTATGTTATAAAGATAAATATGTATGCTCTTGTAGTTTCCAGCTGTCAGCTACAGAGATAAAACTGAGAACAGGCTTAAATGGAAAGTATCTTGGGTAAAGAACATATTGAGAAAAATCTGTGTATGACCAGAAAAAAGCTTGGGAGTAGGGGCTGGTGTACCAAAGTGTCACAGATTTTCAGTATTTTATTTTTTAAAATACAATGGAGTATGGTCTTGACTTTGGACTATAATAAGAGATGCTGTGTAGATTTGGCATTATTATTTTGCAATGACTCTCAGAGATGGATTGGAAAGTGGTCTGAAGAGAGAAACTACAGGGGAAAGTACATAATTTATCAGATCAATAAACTGCTATGAGGCTGAGATGCACATGGGACACTCTCAGTGACTCTAAACTGTTCTAGGAGCCTTTGCCTTGTACTTTTTATTTCTTATGGAACAATAGAAAAGTCCATACACTCTCACACATTGAAACAACATTGATGGTAATAAAGCAATTAGGGAAGTATGCAAATCTGCTGCAGAAATTACGTGTATATATCATTAAAGTTTTTTTTGCTTCTTTCTATATAACCAGTTCCTATGCTGATGCTGATATAAATCATCTGCATATCCAGCAATAGCAAGTTACTCTGGTTTTACATTCCCTTATAGCTGAGGACTAAGTCTGGCACAGTGCCTCCATGCAGTTCAAATTAAATACTCTTCCCTGTGCAGGAGTAATTATGTGGTGATGAATGTGGTGAGTAGTGCACTGCTGGGATGAATGGTGACGACAGGTGTCCAAAATGGATCAGGTTGCAGGGGTCTGTGTTGTAGAGAGCAGTGGTGTTAAGCTGAAGGGAGCAGAGCAAATTTGGAGCTACAGGCAGAGAGAGACAGTGAGAATTCACAGTGACAGAGACCCCTGTCTAAGCAGCTTTTTGTTACAAGTCAGCCATTGGAGGGCTTTCTTTATTCCCACTGAGGTGGAGGAAGAAGGGAGTAAATACGTACATTAATTTAATGAAATGTTTTCCCTGATTGTTTTTGTGTTGTTTACTGTGGATGTTCTGATTCACTTAATCCTTTATGAAGGGAAGAAACCACCTAAAGCCTAGATGCAAAGTCCTTTCAATTTGATTTGTGATAACTTATGAAGTTACCTACTTCTAAAGGAGATTAAATTAGCATGAGAAGGAATTCAGTTAAGGCTCTATCTAGAAAACTATTTGTTGGGGGTACTGCTTTATTAATTTGACCTGTGTAAAAAGGTTTAAAGATTGAAAGAAGTTCAAATTTCAAATTTCAATCAATCATCAATTACAAGTTCTACTGACTGCAGGTGAATTTTCATTTTTTTTAATGCTTAGGATGCTTCTGAATATAGGACTACGCTATCTAGCTTAACTATACCTTGTGAGAAAAACAGATAATTCCTTCAAGATCCACCATATATTCATGACTTTGTGCATAATAAGCCTCTCTGAGCTTGGATGGAATTTTGAAAACTGTCAGTCATTTATAGGATTGATTCAATTTATAGTTTTTTTGGGTGTAGTTGCTCCAGTACTAACCTTTAAAAATGTTAGGCATTGCCACAAATATTTTTCAGGACTTTTCTTATATGTAGAAAAGAATTATGAGTTCAGTTTGTGATGTATCAAACATAATCTCTTAATATTATCCAGATTTCAATTTGAGGGATATTTTTGCCAGCTCGTGGTATATAGTACCCTTAAGTTCACCTGAGTTTTGGCGTCCATTCAATGCTCCTTTAGAAGTATCCTAAGAAACCTCTGAAAAATTAAGAATCATGTATAAGGAAAAGAAATACCACAGCCAGTTTTCAAAAATGAACAAAATCCTTTTGTTCTTGCTTCCTGTGCATATTTCATTCCTGTAGTTCTAAGTCATTAAATTGACTTGTATCTTCCAAGCTTCTAATTAAATTTTTCATCATACCTTGTATTTCCCTCTGTAGTATAATGAAGAACTCCACTATGTAGAGCCGTGTCTGAATGGAACATTAGTTCAAGCAGACAGAGCCAACAAAGAGGTAAGGAATGAAAGTAACAAAACAGTAGAGAGCTGGGATGCAGTGGGTGACAATGTGCTATAATGACCTTTTCCTAGTACAATGCATTCCATTATTAAAATTTATTAATTATTCTACTCATGCCATTTCAAAGAGTTTTATGTGACTCCACAGAAATAAAGAAATAATCTCCTAGTCATTTTGATTGAATAAACTTAATGGAAAATTGCAGGAGTCATTGAAAATGTGCTGTTAATAAAGTTTGGTAATTATTTTGAGTAAAATATTTCAACCACTTTAAATTGAACTATCATTCTGTTAACAAAAAATACTGAGGAAGAGATTGCATTCTTAACTCAAAGTAACACTAAAATTGAAGCAAAATCTCCAAACAAATGTAGTACTATAAGAATAAAAGAATTTAACATTCCTAATAGGTCCATCAATGTAATAATGTACTCATTCAAGAATATTCTGTGAAAAGGTTCAGATTAGTTTTATCCTGATAGAATTTTTTAGGAAAAAAAACCCATTATGGTGACTACAGTGCAAATTGTATTTGAAGAGAAATTGCAGTATGAATCTGTTGCTTGAAGTTTAGTTTATTGCCTGACAGTTTTCTTCGGTGATTCTGTGCAGGCACACTTTAGGAGCTGAGGTAATATTGGTGATCCTACGTGAAATTATGAAACATGATGGTTGAAAAGCCCTGTGATTCTTGTAGAGGGAAAAGCCTGTTAAAATGAGCCATGTCTGTTATTATACAGCTTCTTCCTTGCTAAGGCTTCCTGTCTTAGAGTGGTTTGTCCATCTGTTCTGAGTCTGGCCTATGGCTGGAGCAGTCATAGTCTTTCTTTAAGCAGTTTCTATTTTCACTAAAAGAAAGTGAACAGAAAAGTTTCAGCTCAACAATGAATTCTGCTCAACAGTCAGTGTGGTACTTCATTTGTGCTCACGTTGTCACTGATCAGGAAGTAGAGAACACAGCTCTGGAAACACCCTTTGCAGTGTGTCAGTGCTGGGTCTCTTTATATTTACTAAGAGAAAATGATTTTTGATGTTATGCTAATCTTTACTGCATTGTATTATTCCCAAGAGTTCTTTGCATTTTACCTATGTCCTGCAGAAAGTATTCTTCATGGCCTTCTTCTTTTATATATTTGATATTTACCACTGTTGGTATCTAAATATCATTTGG
This sequence comes from Urocynchramus pylzowi, assembly GCA_013397555.1. Classification (NCBI taxonomy): domain Eukaryota; kingdom Metazoa; phylum Chordata; class Aves; order Passeriformes; family Fringillidae; genus Urocynchramus; species Urocynchramus pylzowi. The sequence continues at coordinate 1,199,100 of VZRH01003036.1, read as the reverse complement.
TTGCTATGTGGGCATGAATTGGTTTTATAAATTGAATGCTGAAGTTCCTCATTTGTGAATTGTGATGCAGCTTTCTAAATGAGCACTTTATTGTGGGTACATCAAATGAGCCACATGAAATCTGTGCAAGATATAGATACAGACCTAAAGATTCAAATGTATTGCCCAGATGTCCTGTCTGGAATTAATCCTACAGTTAACCTTTCTGTCATTCTGCAACTGATCAAAATGCAGATTACCCCACACCCATATGTTACTTAATGTCAGATTTATTTTAATTTAATTGATCAAAAAGTTTTTATGCCCCGCAGATGATGCTCAGATTTTAAGAACAGAGCTCAATTTTTCAAAATAACTAAGTAAAAGTTCATATTTTGTTTTTCAGAGTAACTGTTGATATAATTTCTGGTTGGGAAAATTATTTTTTAATTTATTTACAGAATAACTGTCCTTTGTCTATAAACTGAATAATATACATGTAAGGCTTGGGGAAATAATTAAATATGACCTTTTATCTTCTTGGCTATATTAGTGAGGTAGTTCATGTTCTTTCCTTGAAAGGCCAGAACTTAAAAAAACCCCTGAGATAGGTAGCATGTAATAGTTTGGTGCATTTGTACATAGCATGACTTTGCCAATCATCAGTTCTCTCTTATATATGAACTTATATGTTCTTATATCATTTTTCTAGACACTATAACGAAGTTAAAAATTTATTTGCCTAAACACTAGGAGGCACAAAAGTTCCATTGTACCCTGTATAGCTCAGAGTACAAAGTAGAGATTGTCCAAGGAGGTGGAAAGCCACTTAATCCTACATGAGTAATTCAGTTATCATGCTCCTGAACCCAGTTAAAAAAAGCTTTCTCAAATATCTGATTCTGTTGCAAGATGTGATACTGTGTGATTTGAATGTACTGACACAGAAAATTGGCCTGGGGGCCTCATCAAAAACTCACTGAATTAACTGGAGAAGTTTTTCTTGAATTCATAGCTCTTTGGTCATGCCCACAGAAAAAAGATGTCCTCAAATGTTGTTCCGGTGCACATTCCAAAATTGGTCCAGAGCTATTTAGCTCTGGTCCAGAGTATTTAGCTGTGTTTTGAACTCTTCAAAAGTATTCAGCTGTTTGGGTTATAACTTTAATTTCTGTGAGTCTCACAGATACACCAGACTACTCCTGTAGTTTTGGTGGGTTTTTTTTGTGTAATTGCCATTGGTCCATTGTAATATCAGAGAAAAAGTAGATAAAATTACACTTTCTCAACCACTCTTGCAATACTCCTTTGCAAGTTCACTGGTAAAATAATAACTCTTTCTTTTCTTTTGTTTATTAAATGATGAAAAACCCAAGAAAAATATCAAGGCAAACACTGTGTTTTGTAGCTTTTCCAAGCAGTCATTATCAGCATGTGAACATGTTTCTGTACTGGCAAAGTAGAGCAGGAGATTGACAGGCAATGTTTTGATATAATCTATTGTTTCAGTTTACGTATGTCTACACCTGCCTGATTTTTTTTTTTAATTCCAACCTAGATCTGAAAATGTAGCTATATATTTGGTTCAGAACTTTCTGTCTTCATTTTTGAAGGGTGCAATGATGACAACATCTGTTAGTATAAACTTTACTAGCACCAAAAGAAATACACATATTTTTAAAAGTTAGAACAATTTTTCTTTAGCTGACAAACATCTATTCTCAAATGATAACTTTAGATGGAAACAATTAAAATTTGGTGTAGTGGTATTTCATATTGCTATAGTTTTCTTTTATGGGAAAAGAGGAGATGTATGATGCTGATGATTGCAGGGACTGAATTTTTAACAATTCACTCTACCTCTCTTTTATGTTGCTATTCATAGTCCTGACCTTTCTTAAGACACATATCACTTAATGCAGCACTGTGGCTGCAAATATGCACGGAACCAAATAGTTTTACCCAACTATTAGCTTATGCAGAATAAACTTGAATTTCTACCATTTTAGCAATATATTTCTCTCTGTCTCTCTGTCTCTCTCTTTTTTTTTTAACCATAATACATGAGTTTCAATATAAGAAATTCCCATTAAATGGCCCTGACGGAAAAAGTCCCCCCTGTGACATACACGGATGCACCCCCCAGTTCTTGCTAACTGCATCTTGCTAGGTTTATCTGACACCACTTGTACCAAATACAGACAGTTCTTAGGAACAGAGATAAGAAATTACTCTGAGATGTTTGTAGCTTTTAATCTCAAGAGGAAAGCAGCTGTCTCAATAACTCCAAATAAAAATTGCTCTCACAGGATCAGTACCCCAGTCTATATCTGTCTTGAAATTATTTATTGAAGAGCTACTTTGCTGTCTTTCTGCAAGGCTCAGATGTTTTCAGATGGAATCTTTCCACTCTGAGGAGGTCACTTAGGTATGCTGAATGACATTCTTTGAATCGTGTTTAATCTCTAAATTTTGACAAAACAAAGAAACAGACTCTAGAAGAATAGCTGTCCTTATCACTTGCACTTTATTTGTAGAGAACTAAAAGGCAAAGCAGGCTTCCCGGCAGAATAAATTAAATTATGCTGAGTTAGGGCAGCCAGGACAGGGCTGGGTGTGGAGAGTGGCTAAGTCCTCCTTTTTAGGGAGAACTGAATGTGATTTTTGCTCCTGCTGGAGGCCTCTGTGGTGCCAGCACAGCCAGCCCTGCTCCTGCCAAGCCCTTCCCAGCCACAACCTTGGCTGTCCAAGGTCCAGGTATGAGTGGATCCTGGGTTTGGCACCTGCATCAGCCGCAGGCAGCTATGCTACAGCCAGAGCCTCTTCTGCTCCCATCCCCAGCCTATCAAGGTAAAACTAGACCTGGGATTCCTTCAAGGAATGGAAGGATTTGTTTGTAGGCTACAGGAAACAGCTTCAGCCTCAGGTTTTATAGCAGCCTGGGAAATGAGTGCTTCTTAGTGGTGTTGGTACTGAATATTCAGTGGGATTCCGGGTAGCAAATAAACATGCTCTTTCACATTCAGGGTTGGGTTGCAGGAACTCTTATCCATAATGTTCAGGAATGTAACAGGCTTCCACAGAGCCAGACTTTCAGAAAATTCAATTAGTCTTAGGAAAGAAAAAAGAAAAAAGCTGTCTGGTTTATACATTTTCTCACTGAAACACTCACTGTGTCACTCTTGTTCCCCTCCCTACCTCTTCTCTTTTTGGGATGGAAACGGTATTGTAAACACAGTGTTCATTCCACACATTGGCTCTAGGTGTTCACTTACCATTATTTTCTGGACCACAGTAGTAAGGGAAAACTTACCTAAAAGGAAAAAATTCACTCTCATTAAAGAATTAAAAAGCATTTAAAACATTGTAGCTCTCTTATATCCACTCTGTGGTGACACTTTCCCTTCAGTAATGTATTTTAGTTTCCTGTTGCAAGCACCAGGAATGATATTACAAAGCTAACTTCAGTTCCATCCCACTCCTTCCATTTTTCTCTGTCTTTCAGGTAAGATCATGTACCTGACATTAGAATATATCTGTACAAAGTGCACACAGAGGAAGGAAGCTGCATTTCTCTTTGAATAACATCCCAGACATTGTTGATGAAGCATTCTTTTCCCCTAGAATATGCTGTCTTTATTTCATTTGCATCTTGACTTAAATTAAGAGTTAAGACTCAACTGGAATGTCTGAACTGAACTCTTCTTGCAGCTATATTAGTAAGGGATGAAAAGTTAGACTTGATTTATATGACAATGGAGCTCAAGTTAGCCAAAGATTCTTGATCCTGCATCATTTTGTTAAGTAAAGAGAGCAGTTAGACAAAAAATAAAATGTTGCATCAGTACTTTTACCTTTGCAATGTTCAGCCTGGTTAAATGAATGTTTTGAGGACTGGTACAAATTTCATAGTGATTGGTGTAGCAAAAGCAGGAATGTTTTTTGAACAAGCCTAACCCCTAACAAGTTAGGGGTTACCTGATCAAGACCACTCCTTTGTTAAAGCATTAATAAAATATACAGTAGATAATATTTTTGAGGGACATCAAATACATTTAGTATCATTAAGCATTTTAACATTTAACACATCCATGTATTTTTGTGATAGGAAAGGAATAAAGGTTGAAGGAAACACATTTTCAGCCCCGAATCTCCAGCATGTAACATGCTTTTCTTCAAGAAAATGTGAAGATACTTTGAAAGAAGTAACGGTTTAAGCATCTAGACCTCTTCCCTGCCAGCTTAAAGAACAGCCAAGTAATGCAGACTTGATTTGTAAATCTTCATTTAACTTTAGGTTTTTTTTACTGCTGGCAACAACCTACAAGGAGGAGATGCTAGTATAATTTGTGTAACCTATTTAGAAACTTCCCCAGATTTTGAGCGAATTGTTCTTTTAGTTTTCTGCAAAATTGCTGGTTCTCTAAGTGCTTGTTGTGTGGAGCTTTCAAAGCAATGAGGATCTAATTGAACCTGGAATTTCTGTCAGGTACACGTCAGAAAGCATTCTTCTTTTCAGAAACCTTACTGAATGGAGTTTGCTTCATGTATTTGTAAAAGACAAAGTTACAACTACAAATATGTTTGTGTTTTGATATGACAGGGAGGTGAGTGGTGTTAACTTATGTCTCACCATTTTTCATAAGATACACGTAGGGATCCCAGTACTAGAATTCTTTCAAGATAGAGTGTTTCAACTTTCATTTTACAATGGGAGACTACAGTAATTTTTTTTTGAATAATTATAATGTCAGGTGATATGGCAGCTGTTACTCTGTCTCCACTTATTTCTAAAAGTTTTCACAGCCTAGCAATTGTCATAAATTTTTTTTGTTGGCACATACCTACAGTGAAGCTCAGTTTAGATATGTGGATATTGTAAGCTATTCCTAATTTGCAGAACTTGCTTTAAGTTTCATTTATCACAAAAATTGAATCTGTAATTACATTGGGTGGCATAACTGAGGTTGGAATTAATCTGTGATCCTAAATGTGGTTTGGTAATATAAAATATGCAAGTTATATTTGAATTTTACCAGACTATTTTATAATTTGGCATCAGTGTTAAACAGCTGCTACCTTGAAGTGTATCAATTTGCTATACACAAATTTAAAAAAAGAGTGGGAAATAGTTCAGACACTATTTTGTCACCGTCTGCACTTTCTCTACAAATTGCAAACATGTGGAACTGCCTATTTTAATACTAGTTTTCTTGGGCCAAGCGGTTTTCATCTTTGAGAAACTCCATGTTACAATTTACCTACCCCAAAGGAATAGGATGACAATCTGATTTAATGTAACTTCAGATTTAAAGTAACAATATTACAATATACATTCCTTTTATATATGGTTTTTTTTAATGTACTATATATGGGTTGAGGACATTTCTCTGTAAATGTTTCCAGATCAAATATATCATCTTCTAGATGCACAGATAGGCACAGTAACTCCAAACTAAACTTACCCCAACATAAATTCGAATGACAGAAATAGACAGATGTAATACATAACTTCCAAAAAGCTTTTATTTTTCTATGCAATTACCTGAAATTAAATAACCAGAAGACTGATTCAGCAAAGAAGCTGAGTGAAATTGCCAATAAGACGCTGATAAATACAAATTTTGCATATTGCATTTTATTTAAGCAAATTACTATTGCATATTTATCTATCCATCTCAGTCAGATCTCAAAAAAAAAAAAAAAATCTACTGCATTGCTTAGCTATTAAAAACCCCAAAACAGTGAAGTCTCACTGAAGTCTACTCTTTTTTTTTAAAAACTGTCAAGCTGCTATAGTCCCTCAAAACTTTCAGTAAGCCCCTGGCCACTGAAATTTGGTGTGACGTTTTCTACTGCAGTAACTAATTTACTTAAGAAGAATTTGGTTTTAATCTGAGTGTATTGAATCTTGAGCTCTTCGTTCAGCATTGCTTTTATGATAATTTTTTCCCAAAAAAGCCCCCTTATTTTCCAACACAACATGTTAAGAAACAGAAGGGGTCAGATAATCATTACAGTCCGGTAACCTGTAACTGCCCTGACTAAGGGTTTGGAATGGGGTGATGCCTAATGGATTTTACACATGATGCACATTTATGTCAGTGCATGTGGGTAAATCTCCCTGTGACACAAAAGTGAACATCACTCTCCCACCTCACACAGGCCTTCTGATTTTTTTCTTTCCTGTTTATGTACTGATGTAGTCCATCTTCACAAATCTGATAAATCTTTGCCAAGTATGTCCCAGGGCCATTTGGAGTTACAGCACGTGTGGATAGGAATGGGAAGTAATTCTAGAAGTAGCAAAGACTTGCAGCAAAGCTGACAAGGAAACCTGGAGGAATGCTCAACCCATTAATAATGCTTTTCTGTAGGAAGCTCAACCTTGTCAGACAGTTAATAGCAAATATCATGCTTTTCCAGTGTAACTGTATAACCTCTGTGCATATATTAGTTGTGAACTGTTTCCTTTTGGAATCAGTGGAAAATGCTTTATTCATTGGTTTGAATCCATGGTCCTATACCCAATCTAATTTGGGTATTCCTACTCATCATAAGTGATACCTTATTTTTGGTAAACATAAGTAGGCTCTAATAAAACATTTGTGGAAGGTACTGTGACTCCTGTGCAGCATATTGGCTTAACAAGAATGAAATAAAAACTTTGGTGGTTGTAATAAAAATTAAACTCAACTAACAAATTCTGAAGCCCTAAAGTAAATTAAAATAATTTTAAAAATGCATTCTTTTTTTCCTAGGTAAGGGGGAAGAGTAGAGATGGGGACTTGATTTGGTCAGTTTATGAGAGTAAACTTGCTGTTGGTTTCCTTCCATTTTGTCAGTGGCAGAGAGAGATAATATAAAGGGAAACAAGTGTCCCGGAGAGGGATCTGCTATAGACCATAGCAATCTGAACTTACTAAGTAATGTCTCTCTGTGTGTGAGGCTTTAGGCAGTGTTCTCATGTTAAAATGCATTAAGGCAACCTGTGAGGTCTAATCTGTGTGCCAATTAAAAGGTGAGCCAAGCTCACTGTTGTGACAAGCTTTGTCATGATGTTGAGGTTAAAAACATTGGTATAAGCCTGGAAATGTTTGCTACAATGAACATGAATGCTGGGCATTTGGGACGGCTCATCTGGTATCTTCTGTGCTTTTTTTTATGCGTCTGAGATGAGCTGGTTGTCACAGCTCTTACCTGGAACTGGAGAACTGGAGGTCAGTTCTCTGTGTTAATGTATCATCACCTGCTTTCAGATGTGTTTGTTTCCTGTTTTCAGATGTCAAATGAAGATGGCTGTAGTTTGTTCTTTTCCTTTTATTCTTGTTTGGAAAGGATAAAACTTGGAAGATTATGGAGTATTCTTAAATTATTTTAATGGAAACCAAAGAATTTCCTCCATGGTTGTGCAGACACTGGGCTCTGTTTGCTTGGAGGGTGACCCCTTTCTGTCTGCTTCCAGAATATAAAAATTTGTCACCTTCTGACCACAGATAAAAGTCAGTTTGTCTAATCTCAATAAACCTTGTGAGGCCATTACAACAGCCTCTAAGATGAGAGACCAGAAAAAGGAGTTGCCTTGGAATTTCCTGAGAATTGCCACCAAATCAGGAAATTATTCTTCAGGTTTTTTTGCTGGATAAATCAGTGTCTCATTTTGGCTACAACAAGTCTGACAGCTTCTGCCACAAAGGAAAAATTCAGTTTCTGGCCTTCATCTCAGAAGAGTTTTTAAATTGCCTGCAATGACCTCGAATTGGGAAAGGAAAATCAAATTCTTGCCTGTGTTCAGATTTCCCCCTCTACCTCCCTAACTTCGGCTGTGTTTTGAATCATGAAAAGGGCTCTGAATATGTGTCAACTCCCAAGCACAGATTTGCTGAAATAAATTGCTTAATGTGAATTATTTGAATTCATTAACTCTTAAATCCTAGTAAATCAAAAGTAGAAAACTAAGAAGTAACAAAAATACAAGATGCTGTCATATTTGGAGAGACAATTTTATCTAATCCCCAAAGAATGAAAACTTAATGTAATCATATAACCAAGTATGATCCCAAATACTTACAGCTGTTCATTTAACTGTGAGGCTAGAAAAGGGGAATGCACTAGGATGTACCAAAAAATGCTTTCAACAACCTCATTATAAGAGAAATTCATAACCAGTTATCATGATTGAATTTCTGATAATTGGTGATGAATTTGCCCTCTTGTTCAGTTATACCAAAGCCATATGTAACAGTGAGATTTTAATGTTCTGTGTAATTGTCCCATGACACACAGAAGGACATTAAAAACCATCCTGTGTTTCTTCTCATTTAAGTTCTGGAAGACCTCACACTGACTTACCTGCACATGTGGATTTATATCCTTATTCTCCTCAGCTCATGTTTTTCAGACCCTTCTGGATGATCACAGACACCTCCCCAGCTGAACACTTCCATGCTTCCTCACTCAACTTCTGTGGAGCTCTGACCCTATAATTTTGTAATCAGACATCAATGTCTGATTGTCATAATTGTGTGCCTCATTTGCGTTCAGAATTACCAAGATTATGCATGTCAATTAGGAATATGAGTCTGCAATTAGATATTGCATATTCTGGTATTTGCACATGGAAATTAAGCATACAGTTGCCCGGGAATGTTTGTGCACACAGTTGGACAGATACCCCAGTCAAACAAGGGCTCCAAAATGATAGCAAAAAGAGACTGAGATAAACCAGTTTATTACTAAAAAGAGCTCTTTAAGTTGTAAAGTTGAAGTATGCTTTTTGACTCATTAAGCGCTGGGGACTCCTGCTTTTTGAGATCTGTTTGGTTTCTGAAAGTTATTGAAAGTGGAATTAAGGTGGTTTTTATCTCATTCTGAAATCACATATTCTTTTTCTTTAAACTGGTATTTCAGTGGTATATGTCTTGCCCTAACATTTTTTCCTCTACTAGTTGGGTTGAAATACCCTTTTCTGTTTTGCAATTCTTTTGTACTTTTTAGCCAGTTGAGAAGACTGAAATAGCACTTCACAAAAACATTTCTTCCCCTGCTATTTCCCACCACACAGGTCTTCAATTTCTTCTTACAAATTAATTGTCTTGCCTTCTTGTGTAGAACAATTTTTAATAAGTCTAACATTAATATTGACACTGATAAACTGCATTTATACTTCAATGACCTAATGATTAGAATCTAACATCTTTTAGAGCTGTGTACTCTCAAAGCTAAATTTTAGAAAGAATTATTTTTATTAAATATCAGATTCCAAAAACCTACAGAGAAAATAGTTAGAAATTATATCAAATTACTATACGACGTGAAACGAAAATATGAAGAAAATTTCTAAATAAAAACACAAAAAAACCCACAACAAAATTATTTGATTAAGTAGCCAAAAATGTATCAAAAATGTGATGCCTTTGCATTGTTATTGTACTAACATATCCTTAGTTTAGTGTTACTTAAACAGTCAGAAAGTAGTAACTTTCTGGGAATTATTTTGTTAATTAGTGTATGTGGTCATTTAAGCCTAAGAAGTTGATCTAAAGTATTCAGAAATCCTTAATCATTGACAGGTCTGTTGTAACAACATTCTGACAAATGAAACCTTCTTGTTCATGTTTCAGCATTTCAGGGAACACCTTGACAAACTTTTTGCAAAAGGAATTGGAATGCTGGACATTGCTTTAAATGAAGCTTTCAACATGCTCAATGAAGTAAGTTCATGCTTTTAAGATCCTTTTTGTTTTTTACCTTCTTCTTGTTTTCCCTTTTTTCAACTGAGTTTGTATTAATGAAAATGTTTTAAAATGTTTCCTGAAGTATAATCATGTATTTTGTGGAGAAAATACTGAAGTGTGTTAGTCTGCTGGAAGATGAAAAAAACTCATCTATGCTAAATAGCAAAATGTCTTTTGATTGAAGGATGTACCTTGGAAACAAGAGCTCAAACCCAAATATTCTCCAAAAAAGTCTGACTTGACAAGTGTGCCTACCTTTATGCTGTGTGATCCTAGATTAATTAATGGTTCTCATTCTTGTGTATTCATCTTGAAGGGCAATATTGATTGATTCTTTTTCAGGCATAAAATCCTAAAATGAAAAAAGGAGTATCTTCTTCCACCCGCTGCTCATGTGTTCAGTTAGACAGTGTGGAACTAATGCCTTCATGGGGTGCATGCCAAAAATGACAATGGGAAAAGGTGCCTGAAGTAAAGGACACTGTAGGCTGTTTGTGGAGGTTATCTTAAGAACTGTGGGCACCAAATAGAGTCCTGGGAACCAGAAAAACAGTATGAATGCCTCAGAGATGTTCTATGCTAGTCCTCCAAATCTATGTAAACTGAGAAAAAAGTCACATTGCAGGAAGTAAAGACCTGAAACAAGATATGTATTGCTTTGGTTTAAAATCTGTGTGGTAAATGAAGTTATAATGATGAATGTGATATAAAAATCTCATTAGATAACCTGATAGCTCTGAGACTAAAGGGATCTGGCATCCCATGTACTGAATTGTACCCATGATGAGAGGTCAGTAAGATCATGATGGACTATGCTACATGTATGTTCAGATCTCTTCAAGGTGCTGTATTTATTGCTTCTATTTATACTTTAAAAGGAAGTATAATAAGACCAACCCTTCTTGCATAGAAACTTCCAGAAATGTCAGCATAAAAATATTTTCCATTTTATATAGGCATATCTGCAAAGTCTCTGGGAGATTCAATTAAGCCACCTAGGCCAGAGGAAAATCTAAATCTCCCCTTAGCAGAGTACAGCAAACCATTTTCCACTTTGTCTACAGGATGTGACCTTTATGTACCAGAATCCTATTCTTTGAATTATAGGTTAACTAAGGATGTCTTCAATAAAAAAAAATAAATAAAGAAAGTGGGTGAATGGGGAGGGGGAAGGAGTGGGTGGTGGTATAGTAAAGGAAAAAAAAAATAGAGAAAGCTTAGTGTTACACAAATAGTCTATAAAAATTCTGGTTGGATTTTAAAATGGCTCAGGGGTTACACTAATTAAACTCAGTCAATTTTGCCTTTTTACCTTTCAATTTTTGCTATGGTTGTCAAAACTTGAAGATGTTTGATACTGATACCTCTGAAAAGCATGTTTAAAAATCCACTTCCAAATTCTTTCCAATTGTCAATTTATGCAGTGTACATTATAGAGACGAAGAATACGGAAGTGCTTGGTACAGTAGTTAGACACCTTCTATGTCATGTGACAACTGCAATTATCTCTTTTGGTGACAAATGTGCTCTTTGAAGTGATTGCCTTTAAAAAAATCATAACCAATTAAATAAAATTCTGTGACATTTCAAAGACAGTTAATCACAACCAAATGTTGTAAATGTCAGGATGCATTGAAATTTTTGCTGCTAACTGATGAATCACTGAGTTAATTGTAGTTCATCATAAGCCCCTTGTCATTGTTATTATTATGGAAAACACTTTCATCACTCTTGCTATTCAATATAATTAAAAGTTTTAGAAAAATAGGAGAAGATATTACTCATCAAAGTATTTGAATTTAATCTCATTCTTCAAAATACTCAGATAACTGTGTAGAATAGTGCAGATGCATACAGAGTGGTGTTTTAAAATAAATGTACAAAGGCATTTCCCCTTCACTAATTTCTCCTTTAAGATACCTTGCCACTTTTGAAATATATTGTCCATGTGAGGAAGATATACCTTGACAAAGTATCTTCACCTTTATGAGAAAATAATGGCTGTAAGATCATGAAGAAATCCCATTTAAATAATTCCGGTTCTGGTTAATTCTGGAAAACCTGTCGTGATGGAAGAATTTTGAGGAGTGACAGCCTTGCAAATTTCACATAGAAGAGTTTTCACCCAGGTAGTGATCACAATACAGCTAACTGTAAATCCACATTAGCTGCCCCTTAAGGCAGATTGTTTCTGGTACTGTTTGCTGAGGTTTCTGTTTGATGAAAAGGAAGCTGACCTGGAGGAGAGATGCAGGTGATAGAAATGGTTGTTAAATGTGGGTGTGGTTCAGATACACAAGTGTGATGGCAGAAAAGACAAAGGATGTCTGGAACTCACCACCCACTCTTTTCTACTGCAGACATTTCTACAAAGATGAAATTTTTAGAATTTTTTTTAGAAAAAGTGTGTTTTAGAGTTTGGAAAACAGTGAATATGTAAGGGCAAATAGACTGAGGAAAGCTTAAAAGACAGAGCTGTTTGTAGTCCAAATGAAACCAGAACAGTGAATAATTTCTCATGACTGCAGGAGCAGTCAGAGTCCCTGAAAGGTAATTCACCTATGAACATAGGTACTATGTTCACCACCGTATTCTGGGGCACAGCAAGGCTGGTGAGGTGGGATAAGGTAATTCTTGCTTGGCTTTCTCAGCATCAAGAGAGGGGTGATAGGATGAAGCCTTGCCTGACCTCAAATGTGATAAACTACAAGAAAGTAATTGTAATATTCAATTTATATTGACATTTTCATAGATTTTTTTTTAAAGTGTTCATACAGAGAAATTTAAAATCAAATAATTCTGCAACTCTGCTTTTTTTTTTTTTTTTGTGTGTGGTAAAAGATGGACGCTTCATCAAAGTAACATGAAAACATAAGGTAATATACACAGACAAGTAAAAACCTATTCTGCAACCAAAACAAAGGGAGACACATGGATTCAGAATCAGAGCACCAACTCCAGAATGAAGAGATCAAAGCTGAAATTATGACAATGTGTTTGCTCTTTGACAGGAGAAAATCCCATTTGTATAATGATGAAGCTTCCTTTGCTTATGCCAAAGGATTGGTGATTGCTGTATGAGTACCTGTGCTCAAGTACTGCAGTTCAGCAGCCTGAATTACTTATATGTATTTATTTTGGGTTATAGGAGAATCTCAGGATATATAAATATGAACTGGGTTCTCCCAGACAAATATTTTAAGGAAAATAGCATATGGAATGTAATCTTGAGTGAATATGAATGAATGCCATATGAATAGTCAAATGTATCTCAGGAGTTGTCTATCTTCTGTACTTCACAGAAAAATCAGCATTCATTACTTCTTTTTGTGTAACATGTTCTTTGAAAAGGATATTTAAATCAAAGCAAACGTTATGGATGCATCAATACTTATCATCCATTAAAACCAGGGGAATATAATTTTAATTTTGGATAGTGCTATACTTACGTATGTTTCTTATTTTTCAATTCACCAAGAACATAAAAACTATGATAAAATGATTTCAGCCTGAATATTTTTGACTTCTTCTAAGGGTGCTAGAGATGTGACAAAATCCATGTTTACCCAGTGTGATCCTGCCTATCTTCAAATAACAGGAATGTGCTGTTCCTAATGGTTGTTTCCTTTTGCAGTTCAATCACACAGGACAAGGAAGCATTTGCAGCCAAGCCATAATGCTGATCACTGATGGAGCTGTGGACACATATGATACCATATTTGCAAAATACAATTGGCCAGACAGAAAAGTAAGTATGTTATCACCTTTACTGAATGGGAAACCTAAAGCTTCATATCCAGTCTAAAGTGTGTATCTATAGAAAAGTCAGTACCAATCTTTCTAATGATCTAGAAATTATTTTAGACACTAATTAAAAAAAATTGATGCTTGTATGGTATTGCCTGAGAATAGAGATGGCCTTTTACTGTGGTAAAGGACTTAGCTTAATAAGACATAAAGGCACTATTTTCCTCCAGGTTACATTTTTGAGCATTATATAATCCTTCCCCTGAGACACATCATTAAGTATGAAAAAAAATTTTCTTTTTTCTCCCAAAATACACATTAATAATTCAGTGCTTTTTCAAGCTAATGATGGGTGTGTGCTATGGACAGTGAGTGGCTTACTATGACAGGAGAAATAGCAGATGTAGTACTCAGTATTTTTATTTTCTTCATTTGGCAGAGTGAGGGATAGAGCTGACAGTTGGCAAGATTTTGTTAAAAATGTATTTAGCTCTATTGATATGTATAAAGAAATTTGCCCAGAGTTAAATTACCTTGTTATATAGCAAGTGGAAATTTCACAGTAGGGCAGAAATGCCTTGAATTTACCGGATGAGGAAGATCTAGTGGGCCATGTGTCTTTATGTGAAATAATTTTCCTCTACATTTTATCTTCTGCTAAAGCAAGTTTTGGAACTATCTTAGGAAGTTTTTGTAGATCTTTGCCATGTTATATGCCTGTGGAAGCAACAACCACACAGTTTGAAGTGCAGTTTGAACAAGTAATTGATTAATGTGACTGTGCTGCATGGGTTCTGTATTCTGTGGAAAAAAACCAACTAGTTGTTTTAATTTTCAGCCTCTAGTCATGTTTCTCTTTTACAAAATTCTGTTTATTTTCTGAGTGACTACTCTATCTTTATTTAATGCAAACATAACATTGTTCCACTGGAAAGAAGACCTAAAAGCTAAAGGTTTTGTGTCCAGTCCTTCCTCTCTTACTCAATGGGATACCATCTCATTTAAGTTGTTAAGCCCTAAAATATTCCATGAGAACATTTTACTTTATCTAGCAAAAACTGGTGTTGAAGGAGATTCTCAAAATCTCTCAGAAGGATGTGCCCCTGGTGCTGCATTTTCTTATTCTTTGGAGTTGGTTCCTCTCTTAAGAAGAGACTCTGGGGAAACTTATCATAAGAAATCAGCAAGGAAAGAATTCTCCAAGAGTCAGCTAAATATTTCCACAAAAACATGTGTTGTGCATCTTTCATGTGCTAATCCACAGCTCTATCTGAGATAACTACGCTCAGTGCAGCTGTTGCAAAAAGCAGCAGGAGAGGCTTCCATTGGGAATTCTTCTGCAAAACGCCTAGCATGAGGAGTCTGCCTTGTTCAGCAAGGACATGATGTCGGGGGAGCAGCTTTTAGTTAATATGCAATATTCTACTCAACTCTTTTAAAAATATTTAATTTATTAACACAGCCTTGTAAATTGTGTTTTAAGAAACATGTATGGAAAAAAAAAAATCTAATCGGTTTTTCCTCTTTTCAGCCTGAAATATTTCAGTATGAAAAATGTAAAAGATTTCCATATGTAGGCTTTAATGCATTAGAGCTTTGAATGTCTTTGTTGGATTTGTCATTCTAGAAAGGAAGGCTATTGAAAATGCAATATCCTACATATTTGCAGTGTCAGTGTCCCTAGAAATTATGCATGCCAGGCACTTGAAATTCACTGCCTCTGCATTACACCCTCTTTATTCTCTCCAAAGCTGGTTTTTATATTTGTAAATCACACATTTGAACTGCTTGAAATGTTTTTTTTTTTAATGTACATATTTTTCCCTATTATCTGTGTATTGCCCTGCCATCTTTCTTATAATTTGTTTTTCCTGCATTGTGATACTGGGGTGGACTTTGGTGGAAAAGGCAATAGCTATAATTCAGGTAAATTCTAAAGTTTCTGTTTACCTCAATTAACCTGGTCAGCAAAGTACCAATTTCAGTTACAGGTGATCTAATGTCAGATAAAAGCAAATAGTTTATAATTAGTTGCAACATAAGCATCTTGTTCTTTTATAGAAACGAAAAAAAATATAGAACTGTAAAGACTTTAAAAGTTTGTCAGTGAGAATCTCTAAAAATGGAGACTGAATACAAACTTGCAGGATATAAACACCAATTCATATTTTCTTCCTTTTTCCAAACCATTTATATCTTTGCAAAAAATAGCCTTAAAAATATATATATACACACACCAAGTAAACAGGGAAAAGAGCACTTTATTACATATTATTGGAGAGATATTCTGCCTAACAACTGATTAAAACTCATCTTCCTTCTGATAATGCATTAAAATAAAACTGTGTTGCAATTACTAGGAAAGGGAATAAAATGGCTCCAGTTAAATCCCCACTGTAACTTAAATTAAGCAATTGAGTTTTTTGAAGGAAATCAGCCTGGATTTTTGTATGAAGTAGGAAATTATGACCATCAAAAAAGTCTATTAAAAATCATCTTCTGGACTGTTTCCTTGAAGAAGGAATGCTTTCATTTTACTGGGTTTTATGAGTCTCTGTCTTTCTCAGCAAAAGGAAAAAAAAACCTGAAAATATTTCCCCATGTTTACTTAGTATCTATTTTAAATGTAAATCTAGTAGATGCTATTTTTATAACACACTATATTTTATTTATATGACTAGTTGTTAACAACTATTTCCTTTTTTTTATGAGGCCATAGGTGCAATCCTACGGAGCTGATTCTCATGCATTAGAAATGAGTTTGTGCTCATATGCATATTATACAAAATTATACATAATTTTTCTTATTCATGAAACTTACATTCAGTACTTTCAAATTTCTGTGATTCATTCAAGGCAACTCTGCCATGTGAAGTACCAAAAAGGGAATAATCTACACAACTCATATAAAAGCCCAGCAGTGAAAGAACCATCATATAGCAGAAATAAGTATCTAAAAGGAATAGTACCGAGGAAGTGTTTGTTTACAGAAAGAGCTATAATGCAATAATTTTATTTTTTAAGATGTCCCATTTCAGGAGAAAGCCTTTTAAGTCTCAAAGTATCTTTTTGATGTCAGTTGTACCAGAATCATGCTTTTATTCTATGTTATTGCTCCTACTATGAAATCCAAGTGCATTATCAGAAACCAAGCAAAATACTGCACTTAGGTATTTCCCTAGGTCCCTTATTCTAATTCAAAAGGATGAAATGCCATGGGCAGAGGAGGCAGAGAGATAGATAGATGTGACTACATGGTAAAATAGTGCTTCAGGTCTGCTCCGAGAAGACAGTACCACTAACGATCTTTTCTTAAAATTGTCATACTTCCTTTCTAGTGGAAAATTCCAACAATAACTAACAGAAAATTCCATTAAGCTTATTCTTGTAAATGTTGCTGAAATGCCTTAGCATATCAAAAAATTAAATTAAGATGGGATTAGAGATATTAACAGAGCTTCAAGCTTTGTCAGGTTCTCAGCTGAAAGCCATTTCAATCACTAACTGAAAATGAGTGAACTTGGAACAGAAAGTATTTACTTGAATATTATTTAACACATTTTGTCATTTTAAATATAAAGGACTGTTCTCAGAATCTTGTGATATTGTAAAGAAAAATAATGCAGTAAATTCTTTTGCATGAATGTGTGAGGGAACAATTTTAAACTCTATTAGCTCACTGGCAACTCCATGAAGTCTTGTGATGTTTTTTCTCCACTGGCTAAAATGACCCAGTGACCAAATATTTGAGGGTCTTTTTCTCTCCATTTCCCCATTGTTTTTATGTGGCTGTCAAGTTCTATACTTTACAAAACCCATCTACTCCTTGTTTTGGAGAAGCCCAAAAGCATTTCTTCCATAAACATGATTGAAAGCAGAGTCTAAAATCTCAATGAGATCAAGGGGAAATCAGTATTTCAGTTTGGGTACAGACTTTTAGTATTCTTTTGGGGTTGATGCAGCACTCAGGTGGTCAAGGAAGATGTCAGCTTTCATGACTTACGGTACCAAAAAGAGATGCTCTGCTCCCTTGGACTGAGAGGTCTTTGCTTCATGGTATTTTACCATATATAAAACCTGGAAAAGAAAGCAAAAGAACAATTGAATCATTTGAACTTTATCCTCCCATTTGGGTGTGTCTTTGAGTCTGAAAAGCATTTGCTTTCATAATTATGTGAAACAGCTATATGCTATGGTGGATATATGCAAAACCAGAAGCACTAATTCCTCACTAAGTCAAGTCAAATGGAAACCAAAATCCCACCTAAAGTTTCCTCATTTTCTAGAATCAAATCCAGATAGAGAATCTGGGATGAAAATACTTCTGTATCCAGTTACCTTGTTAGTAATTCTGCAGCCTTTCTTTTTCTGGGCAAGTAACAGGGAATAGAACTTAATCTGTCTGTCTTCTATTATTCTGAGGCTCTGGGTAGAGTTAATTTTGTATGGCACAGAAATATTTTCTTTATGCTTATGAACCATCACCACAAGGCAGAGATTTAAGATGGTTTCCATCACTGCTAAGACTTCAAGTAGGGTGAATATAACTGCAATGACATCTTTATTCCAAAAATATTCTGCTAAATGATTATGGTGTAGAAAGACCTAACAACCAATGCTGCCCATGTCTGAACGGAACCACTGAAATTACAATATAAATAGTTCAATAACTTTTAAGTGTTTATACCTACTCTTACATCTGCTTTATAGGAAAAATTTCAGTTTGGCAGATCTCTGGATCTATATACAGGACTTAAAATTATAATTGAATCCAGAGAGCAACACCTTGAGTTTGGCTGGATTTAGATTTGATTTCATAATAGAATACCAGATTTGCAGGCAGTAATAATCAGTTAATAGCTCCTTAATTATATGGGACTTTCATGCATACTTTTACAAGAACAGGATTTATGGTACATGTAATAATATATGGCTTTCTTAAGTATTTAAGGAAATACTTGGTCATTCCTGAGAATTGGTCACTTGGTCACTAAAGCTCTTAATATCAATCCTCTCATTTATATTAGAATTCTATGAAATAAATATTTACATTTAATTTTTCTGCCTTTTTTTAGCTAGAAACCTATTTAGTGAGTTTATTCAGTGACCCACAATCTATCAGCTTCAACTGCTCTGTATACAAAATAAATGTCTGAGCTTTGGGTATAGGTAAAATTCCCCAAACATTAAGCTTCTGCCATAGGACAGGAGAGGAGGCTTTCCTTATCATCCTTTAGCAAAGATGAAAATATGGCATGAAAACTATCCTAAAGAAATTTATGAGTGCTGTGAGAACAGGCTACAAGGGAATGGGTGGCTGCGTTGCGGCACCACAGTGGGGGCAAATAATCTTTCTCTTCATGTCTGCCATCCACAGGGTTACAAACCTTTCTGCAGACCCTTAACCAAGTCTGTAACTTAGGAACAAGGCAAAGTTGGCAACACAGAACATTCATACAGCAAACTGAATGTCTCGTATGCAGTCCTGTCTGGATGCTATTAAACTGATTTTCTTTCTGAAAAGGCTGACGTATTTTGGAGGCAGATGCCATTACTTCTACACAAACCTGGTGCTTTATTACTGGTTATCTCAAGACACTTTATAGGTTTTTCAAGCTATGATGTAACTTATATTAATTACTTACCTTTTTAGGCACTCCTGTAGTATGATAAAATATGGGGCATGAGATCAAACAGAAGTTTTTGATTTCAGGTTAAAAAGAAACAGCTCATCATTCCTGCCCCAAGCGTGATTTCATTTTGAAGGAAAAAAAAAAAAAAGTTAAAAAAGGTTTTATTTTGCCTTATTACTTCTCTTAGAGAGAAAAATAGGCAGGTAGGTCCTGTTTCATTGAATAATTCTTTTGGTCAAAACTACCATAATGATTTCTACAAATTTGTCACTAGTGTTTTTACTTGAATTCTTTTATATGACACTCAAGAGTAGTTAAGACCTCTTTTTCACTCACTTGTCAATTCAATTTGCCATAAAGAAACTTATCCTGAAGTGCTTAAATTGAAAAAATGGAAAGATGTTTTTTTGTGACGATAAAGGCAATTAAATATTATCCTCAGGATATATGTGGATTGCCAGAGGAAGGATTACTGCTTCTTGTATACAGTCAGTTGTTGGTTAGAATCATAGAGGAGCTAATGCTTTCTGAATGTTTGAAGAATTTTAGATGGAATGATAATTTATACCCATTCAACATGCATATTCAAAGTTCCTTACCATTTGTAATAGAATCAGAAATAGATACAAAAGTGAATTAGCTGTGAGTCATACAGAGCACCTTATAAGTAAGGGACAGTCTAAATAGAGAATAATCCACAATTTGAAACAGATTATCCAAAGTACTCTTTGGGAACTTGAGTATCAATAACACAAAAATGATTCCTTTTCCTTGTGAAAAAGAAGTTAACTTTCATTTAGTATATAAACATAGAGAGATCCAGAATTTGAGACAAAATAGGTGTCCATACAAGGTGCCTAGATGACTACAAGTAATCACTATGTGCCTCTGGCATAAAGCTTCTTGTGGCTGAAATGTTTGGCTGATGGCCATTATTAACAAGAGAGACCAAAACATAGGTAAATATCATAATAAGAAGCTGATATATTATGGATTCTGTTTACTTAACAAACCCCAAACAACCAAACCTTCTCCTGATAGTTTATGTGCTGTAAGGTCTTAGTTTTTCAAAATTATCATGTCAGAAGCAAGATACTCAAAGTAGGCATGGTGATTGCACAAATATGCCTATTTTGTTCTGTGGACTACCTCTATTCCTGAGGTAGTATTTTTTTATGAAGAATTGTGTCAGCTGGTTAAGGAAATAGTGAGATAATTTATTTCTTCAAGTTCTTTAACAGCATAATAAAAACTGTATTTTAGTTTGTGTGGTTTAAACTGAGAAATGCTGCAGTTATCCTTAAAAGCCAGGATTCAGTTTATAGACTGTTTTTAATTCTCTTTATAATGTATGCATCTTCTTAAACATTACAGACAGAAAAGAGATGTTGAAATTTTTCAGAGCTGCTCTATTTTAGATGAATATCTCTGTAAAATATCAAGAATGCATACTGTTGATTGTGAGTGACCCAACACCAAAAAAGTGAACACAGCTGCATATATAAAACCCATTTGGTTGCATTGGACAATAAAGGGATAATAAAGTACTCCAAACAATTATTTTGGATTAATATAATTTTAAAAAAAGTATGGATAGTAAAAGAAAAAAAAAAAGTTAAGGTTCTATTGGATTGAATGTCTTCCTAAATTTTCTATTTAGAGTTTGCCTTTTAGAAGGAGTTGAAATGTGATTTTATATTAAATGTTACATTACAGCCAAGAGTCATGGTGAAAACTAAGTTGGTGCAAGAGATAAAACTAGGGTTATGTTCTCTCATCTCTGATTCCTCCACCAATAGCCTGAAATTAGGATATCGTAGATCTGCATACTATTTTAATAGCTGTTTTCTGATTTTTAGAGCAAAAGTTACTAAGTGAAAATTTTCACTGACTTTACAAACAGGGAAGAGTGAAAAATTCACAAGTATTTTTGGAATAAGATTTAAAAAACTGTACTTATGATGTCCTGTTATAACCCTGTTTTTTTAAATGGAAGATTAAGCTTGAGTCAAAACCAGTATTGTGTAGTGGACAAGCACTTTAATAGGATTAAAGATTTTTTGATGACTAAGAGGAATGGCCTCTTTGATGCAGGAGTACGAGTAGGGGAGACAGTGCAATTGTGAGGCTTAAACAGGAAAATGGGTTGCATCTTTTCCTGACCAATAGGTCAGATTCCTTGCTAGTTCTGGTGAGGTACAGCAATTCCAACAGCCTGTAAGCAGCTGGTAAGTACACTGGAAAATGATGGACCACACCAAAAAATAACTGTTTTCTGACATTTTCACCTGAGTTCTGAATTTTACTTCATTCCTGTACCATTTTTCCATTCTTACTTCATTCCTGTATAATTTTTCCCTTAATGGAATCTTCATACACTCCTATTTTCTGTAACTCTCACTGTATTAAAATAAGCCATAGCGTGTTTTTTCATTACGCCGGGAAACTTTTAACTTCTGTTGAATATTTACATTAAGTTGAGAAGGTTGGTAAATTGCATGTTTAAATATCAAATCTCAGGAGATATTTGGAAAGGGAATGTTACAAAGAGAGGAAGTTAAATGTTTGGTATAGTATTCTCTTGCTGGCATCCCATTACATATAGCAAATGGTATTTCTTGCTCATTTTACTCTGAGAGGCCAAATTCTGCTGGTTTGGAAATACAACAGATGTTGTTTATATGAAATTATTATTCATATATACCATTTTCCCAGAGTACCTCTGTTATCCTTCGTGGTGTCTGGCTGTGGAACAATCACTCAATGCATGCACATATATCAAGGCAGTACGAGAGATTCATTCCATGCAGGGGCTCATATATATCTAGTTTAGTATTCATTTCAGTGAAATACTTACATATGTGAGTTATTACATCCCTGCAAACCAAAGCAATGGATTCAGGCATACATTAAAGTGCTTTACTGAATTAAGAACTGAACAAGTTATCCAAACAAACCCATCTTTAGAACTCTGTTGTGGGTCTGCTGATTCTTTCTGAGTGGTTGAATCTTTAACTTTGTTAGTGGTCAGGCATTTTACAGAATACACATTTAAAGAGCACTGTTTATTTATCTCATTGTATTTATACCTACTTTTTCTAAACTGGCGTAACAGCATTAACTGCATTCTGAGACTTCTGGAAAACATGGCAGCCTCTGTAGACTTAACTTCTGAGTTCTGTTCCCATGTGCAGACATCAGCTGCAAAACTGATAAAAACCTATTCTTTTCTATGAGATTCTAAATTCCACCATCCCATAACCATGTCTACTACCCTTACCATAAGTGTTTCTGTACCGAACTGACAGAATAGGATTTGCGCATCTGAATAAATATATTCTCTTTCTATGGGATAAAATTTGTGCACTCAGTTCTCTTAAGATTTCAGTTCAGTTGCTGAGGTTTCCCCTTACAAGTTCTTGAAAGCTTTTTGTTGGATCTTAACACTGAAGCTGATTTTAGTGCATTGTTAGAAGACAGAAGTGTTTATTCTGCCATCTTACGCCATTAGGCATATCTTGAAAAAACATGAAAGATTTTGAATCATCCAGGACTTGTTATTGAAGAAGGCTTTAAAATCCATTGTAGTTGTAAAGTGTATATGCCAATGACTGCTGTTCAGCATGTTTAGTATGAAAATAGGAGCAGCTATAAATATTTATAAAACATTTTGAAATATGTGTTATATGGAGATTCATAAAATAGAACACCTTCAGAGCCCGAAAAATTCAAGACAGAAGCCACTTAAGGGTTTGTTTTCCTGGAAAACTGTTTCCTTTTCAAATTGTACAGTCAAGCTCCTTAGCTCTCACACTTCAATAGGATCTGGAAATATTCAGCAACTTCTGGTATTGTTTTTATGTTCACATCACCTATTTTAAAAATAAGCAGAAACAAGTTATCCCTGTGGGAGGAAAAATGCCACAAACACCCTTAGAAAGATGACCACTCTCTGTTGGCACGATGCCTAAAGGAAAAATTGGAAGTTTGCATGAATGGAGACAACGGACAAATATGCTAGGCAAGTTGGGCAATCCTCTTGGCAAAAATAAAATATGATAGTAAATATGTTGTAAAGAAAAGTAATTTTTACAGAAGTTTTAAATAAAATTATTCAGTATTTCAGCCTCTGATGAAGAAGAATTCTTTGGGGTTTTAATAATGTCTAAGGTAGTATTGGATATTGTCTGTTTCTGTGCCTTTTAGCTGATTTAATAATACAAGATAGTAGTACAACCACAAAGGTGGTTTCCTAGGAATAAAAAGCAAAAGATAGAACAATACTAGCCTTTCAATGAATCATATTTCAGTCTAAATCTTTAACTATTGGTAAAAAAAAAATAAAATCCTAGGCATTTTGTGTATTCTATTAACTTAATCTCTGAGAGTGCAATTAACTGAGTATACATTTATTGAGTTTGCTCATCTTATGAAAAAGAAATGGCTGAATCTTTCATAAAATGAGAGTTTTGTCCAAATACTGAAACATCTGTGGTAGGGATGGGTGAAAACTGTAAACATTTGCTTTGGCTAAGTTTGCGTCACATTAGGGGGTTTTCATAAAATATTCATGCTACCAAGTTTTATAGGCACAAAAATTCATGGAAAATGAATTTCATCCTGTGTGCAAAAGTGACTCTGGTTAGACTATCTTTCTGTCCATCCATTTCTTGTCACTTGAAATTGAAAAACAGGCCCTCATCAGTTCCAAGTTTGTGGGAGCACCACCAGTGAAACCTTTTTTGCAGTTGTACTGCTGGCAATTTTGAGTGTGAACCACAAAATCTGTCTAGGGAATACAGTTAGTCTGAGATTGCCGTTGTTTTCTAGTGTAGAATGGTTTGTGTTGTACTGGAAATGTATAAACAGCCCACCTTTCAGAAATTATTCTGGACTTTTACTGAGACCAAGTTCATTTCTCCTCATTGTCCTGCTGCCTCTGTTCCTGTGCTCTGGGGTCAGCAGGGTCACACCTCATGACTGAGGCAGGAAATCACAAGGATATCAACGTGTCTCCTCACAGCTTGGGTGGGTTCTGCTCCTCAGAGGCATTCAGAGTGCTTTAAGTACAGTGTTTCTGTCTCTGCTGGGCCCATTTTTGGGACACCCAGTACCTGAGCTGGGTGTGCCTTGCTGTACCAGCAGATCTTGCTTTCAGCTGTGCTGTCCTGGGAGGTCTGGCAGGTGGATTGATGTATATTGATGTATGCATCCAATCTCAGGCAGTGTGTGATTGGATCCATACATCGATACTGTTGCGTTCAGGTCTCCTGAAAGAATTTCTTTAGAAAACGGCTCTAAGTAGAGATCAATGGTAGTTTTCTCTTTGTCTCTCACACAGGGGGCACTATTGGCCAAGACAAAAGATCCTGTTAGATGCCTTGCAAAATGAGTTTTCGTTTTCTTATCTGGTGGAGTTTCTAGCACTGTCTTGTGTGTTATTTACTACAATCCTGTCAAAATGGGAGTTATGCTCTATTCTGGGGCTATGTCTCTGACTTATCACTGATTCCATGAAGAGTAGTACCCACAGTATTTATGTAACCAATGGAACTGCTTAGAATTTTTTTGAAAACCATGACAGAACTGAGTTCATAATTGAAACTTAGCTTACAAATTATTAAAAAAAAACTATATCAGCATAATTCTAATAACTATGACAATAATTTGTAAAAAATATTTTGATACACTTAAGCAACCAACCCCAAATTTTTATAAAATATTCAAGTGTGTACACAAATACCATGAGAAAACCGTGAGTACAGAGTTTTTAGCACCATATCTGATAATAAAAAATAATTTTACTGAAAATTTTTCAGTAAAAATTTTACTGGCTGACTAATTACATTTTGACATATGGCACCCCATTTTGAAACAAACTGTTTTATTTTGGCTGACCTAAATTCTCCTTTAAAGGCCATGTATGGAAACTAGAGATGAGCCAGACATCTGAGGATGCCTTTGTGGTATGTCATATTTGTGCCATTTCAGACAGAAAAATGCACTTGGCTCTGAGTTTTTGTGCAGCAAGCAATAATTAATAAGCCATTGGACCATCAATATAATTGGTGGGTGCTTCCCTATGGTTTTGACAGTGTCATATACAATATTCAGCTGTATGCAAAGGTGAATATCTAAATTAAGTCTTTGACTGTGCTCTGCTTGCATTAGCAATAGGTAATAATAAATACAGTTTTCAAAATCATAGTTTGGTTCATTATAAAATCCTCACATACCTTCCCCAAGTGAGTAGACATGGCTAGACTGAAGTCAGGCAATTTTTGGTCACATAGCAGCAGGGATGTATGGAATGTCTTTTCTGCCCCTTCACAGCCTTCACAAAAGTAGCTCAAAATGGTCTCTTCTCCCAGGCAAGCAGATGACAGTTATTAATCATTGGCAACCAGTCAGAACATACTTCTAGGCTGACAAATATTGGACATTTAAGGGCATTAGCAAATTCCTTTCCTGAATCCCTCCATCAAGCTCCTGAATCCATCAAGGGAACTCAGACAAGAACTGTGCCACTGCACCAGAGCCACTTTCAGATGTGCTCTTCCAGAGACTCACTTGCATAACTACTAAGAATTATCTTTAAGGATAACTGGTTAGCAGGGATGGACAGGATCTGTGCACAATGTAAACCACAGGGACTCTCAGGAAAAGGAGAGGAATTCAGCACAAAAGTGCTCATGTTGTGTAAATAACTACAGCTGCTTTTGCAGAGGAGTGGGAAAATAGCTGAACTTGAGTTCAGCTCTAAGGGTTGTAATGTTGTCATATTCCATGCATTTTCAAAAATTCCTAATTCATTAGAAAACTGTCCATCATTTAGTGAGAAATAGATGAGTAAACACCTAGTTTAGTTATGGTTCATTGTGCTGCTTTTTAAATGTTGGAACATTTAATTGCCATAAGGGAATATTAATGTAAAGGAAGCCACACAAGTATTTTACAGATACCTGTAATGAACTTTATGTTCTTTTATATACATACAAATACTAATAAAATTTTTTTTTTTCTACTAATGTACAGATCTAGCCTTTCCAAAAGATAGTGGCTCTACAAAAGAAGTGTATTTTCCTCCTTTCTCCAAAGTGACTTATTAATGGGTTGTTGACCGGCAAAAGAGCCTGATGTTTGCTCACACATTAATATTTAATCAAGTGTTAACAGCACTACAGTATCTTCATGATCCAGAGCTGGTCACAGGAATTGTGCCAGTACAAAGTGTAGCTGCCCTCTGAGTGAGGCTGGATTATGAAATTAGAAGCATGGGCAAGATTATCATGCCATTATAAGCAGGTATCTTTAGGCTTCTATTTTTCTCCATTAATTTTCTTAATTTAGTAGTAAAAAGTTCTACGTGTGTTTAATTGTCTGTGTAGGACTGCTCAGATTTTGATGTATTTCCCACTAGAGAAGTTTCTTTTGTGGCATAGGTTCTTGCAAAAAGTTTTCTGAAACAGCATTCTGAAAAGAGACTTCTGAAAATTAGTCGACTGTGCATGTATGTCTCTAAGTTTTGGAAGAGGTACATGAAAAATTAGTAAGATTTTAGAAGGAAATATTGTACAACCGTAATTTTATAGCTGGATGTTTTCATTTATTCTCTAATGTGTTGACTGAGTGTAAACATAGCATGTTACATTCTTTATGAACATGCACAAGAGTCTTTACCATGGGTACAGCTTTGGACCCAATTTTCAATTGTGCCATGTTTTTGTTATTTTGGTTTGTGTTATTTTAGGTTTTGTTATTGATGTTACTTTTTGTTGTTGTTGTTGTTTAGGTTGCTGTCTGCTCCATTGATTTAACTATCTGATGAAACTGTAACTGATAGAAACACAGAATCCTAAGGGCTAGACTGTGAGAGCCTCTCCAGCTCCTCATGCCCACATTGGAAGCCCTTTGTCACTGGAATATCAAATTACTCCTGTATTGCTGAAGTACTCCGCACATGCTCTCAGTGCGGATTAAGCAGCTGATGTATTCTGTTCAAATAATACCTGTACTTCACAAACAAGCAGTTCTGGTGTTTCTTTGACACTTGTTTGTTGTCATAAACAGTAGTAATATTTTAGGAGTGTTGTATTGCGCTGATTACAAAAGTAGGCAAGATCCTGTAATACAAATGAACATGTAAGAGAATCTGGACTGCCTCACAAAATGTAGGGCTTAAAAAAAATCTAGAACACTCAGAAGCTGGACAGGGAATTGTCTCCCTTCAAGACAAACTCAGTCTTAAGCTTCCTTATCCTGTGATTTATAACTTTGGATCGTAATCTCAACATTACATAGAATCTGAGAGATGTTGATATTTTATCATATTTATAAATTTCACTCCATTTCACCTGCCAGCACAGAACAAATTTCAGGAAAAAATAGAAGAGATTCTTTTATGTAAACATGTCACGGTCAGTGCTGCTTATATGACAGAAGCTGCTAATAAATTAGGCCCCGAGCCTCTTTATGGCATTGTATTTCCTTCTTGAGTTCATAGGCTTTACAGAACATTTATGTCTCATTGCAGCCAGTACTGCAATTTACGCCCTAATAAATCAAGGGAGCTTTGCAGAAATGATCTTGACAGTAATGAATCTTTCTGTTGGCATTTCCACTTCACAGACACAAATAATGAAGCAAAACTGCCCCATCTGGCCACTCAGTAAGAGTCAAATCACAGTGGGAAGCTGTTTTCTCAAGCGTGACAAAGGTCATTGTGTGCAGCAGGAGCAGGTTGTGCCGTGAGTGACAGTGTACAATGAAGCCATTTGTGAGCTTTTATCATTACAATTATATTTGTTAGCTGTGCTGCCAAGACTCAACCCACCCTTCTACCAAGTCTGTGCTCTTGCATCAAAAGCTGCCTTAACTGATTCCTGCAGCTTCTTTGGAGAGCTGTTGGTTGGGTATTGTACAGGAATTGATTTCATCAGCTCAATCAGCTGGTGGTGTTATTATTAAAAGTTTCTCTCGGTAATTTTTTTTTTTTTAATTTCTGAAAATGTACTGTCTTGAACAAGGAAAAACTGGCAAAATATGCTGCATGCTAGTTGTAAATGAACAGCTATACCAGGATCACTCTTCTTTAGGAACATCTGGAAGAAATGCAGAATATGTCATCTCAGATTGGCTGGTGGGTGCACTGAGCCTCCTGTGTGGCCTTTGGCAGAATGTGAGCAGGTGATCTTTCCACCTGTTCTAAAATCCTCAGTTCTTGGGTCTAACATTATTGTTATACTATTCACTCATTAATAAAGTCCTTGCAGCACAGAACTTGGATATACACCAAGAATTGTTGAAGGTTTTTTCTGGGGCTCTTCACAGAGCATCTTCCCCATTTTGGTTTTCCACAGCTCAACATTAAACAGTATTCCCCAGCTTATCTACTTTAAAGCATATTTTTCTCATTTTGATATTTTCCTGCTTGATAAGATGGTTGGGTCTGATTTCTTCCTTTGGTAAGATAAAGTACTTTCTCCTGGCTTAGTTTGTACTTTTTACACTGCATCAAACAACAGAATTGAAAAGAGATTCTTCTGTCAGATGGGAGTTTGGGGTTGCTTTAATTAGTTAACTTATTATTTTTCCCCTTCTTCCTTCCTTTTCAGCAGTGTGTTAGTCCTGCACTCATGGTGTGTGGCTGTGGCTTGCTGATTTCAAACAGAGCCACCATGTGCCACTGAGCATGATGTCACCCAGGTCTCTGCATGGCTCAGTGCTCCTCATGTTCTGGGTTTGCACACAGAGTAATTCAAGTGTCTATAGGTACACACAGTCGTTGTTCAGCCTTGAATCTTTCTGAGTTCTGAAATGCTGTTGTTTCTGTAGGCATAAGTCAGCAAATAATTTTATTTAAATTTACATGTGGCAGTTCTCCTTTCACCTACAGTACATGTTTGTACTGTAAAGTACAGGTGCACTTACAGGCTGCATGTCTCAGGGATGTCTCATCCTTCTCAGAATGCAGCTATCCATTCTGTATTAGCAACGTGATGCAACAAGAATTTTTTATTTGGAAAGTCTAAAAGTTATTTTTTCCAGTTGATATTTTACAAGGGTTATGTTGCACTGTGAAAATGCAATTGCCTGAGTACAAACCTGTTGAGAATACAGACACAGTCACAGGCTTGTGGGAAGTACCAAGTGTTTTTTAATGAACACAGGTCAGTAGGGACTCAATTCTGTTCTGAAGACTATTAATAATTAAGTTGCAGGAAGAAGTATATTTCAATGAGACTGAGGTGCCAGGTAAATGACATCTCTCAAAAATAACATCTAAGAATGAGGAGGCTAGGTTTATATTTACAGTTTAGACAATAAATGCCAAATTCCCGTACAGAAAAGACCAAAAATTTCAAAGAATTTTTTTTTTTTTCAGTTAAGGGTAAAGGTAGATGTGAATGAATGTACAACAGCAAGTGCTATAATCCTCTTCTTGCAGGTGGTAAGACTCCTGGTGCAAAGGGTGAATTCAGTAATCTCTTTTGTGAAAGAGGAGCTGGTGTTCTAAGAAAACACTGGAGGTGGCACACTTGGTGTTATGGATGGAGTAAGGGGCTGCACCAGTATTGGTGCTGGAGACCTTGCTTCTTTCCACCGCTGGTTGCAAACTTTGCTTTGCCTTCCTCACCTCTGTCCTGAGCTCAGTTATTGCCCTTCTATCCTGTTTTACCCCTGAACTCTCCAATGCCTGGATTCTTCTCTTCCTGCTGCTTCCTGTTGGAATCTTGTTTCTACCTGGCACAATTACACATTGATATTTCTCTCTGTCTCTCCTCATACTGTGTCTGTTTGGGAAGTCTTTTCTAATTCACGCCTTTTTTTTTTTTTTTGGCTAAAAATCTGTTGCTTTGTTGTTTGTTTTTCCTCTCCCCAAAGACCTCCAGCAATCATATCTGTATTCATATTTATTCAAATTTATTCCAAAGCAAAGTATTTCTTTTGCACGACAGAGTAAATATAAGTGTAAAGTTCCTTTTTGGTAGCAGCACACAAATTGATATAAGCATTGAAAAGCTTCAGGCAACTTTCTTGCTCTTTAAGAACAAGAATCAAATGTACAAATCCTAGGCTATTTGTATGCTTTTCTTGTTCCATCCTTTCTGTTTTTCCTTTTCTTTCCATACATGAAGACTGACAAGTTAAAAGATCATTACTTTCAACTGCAGTCTTGACAGATATTTATCTGTGGCTTTTATATTGTCTGTCTTGTGATGGGACTCACTGTAAAATTTCAATACCTTGCCAGCATCTGTGAAATGGAGGGAAGGAAAAATACTCCCGCAGTTTTTGTGTCATAACAACAATTTTGATTCCTGGTGTCCAAGCTACTTTTTGTAGTACAGCATCATTTCAGTCTGCTTTTTCTTACATCCAGGTGTTTTTATCCACTGAGTGCTACTGTGCTGGCCTGTGGGAAATGTATTGAATTTATTGTATTTGCGGGTGCCCTCAGGTCAGAGAGGAATGATGAGTCTGACTCCATGTTCTCAGAAGGCTAATTTATTATTTGATAATACTGTATTATATTAAAGAATACTATACTAAACTATACTCAACTAAAGCATACAGAAAATGAATGCTAAAAAGATACTACTCAAGAACTCATGACTCTTTCCAGAGTCCCGACACAGATTTGCACCAACTGGCCAATGAGTCAAAACAACTCACACCAAAATCCAATCAGGCAATCACCTTCAGGTAAACAGTCTTCCATGATACATTCCACTTGTGCACAAACACAGGAGAAGCATATGAGATAAGAATTGTTTTTCCTATTTCCTCTGGGGCCTCTTGCTGTCTTTTCAACTTCCCAGGAGAAAACTTCTGGGTAAAAAATCATGCCCAGAGAATGTGGATGCCACAGGAATTGGTGCTGCTTGTTTCATCAGCTTTGACAGTTATGAAGTTTCTCTGTAAATTCAGTTATTCTTTTTTTTTTTTTTCAGTTCTTTCAGTTTCAAAGTTGAAAGGAAGGCTCAAAGAAAGTTCATAAAATCAATGCCGCATTGGTACCTTTGGTTTATGTATTTTCTGGCTTTCACCAAAGTATTGCCATTTGTTGACTCCAATTCTGAGTGAGAAATGCATTTCTTTTAAAAAATTATGGGCTGGTGCCTTAGAGAAAGACCCTATTTTTAAATACAGATTTTGAATTTTACTGTCCCAGAAAGTATTTCAAATCAAAGCACTTCTCCTTTTTAGCCTTTTCTTCATCACTCATTGTATCTTATAGTCAGCATAGATCTGGCTCAGCTGATCTGTCTCCTAGAATCACAGGTCTTGCATCAGAGATGAACATATTCTGCTTTCTCAGGTGTGAAGTAGCAAGAATAAATTTGACCTCTGGAGATTTTACAGTTTTCACTCTACACTTTTTATGTTTAGAGGGTTTTGCCATATGCTTGTGACTCTCAGATAAAATAAAAATCTTTTTAGCTACTATTCAATTAGCAGCTTAAACCCATCTAAGACTATGGAGCCATTATTATATGTGATACCACACAAAAATGTACAAATAATGCAGAATACTTTGAGAGTTTAAGGTATAATGGATGCCCCTTCCCTTTAGTATGTTGTTACTCATGGCAGTCTCTGGTTTTGAAAAGAAAAATTGTCTGCTGGTAAAGTTAATAATGTTCATGTTTGACTTAAGCAAATGTTACGTGTAGTTGTTGCATTAAGATGGTTTATGCTGTAAGACCTGAAAATAAAAAGATAATGCTTAGTGGTTTTTGTTACCAGGAGATATATTTTCAGCTATATTAAAAAGGACTGTTTGGGAATTGCCTAGTGAAGTATCTAAGAAATGATCGAGTAAAATTATCCAAAACTGCAGGTGTTTGCAGGAATACATGAAAGTGACTGTGAGAGAGAGACTCACTGAATTTAGATGATTTGCTGTTGTGACCAGTTTCTGTTCTCCTGTTTTAAATTGAAAGTCTCTGATTCTAAACCAGGTATAGTGTGGACCAGGTATAGTCACCTTTATTCCTCACAAGAGATACAGGATATATATCCCTAGAAACACTCAGGTACAGAGCATTTAAGAGCAGCTGTGAGTGTGCAAGTATGGTGTCCTCAGATGTTGGGCTAATGAGACACTCAAACCTGAATTTTCTGGGTTGTAACTGTTTGGTACCATGCCTCAAACCATGCTGAACATTAGTAGTAAGTGCTACACTAAATTTTCTTGCTCACTGGAGTGCATACTGGTTGTACAAGCCAAATTGTTGTTCAGTTCAAAGATAGTATTTCCATTTAAATTACTAGGATTTGTACAATGTGATCTTCATAAATAGGTTTATACCATACTGATCTGTTATGAAATGTTACTCTTAATATTTTAGTTGTTTTAAATATGCATTGGTTTAAGTAGGTTTTTATTAGGAGTATTTATTTCAAGTTATAAAGTGGATGTCTAGCAAAACTCTCACTGTAAGAATGTTTGGAAATGTATGCAAAGGTTTTCACAACAGCACTGTCTTTTTGTATATCCTATTTAAAGTGCCTGCTGGCTGGGAAACCATTCCACTCATCTTCAGGAGATCAGAAAGTCAGTCTGCTTTCCCTTATAACACACATTCTGAACACGGTTTGAGGGTATTAGGTTAATCACACCAGATATTGGAGAAATTTCTGTGTTCAGAGCTCTTTTAAATACATATTTGTGATGTTCTTCATGTTATGGTACAGTCAAGACATCTAAAAAACCACAGTAGCTTCAATCAGTTTTAATTTCCAGCTGGCAGAAAAATTAGTATTAGTAAAAGCAGTAATTGCAATTAAGCTAAGATCAGATTGCGACTAATTTGAAATATTGGCAACTTAAAAATATTTCTCCCTTTCCCTGTTTAAATCTCATGATAACTACATTATTTGCTCTGCTTACAGTTCAATAATTTGTATTTGCTTGCAAAAAAGCTAAATTTGTTTGTTTCAACTTCTTCTAGAATAGAGAAAATATGACATTTCCTCACCATCTCCTAATATGAGCTCCCTGATGAAAACATACAGAATCCTTGAGATACGTGTAGACTGGGCAGCACTGAAATGCAGAAATGTTCCATTAAATTTGTAAACTGAGTTTGCGCTGTGAGATACTTCTAAATCATCAAGTATTAGTATACAATTCTGCTATTATTATTTCTCTGAAGTAGGATTTATATTATTTGGGATATTTTTTTTCCTCCTTTTACTGCGTTTTTTAAAAATTTCTTTTATATATTTCGTCAAGTCAAAGAGATGCCTTATGACTTTTAAAAATCCTTTTATCCCAAGAGAAATTTTTGAAAAATGCTGAAAACCTCTCCAAAGTCACAAAACATTAAATAAATCCCTTGATATTAGGAGTTATCAACAACTGAGTAAGATCTTACAGGTAGGAGGCTTTTGTTTCCTTTGTGCCAGATCCCATGTCTCTGTGGGTATTTTAGGTGTTCTGCTTGCTAGCTGGAACAGGTGGGGTACTCTGCTGGTTTAGTTTACTAAACCTACTTTAGCAAGTTTCTGAAGCATCCAAGTTCTTTATTTCCCATTTCTGAAATGCCCCTGTATTCTCTGAGCTGCCACTTGAATGAAGAGAGATGAAGATTTTTGGATACATTTTCTGACCAGTAGAACAATTCTACACAGATGCCTGGAATAAAAAGGAAGATGGTGCACGTCTTGTCCTGTGGTATTCAGCTGGAAAAGCTTCCTTGGTGATTGCCATTTGCACATTCCTGAATGCAAACTTTCTGCAGAACTGATGCTTATAATCTCCGGTTCAAAACAAGAATTAAAATAACATTAATAGAAGTTAATACACTAAGGCAAATGCACTGCTTGCATATCAGAGGGCTTGCTGCTGCACCTAATTAGAACAGCTTAAAAAAATTTTGATCTATTAATAAATTACTTTGCATGCACATTAAGATGTTAATATTCATACTTGTTTTGATTTTCTGTTGTTAACACGCATAAAGCTTTTTTATTAATTGATTGAAGGAGATGACTATGTCTGCATCTCACCATTATTTAATTAAAGCATTATTTTAATTAATAGAAGTAAAATTGCTCATTACCTACACAGGAATATTTTCAGTGTTTTTTTTTTTACATTTGTTTTCTTGCATGTTTTTTCAGACCCAACATTTTTGTTCCAGACTTTTTTTTTTTTTTTTTTTTTTTTTTTTTTTTTTTTTTTTTTTTTTTTTTTTTTTTNTTTTTTTTTTTAATGAGTTTTGTTTGCTTTCCATTTATACACCTTCATGATCATCAAGAGGGATGCATGCTAAAGGGAAAAATTGAACTGGGCAATAGATAAGGCAGTATGTACATCAGAAGGTTATGTTAGTGTATAAACTTCTCTAGCCTTTCTTTTATGTGACCTGTAAAAAGGTAATGCTTCCCTTGCCCCCCGAGTGAAAACTCAGGGATACAGCCCAGGCAGGTCCTCTCAAGAACGCCAAAGTATCTGCAAGAACACATGTGCAAGTTCTGCCATTTGTCCTCCCATATCAGAATAAGCTGGAAACATGATTGGATGACTTCATATTAACTGAAGGTGGAAACTTGCCTTCTCTTTTACCTGTTAGCTCAGGTGAGCACTTGTGAAGTCACTGCACTTTGTAGAGAGCAAGGCTCTAAAGGCATTCTCTGTTGATACTTCTCTTTTTAAGTGGTACCTTCTCATCTTATACAAGTTTAGAGAAAGTTTTATGCACAAAATTTTTGCACCTTAGTCTGCTTTTGTTATAAATTGATGTGCCTCTAATTTCTTTTGGATTACATCCTTTGCAAGAGACAGACTCTCAACACTGGGACTAACTGCAGTCATAAAACAAAATAAAGGAGGAACCAGTGCCAACTGTGAAATAACACACGAATACAACATCCTTTTTGTATTTGATCTTTCCACGTAAGAACATTATCTTTTATCTTCCATCTGTAAGGCTTACGAAGAAATGCCTAAATAGGGAGGTCCTTAAACCCTTTCTATTTTCCTCAAGTTTTGGACCCAAGGGTGCATACATAAATAGTAACACTCATAAATGCCAGCAGGCTGAAGAGCCACTGTACAGTGTGAAAATCTTAAACATGGCTTTAAGCACTGCGGTGCAGTACAAGTCCAGTCTGGAAATGAGATGACAGGCTGCTGGTTCTTTGTGTCTAGTCCTATTTTACATTTTGAACTGATTTCTCCTGTGCTTGGCTGGCTTTGGAATACAGAGCACAGACTTAACCATAAAGTTATAGGTGCACAGTTTGTGGTAATTGGGAGTGGGGCTGTGGCCCAGCTTCACCCCCAATGGGTACAGCTGTGAAAAGCAGGTGAGCAGCATTGAAAGCAACAAGCCATGGAGTGCCCAGGTGCACTGACCAACCAGCAAAGGGAACAGAGGGCACACAGGTGCAATGGATGAACATGAGGGGTATGAAAGGCTGTGCGGAAGAACAAGTAACAGCCTTCTGAAGTGATGTGATATTGCTCTGTACGGGCAGGTACCTGAAGCCTTCTGATGTGGTAGGGTGTCACTGTGTATTGGTTGAAGCTTTCTGAAATTTTATGGAGATATTCTGTGCATTGTGACCATCTCAACTGTGGCATCAAGTGTGTTCCCAATATGTAGGAAAGGTCTTGAAAGAAAGTGAATAATACAATTTTTTTTTTTTTTTAATTTGGTTTTTTTTGTTGAGTATGCAAAGTTTCTCTCCATGCTGTGTGATATCATATATCAACAGCTACACCTTACTGCTTACAGGTTTGCTCAGCTTTTTAAAATGGTTTAGGTATCTCTGCCTCTGTTTAAGAATCAAAAGCCAAAAGAACAGCAGTTAGTGCTGTGACACAGTGATGACTTACCCCTATTCCTTTTTCCTAGAAAACTCACTTCCCTGTGCTGCACCAGAAAGGAATAAGAGGAGTGTTCCTCACTGACCTGCTGGGACCCTGGGCTAGCATTAGCTATTTCCCAGCTGTCCTGTGTGGAACTGGTATGATGGTGTTTAGGAATTAGGAATGCTTAACATGTTCACAGTTCTACACAGTGGCTAATTAGTAGTTTTATGTGCATTTAGTGTCATTTTTAAAAGCTCTCAGGAATTCTACATAGTGGTTGCTTTTTTCCAGAGTCACAATGTCACTTATGTATATCTTTAGGTACCTCTGAGAAGCAGTTCCCAGTTCAGAGTGGGAAATCTTACTCTTCCATCCTTTTCTTGTAAGTCAAGTGGAAAGAAAACCTTTTAATTTTTTCTTTTATTAATAAGCTTTTCTTTTAATAAAGCTTTTCTTAATAAAATCTTTTCTTTAAATAATTTTAATAATTACAATGCTGATGCATTTTTAGCTGCACATTTTGAGTGTCTGCAGCTTCACAATTTCTGTGTCCTTTACAATTTTTTAGAACATAACGTATTAATTGACAGCAATCAGTATTTTTTCTTAGAAAGAATTTTCTGTTCTTTCTGCAAATGCATCAAACTATAGAGAAAAATCCTGTACCTTATCACATGCTATTTTAATAATAGACACGTATTTAAATATTCAAAATTTCTTTGTCTTTTAGTCTGGTTTGATGTTTATCTCATTCTACTGTGTAAGAAGCGATATATTAAGAAATAATAGTAAACATAAGCATGGCATTAGATGTGCTAGAAATTGGCTGGAGCGTCTGTACGAAAGTTGAAAGGTAAGTGTTGAAATGCGAAAAGAGGAAGAGAAGAATCCAAAAAAGGGAATAAGAAAGTAATCATGACCATTAGGAAAGGATTGAGCATACAGTTATTGCTTTGTTGACAATGAGAGATGCAGAAAGGAATTCCAAACAAACTGTCCTATCTGTGTAGAATTAACAACAGAAAAGGCAAGAAAAATAAAGGAAAATGCATTAAAAAAGGGGCTTTTATTTTTACTTAGACGCGTGTGTTTCTTGGAAAATCGGGGCACTACATGCTCTCTGTGCACTGCCACTGCACTGAGTCCAGAGGGCAAAAGTGGTGCTTGAGAATGACTTTTTTTTGTCACTTTCCATGTGAAAACACAGTATGAGCAAGAATAAATGTGAGATACCATAAAGTTTTGATAATTTAGTGAGAGAAATGTGATAGGATACAGCTCCTTTTCATATGTTTGTTAAGAAAACATGAAGTTTGCAACAATAGTATTACCAATGCCAACTGCTTCAAAGAGCTTCTTTCTTTCTACTCTCCATTTTACTTTGGCCAGGCTTCTTTTCATCCTGATGAGATGAAAGCCATCACTGGAGAGCAAGCCATCACTGTCTGTATTTTTTTATCTATAAACTAGAGGATTATTTAAACAACATGGCACAAGCTGGCCATTATTAAACTACTATTTGTAGCAATTTATTAGATATTACTAATTAGTAATTATATTGCTAACAATTAGCTGATACTGTTAAAGAAATTGGAACCGTTAAAAGATTGATAACATGTAAAGGACTTATTTTGTGGGGCAGCACAAATGTGTAGTTCTTCAAGGAAAACCTACTTGAATATTTGTCTCAGAGTTAGCTAGACTGTGTGGCATAGAATGGAAAGACTTTTTTTTTTTTCCAGCTTAGTTCCTCCCTTTGTAAACAGAAGCAGCTAGATTAATATATTTTGTATTTGTAGATTTTCACATTCGTAACTGCAGTTTTTCTTCGGAACAAAACTGAGCTTAAGTGAATAGGTGAAAAATGTTTTCTTATGTTGGCAACTACTTCTTCATTTATAAAGTGAGAAAATGTTTATGTAATGCTATACATTTAATAGCTTAATTTTTCCATGTGATGCCGTACTGTGGCAAAGAAACAGAATTTGCTAACTTATTGTATTGCATTTACTTTGACATTGTCATTTTTCACTGAATAATTTCTAGAACTGTTACATCCATAATGTATTAACTGTAACTTTGCCATCTACTGAAAATAAGAATTTATTACTCTGTTCACTCTAGTCTTGCTGGAGCCTGGGGTGGGTATAAGTGAAATGAAAATAAGGTATCAGGAACTCAACAAATGGAGCACCAGAGAAATATAACTGTAATATTTTCAGTGGTTTCTTATATTACATATTTGAGAACACAGAAGCTACATTTTGAGTCACACAGGTTCTGGGGACTTGGGATAGACTAAGGATGAGTCAGAACTCATCTTGCCTTTGAGAATATTGAAGGGAATGGTTATCTCATCTCAAAAGAATAGAATGCAGCAGTACTTACCTGGTTTTATAATCTTTCTACTTACTTTGTTGCTATATTTGCCGGTAAAAAGTTTAAGAATCCCCAATTCTTCTAGTAATTTTTGAGGTTTCTATTTGTTAACTCAGGTGTACCTAAAAATTTGAATAATATATAAATATTCAAATATATCAATATAAAAATTATTTAGGAAATGCAAACTTTTTGCAGTTCTTCACAGTAGACAAAATAATTGACATAATTCTCTAATACTTTTGTGGTTTCTCTTAAGACAAAATAATGCTTTTAGTTCTGGCTAAAAATGTGATTTTTAGTTTCATATACAGCAAAAAGATACAACATTTACAGCCATCCGAAAGCAGCATATTCTTGCCAGTAGCCTGATATGAAATGGCTCATTGAAGCTGTTCCTGCATTAGCTTAAATTTGCT
This sequence comes from Urocynchramus pylzowi, assembly GCA_013397555.1. Lineage (NCBI taxonomy): Eukaryota > Metazoa > Chordata > Aves > Passeriformes > Fringillidae > Urocynchramus > Urocynchramus pylzowi. The sequence goes on along the minus strand of VZRH01003036.1, from coordinate 1,160,378 downwards.
TAGTTTTACCAGTGAAGTGCTCAGAGTGTAAAGGACAGGCTGTTTGTTGCCTGTGGATGCAAAACTCCGCTGTTCAGTACAACAATTGGCATGTGCTTGCCATAGCCCACTAGAACCCAGGCTAGTTCTGAACAGTCCGGTAGCCACAACAGGAGTAAGGAACAGCAAGGGACTGGGGTTTACGCACAGCTGAACCTAAAGAGCTTGCAAGCTCTGTGGTGCATGCTATTACAGCCACAACAGGAACCAGGCAAAGGACAAGAGGAAGGGCTTTTGTCTTCAGGTTCCACTGCAAACGGTTATTCCAACTAAAAACGAAAGACAAAACAGCCCTGACGTCCTCACTGCAAAAGGCTAAATACAGCTACAAACCAGGGGCTGGATACGGGAAATGAACTAAAGGATGTATTTCAAGGGTGGAGCAAGGGGAATTACATCAACACTATGGGACCAATCAGGATAGGGGGAGGAAAGGGGGAAAGGTCACATGGGCCAATGGGGTGTGGATTAGTGGGGGGATTTCCAAGTGGGTGTGCNCTCACTGCAAAAGGCTAAATACAGCTACAAACCAGGGGCTGGATACGGGAAATGAACTAAAGGATGTATTTCAAGGGTGGAGCAAGGGGAATTACATCAACACTATGGGACCAATCAGGATAGGGGGAGGAAAGGGGGAAAGGTCACATGGGCCAATGGGGTGTGGATTAGTGGGGGGATTTCCAAGTGGGTGTGCCAATTGGGGATTGGCCCAGGGGGTGAGTGGCAGGGAACATTCAGGAAAAAGGGGCAGGGTTGCCTTGGCAGGCAGGGAAGGNGAATTTATTACTCTGTTCACTCTAGTCTTGCTGGAGCCTGGGGTGGGTATAAGTGAAATGAAAATAAGGTATCAGGAACTCAACAAATGGAGCACCAGAGAAATATAACTGTAATATTTTCAGTGGTTTCTTATATTACATATTTGAGAACACAGAAGCTACATTTTGAGTCACACAGGTTCTGGGGACTTGGGATAGACTAAGGATGAGTCAGAACTCATCTTGCCTTTGAGAATATTGAAGGGAATGGTTATCTCATCTCAAAAGAATAGAATGCAGCAGTACTTACCTGGTTTTATAATCTTTCTACTTACTTTGTTGCTATATTTGCCGGTAAAAAGTTTAAGAATCCCCAATTCTTCTAGTAATTTTTGAGGTTTCTATTTGTTAACTCAGGTGTACCTAAAAATTTGAATAATATATAAATATTCAAATATATCAATATAAAAATTATTTAGGAAATGCAAACTTTTTGCAGTTCTTCACAGTAGACAAAATAATTGACATAATTCTCTAATACTTTTGTGGTTTCTCTTAAGACAAAATAATGCTTTTAGTTCTGGCTAAAAATGTGATTTTTAGTTTCATATACAGCAAAAAGATACAACATTTACAGCCATCCGAAAGCAGCATATTCTTGCCAGTAGCCTGATATGAAATGGCTCATTGAAGCTGTTCCTGCATTAGCCTAAATTTGCTTAGTTTTACCAGTGAAGTGCTCAGAGTGTAAAGGACAGGCTGTTTGTTGCCTGTGGATGCAAAACTCCGCTGTTCAGTACAACAATTGGCATGTGCTTGCCATAGCCCACTAGAACCCAGGCTAGTTCTGAACAGTCCGGTAGCCACAACAGGAGTAAGGAACAGCAAGGGACTGGGGTTTACGCACAGCTGAACCTAAAGAGCTTGCAAGCTCTGTGGTGCATGCTATTACAGCCACAACAGGAACCAGGCAAAGGACAAGAGGAAGGGCTTTTGTCTTCAGGTTCCACTGCAAACGGTTATTCCAACTAAAAACGAAAGACAAAACAGCCCTGACGTCCTCACTGCAAAAGGCTAAATACAGCTACAAACCAGGGGCTGGATACGGGAAATGAACTAAAGGATGTATTTCAAGGGTGGAGCAAGGGGAATTACATCAACACTATGGGACCAATCAGGATAGGGGGAGGAAAGGGGGAAAGGTCACATGGGCCAATGGGGTGTGGATTAGTGGGGGGATTTCCAAGTGGGTGTGCCAATTGGGGATTGGCCCAGGGGGTGAGTGGCAGGGAACATTCAGGAAAAAGGGGCAGGGTTGCCTTGGCAGGCAGGGAAGGAACTAGAACAAAGGGAGGGGAATAGCTTGAGGGACAGCTTTAAGGGAGGGTACATTTTAGGGAAAAACCAACTTGGGAACAACATTGGGGGGTAACAAAATGAGCCATTTAACGTATGTTAATGTAACGTAATAGACAGGAACCGCAACATGTGCTCACTGTCAGTGAAAGAAGTTTTCAATTTGTATTTGCTCTTTATTAGTTTATAATGTTACAATTATATTCAGGACAAACACATGTTTTATTTGGCTTACCATAATTCTTTCTCATGTTTCTGATTTTTTCTTGTTTGATATATATGCAGTCTTAAAAAGACAAACATATTTATAAGGATGGTAAAAATCAAATCTTTCAAATTTTAATAGGGATGTCAAAATTAAAACTAGAATGAAATGCTCTGGTTCTGAATATCACACAGAAAATTGTCTTCTTTAAAAGAGTATTGGAATTCATCAATTAAAAATTGTATACTCTGTACAACTGTATGTTTTGTGCATATTTTATTTTTTTATTAAAAGCATTTTTCTCTGTAGGCTTTGATGGTAAACTTAATAAAATACATCTTCTAAATGTTCCAAAGTATCTTCTAAACGTTTTGATCACCGTTGAAATTTTCAGTTGACCAGATCATAGTGACAATAATGAATGACTGTTCAGTTTTAGGGAATGTTTGCATCTGAAGGCCTCAAAATACTTTTTTTTTTAAATTTCTGGCTTATGGACAGAGAAATGCAGAGAGTTAGAAATTCATGATGTTTAAAATTCATGAAATGGCAATTTGGTCAGGATCACATTCTATTTGTAATGACTACACAATAGTAATAGAGGTAGAGGTGCAACATGACTGCATATTTGATTACAGAGCTAAGGAAACTCTCCCAGAGACAGTGCAGCTGTTTAAGTGCTTTACTCACGAGTTCTTCTTGGAACTCCTTGTACTTAAGTGGTTTTCATCTTGAAGTTTTCTGAACCCTGCAGCCTAATGGACCCTCTTTAACCCTGGCAATCTCCCTTCAGTCCCAAGGGATCAGACACATGCCAAAGGTGATTCTCTGGTGGCTACAACCACAGTAAAGAGCAGAGAAAATGCTCAGGAGGGATATCATTCCCTTGGGACAGTTGTGGTTTTGGAGGAACACTGCTGTCCTACCCGAGCAGGCCACATGCTCCTTTGGGCCCTGGGAGAATGTGGCACTGCCTGCTGCAGCTACATCTCACACATTTATCTGCTGCTGCTTCCCTCTTGTGGCAATGACACCACTCCAAATCCTCGTGGCATTATTGGTATTTACCAATATGCAGACAGGACGTGCCTTGGCTTGTCTGGCCCTTGCTGCTGAGCCAAATAGTGGCAACTGTGGTGCTTCACCCCAGAGACACCTTTGGCTAGCTGGATGTTGCAGCTGGGCAAGCAGAGACAAGTCCAGGCATGCCGGAGCTCCAGTAGTAGTGGAACGGAGCTTCCTCCCAGAGGGTCCGTTCCTCAGGGTTCCCTCAGACGGAGAAGTTTTAAGGAGAGGTGAAGGAAAGGAGTCAGTTCTGATGGAGGGTTTCAATCCAGGGTTTTTATTTCTGGCCCGCAGGCCTCTGAATCTTGTAACAGCTCCAACAGAACTCCCAACCGCATGGCTTGCTAATCCTTTTACCTGGGGGAGAGGGGGAGAGAAGGGATGGGGAGCCCACCAACCAGGCACATGGGAGGAGGTCTCCAGGGATAAAGGACACCTGGATGGCCCAATGCCCCCTGGTGGGGGTAGAGGGTATCTTTTGAATTTACCAATCACTCGACGCCCTTCTGGAATTCCAGAGTTGACAGGCAGTGCTTGGCAGGGGTCAGGATAGGGAAAGATGTGTGATTGACACACCTGGGAGGGAATTTCCTGGAGGGTACCATTTCTGAGGACACACTGCAACATGACATGACATTTTTTAAGTTTTGGGGAGGACTTGGAGTGCTTTCTGAGGGTACAAGCAGACAGTCAGTGCAGGGCAGGTTGAAAGCCTGCAGATCTGTGAGTGTTGCATCAGGTGTCCAAGGGTTGGTGCGGGTCCTGTGGGCAGCCCGGGCTCACTCTCACAGCTGTTCTGCATTTGTGTTTTTGCTACTGCTGTGCTTTGACCTTGCTAGATTAAAAAAGTACTGGAGTATTTCTGTTTATGTGCAGCTCCTTCTACTCTGCCTGAAGCATAAATCTGCTCTGGCCCTTTTTTGACTGCTAGATTGACTTTTGATTGGAGAAGAAGGCAGCTCTAGTGGGTAGATGACAGGGGGATAGGTGACTTTCTGTTGACTGCTCCTCAAAACCCAGCACTAGGTTCTGATTGAGCCCAAAGGCTTTAAGAGGGTGTTCCTGTTAGTTTTCAGTATTTTGCATATTCTGCAAAGCTTGATTTATTTTGATTTATATGTTTAGATTTTGAGGGTTTATGTATTTTATTAATTTATAGCTGTAATGGGGGAGCCCAGAGCAGACACATCTCTCACTCCTTTGGCATGGAGTGTGGCAGTGGGGTTTTCCCTGCCACAGCCACATGCTGCCGCTCTCTCCAGCTGATTTATCACCCCTTCCTCTGCCTCGCTTAAGCCCAGTCTGAGCCCATGTCTGTGAACAGGGTAAAGTCAAGCAAGACAGGCTTGTGAAGGAGACTGCCAGCATTTGGTAATCAACTCAGAGTACGCTGTAGTGCTGTCTGTTCAGCACCTTGTGTTCCTTCAGCAGCCTTGAGCACGTTCAGCTGTCAGGATATTGATTGGGTAGTTTCCACTGGCTACTGCAAGTGCTGTGATACTGTAATTTCCAGTTTCTGTTTTTCTGCTGTTATTTAGAAAGCTGTGCACAGTCCAGATTGGGATTTTATGGTCTGCTGCCTCCTTGGACAGTTTTTTTTTCCTATTTTGATGGAGAAAACCTTTAAAAAAGCCTGTAATCTAGAAAGTATATAGTTGGTGCATGGCAATGATGCTATCACAGTAAGTGAAAAATTTATAGGGGTCATTGCTCCCTTGATAACGAATGAAAATAATGCAAACTTGCACAGGGCAGAGGAAAAGCAAATAGCCCAAACTGCATCTAACAGACCAGAAGTTTTCACTGGTATGGTAACCTAGAGCTCAAGTTTTACATTGCATGCTTGACATTTTGAAGGAGGAAGGAGATGCTTGGGTTAGTACTGATCAGTTGTTGATGGGGAGCCTTGTCCTGCAGGAGCTTTGTTCAGAAAGGGTGGAGGGAGAACTGCATTTTTGTAGTGGCTCTCTGAAATACATGGACAGAAGCCCGTTTAAAAGGTTTATGTGATAATAAAATAATAGTAGGTGATTTTTCAAACCTGATGTTCTTGTGACTGGAAACAAAGTAGTTTTGGCCAATTCTTTAAGCTGTAAATTGGTCACCAGGTAAATACTATCACTGAAACAAGGACATTGCAAAGGTGGGATGTCACATTGCGAAGGTGGGATGAGGAGTTAAAGAGGGTTTGCCGAGTAATGGGAAGTGTTATGGGCTGTAAAGGCAGGTAATTTTCAGTATTTGTGGGTTTGATTCATGCTGGTATGTACTAAGCCTTTACTCAGCCTTCAAATTATGTTTCCTTTTTTTTTTTTTTTTTCACATAATTAAAACTGTTTCTTCTGTAAAGTTACAAAAACAAAAAAAAAGAGGGAAAAATAGTGTCTCTTTATCTTTCATGTAACTTTTAAATATTTTGTTTCTAAATTTTTTTATTCATGTTACTTACAGGTTTTACTTAGATAGTTATTAAATATTTATATATGTCTTTTGCTTAAAAGGCATTATTCAGAAATTAAGAATCCTTTATAGTAGATGTCATTAAAAAATCATGGCTCACTAATCCAAAATGAGGTGAAGATATATCTTAAAACATACTGCTACATTGCTGCAGTCAATGGAAGATTACCCAATGTTCACATATTAATGTCCACTGTAAATTCCATTAATTAGTAAGTAATTTGAAGAGAAATGCAATTACTGTTCATTAATTGCTCATGATTATGAAGCATACATTAAATGCAAAACCAAGTGCAATTGATTCAGTTTTAACTTTCTTTTTATTATTTATCTTTTGACATTGTTTCTCCTTTTTGTCAGGATGGAGCTGTGACTCTGAAAAGGCTTAAGTATATGCTTTGCTTTGTGCACTGGGAATATTCTGAGAGTCTTCTGTGAAAAGCATTTTAATTTGTGACCTTGTCTGTTTACTTATGTTTGAGTTTGCCACTTCCATAAGTAATTTCACTAAGTCCTGACACCTTTTAACCTTACTGTCCTCATGAACTGCCTAAATTTTATTTGAACTCAGGGTACCTAGAAATCAAATTCGGCACCACATACTCATGATGGAAGGATACTGGTAGGGGAAACCATTTGAATATTCCACATTACATAATTTTTAGAAATAATATGTGGCATTAAGAAACCTTTAGGAAAAAATTGTGTGTCAGGAGACTAAATTAGCTCATGTATCACTAGCAGTTTGACTTCATGATGGGATGAAGGCACTGGAAGATGTATCCCCTCAGGATGCAGAGATTGCATCAGAAAGTGATGCAGGATCTGGGATCCTTTTCTGCTTCACCAGCTGCCCAGCATACCAAGTATCTGAATCAGCTTAAGGCCTTTCTCTGCTTGATCTCTGCAAGGAAAAATAAAATCAGAAAGAACATGTGATGTTTCTGTCTAACTTTTTGAGAGCAGATGAAAAACGAGGTACATAGGAGGCATATATAGCTCAGTGGCCTTAAAATGTGCCTGAAAAACTTCCTGAATGAACAGACAGGGAAAGACTGGGTTGAGAATTTGGGTTTGTCCAGTGTATTTGTGAAAAAAATTCCAGGAGAATAAATGAAATATTTGTCTGTATCTGTGCAAAATCTTAGGATCCAGGTTTATGAATTCTGGTATAAAGACCTTGTCCCACTATCTCTGAAACAAGCAGCACTGTTGGTCAATATTTGGAATAGTTATTTGATACAATACATGTAGTTGCCAACTAGATAAGAAGTTTCTACTTTTCAGAAAGCTTCCCTACTTTTTTTGTCTTTTAACGATGTGTTTTCTCCAAAAAATTCTGTGGATATCTATCTATTTATTTACCTAAGTTTATCTGGGAGCCTGATAACACAACCTATAGATTTTTAGAGAAATTTCTCATTCAAGTTCCCCTGAGATACATTGTGACTGTAATCTACCTTGTAAAGTCAAATAAAAATTTGTCAGGAGAGTTTGTGGTGAGGAACCTTGTTCATGAAAAGCTTCACACCGTTCCCTTTATGTGTTCTGCTCCTTGGCTTCACCCAAATGTTGTGTTTTGTGGATTGTAAACACTCTATCTATGAAATCTGGTCCATGCTGAAAACACAGAGTTTTATTTAAACAAACAAAAGGCATTGAAGATCCTGGCTTAGAAATGAGATCTGAATTCTGTTCCTGCCTTGTTTTCAGAGTAACATATTGCTTAGAGCCTTTGAGCTTTTGCATATCTTGGCTTTCTTTTAAATGAAGGGATGAATAAACCCACCAAATTTGCACATTTTTTTGCAGTTCTGTGTGTATAAGTTCATTTTGTTGAACTTCTTGCTACCCCAGTTGAATGAGCAACATTTGGGGTGCCTGACCTGTTGCAAATGAAATGTATGTGTAGGCTGTGTCAGTGGAGCCAAAGTTTTGCACACGAGTTTCAATATACTATGGAAATGCATAAATAGTTGGCTGTAGAGTTTAGATTAGTGGCCCATTTGATTCTGAGATCTCTACAGCTACCAGAGACAAAAATCACCATAAAAAATAACGAAAATAAACCTGACACTGAATGGATAAACCTGAACAAAATGTCTTTGATTGGAGCATTTGGGATAGCTGCCAGGCTGGACTTTGAGAAGTTTATAATGGGTTATGTGTTGATTGAAGAGAGGAGCATGAAAGGTGCAGTTTTAGCACCCCCAACCTATGCCAAAGTATGCAAGAAGGTGGGGACTGCTGTTTGGACAGGGGACAGATCAATTAAATCTTTTAGGACAGGATGCTTTAAAATGCATGTTTGTAAGTTAAGACATAACCTAAACATTTTATTCACGGGAGATTCTGAAGTTTTATCCAGCTGGTGAGTTCTTGGTGGGGAATCAGTGTTGAAACAGATTCTCCCAGGTTTTCAGGAATTCATCTATTTTCAACCTTGTAGCTTTTGAATTGGTTGAGCATTTAAAATTCTTTCCCCCCTGCTAATTAGAGACTGTAAAGAGAAGTGGTAATGTAGCTTTTCTTTCAGTTTCAAATCAGACACAGTTTAAGTTAGATTTAGTTTGACAGATTTTGAATCATTTTAATGAAATAAATAAATCCTGACAAAATGTCATGGTTGAATTACAATCTTAACTTGAAATACAGTTTTAACATACTGATTCTTAAACTTCTAAGCAGAATCAAAGGTTAAAAAGGATTTATTATTTAAAGAAAGAGATATACACTGGTAAAGGAAAAACAAAGGGTAGATACAATATTTCTTCTAGCTCTTAGAGATAAAAAATTCACCTGTTGCAGTAGTTTTATCAAACAGCGAAACCTGAACTGAAAATCAGCTGTTACCTATTTCGTTTGTGAAGTGTCTCTGGAGTTCATAAATTAAAGCACGTTGGTAAATTAAAGTTGGTAAATTAAAGTTGGTAAATAGCCATTAGCTCAATGGCTATTTTTGTATGGAAATAATCTATGGTTTGCTAGGTGGGAGAAATGGCATGGAATAGTAATGGTGATTTTAATTCTGAAGAAATATAGTAAGATTTAACATGAAATATTTGACATGAAATGTGAAAAATTGCTTGCTTTGCTTTATACTATCGGCATAATTTAAATCCTGGCTTTGGGTTATGTTTTGGAAAGTAAATTTATTTTTTTGAGACTGGTAATTTTGGCTGTGAATTTTATTCCTAAGAGACCTTAATACATTTCTGTAGTTTTCTATTGTGAGAAATATTATTCTGTTGTGATTTTCCTATTTAGAGGTTTGTTTTTTTGTGAAGTTTCATGTTCTGCTATCCAGGTCAGCACAGCAAGCAGTTAACCAGGTAAATTCTACTGAATACTTAAGGGCAGAAGTATCATGAGTGCCAACAGAGAGTTACCTCAGTTAAAAAAAAAGGGCTTTAGCAAGATGAGACAATAGAGCTTGTGCAAAAACAGATGAAGAAAATTTCTAAATCCAAGTACAGTAATTGAAATTTTTGGTTGGTAAAATTAGAGCTAATAATTTTAGTAGAATGGACTGGACAGAAACAAAGTTTTAAAGCAATGAGCAGGATGAGATTGAACAGTCTGCTTTGAGATCCTGGAAATAAAGATAAAAACTGAAGAATGGGTGAAAAGTCAATTGAATGAAGGATTTCTTTTTAAGACTTAGGAAGAAAATGCCACATATTCATACAATCAGATGATAAGCTCAATTCTGCTTTATTAGACAGCTTAACGGCTAAAGTAGCCGTATAAAATTCAATGGAAATAAAATTTACCAGATAAATTATTATTGCTGAAAACAAATTTCAGTAAGAAAGTAACATGAATCCATGACTGCTTGCTTAAAATAGCTGTCAAAACAATAGAACACACAATAATTTAAAATTTTTTATAGCAAATTCACATATGTGTTCACTGGTCAGTACAGAGTGCCAATATCCAGCCATAGGTCAGACTAAAATTCAAACACTGAAGTACTTCTCTCTTTTGCTATTTTCATTTGCTTAAATCATTTCAAGTGGAACCATATTTTTTAATTGTCCTGTGAAGAATGTTGGCATCTTAATTTTAAAATAAGGGTTATTTAAAAAAAAAAATTAGTTATTACTTTGGTTTTATTTAGCAGGCATGAAGGTGGATCAATGTTATTGTGAAGTAAGGCAGAAATAGACCAACTACTTAAAATATACTTCTCCCTTGTAGTGTCACACTGGTTAATGTTCATACCCACATGCTGCTCTGATGGTCACAAAAATTCCTGGTAGACACAAATTCTGTGTTTTCATACCCTTCTTTGTTTCTGTGATGTTCAGTAATAATGTGTAGTCATATAAAGAGACAGCCACAAGTAGGAAAATTTGCTCTTCATTTACTGAGTCACTGTGAATAGGATATTAGACAGAGCTGTGCAGACACTTTCTGTACATAACTAGCAGGAAAAAAAAACCCAATTTTAGGCCTTTGAATCCCAGATCCTGCATTATTCTTTATTGTCTGAGTGTCAGCTTTCTGAGTGGTGTAAAATTCAACCAGTGTCTCCTGAGGCAAAATGTTAGTGAATTCACCTATCCAATTTTTGAGCCTTCTATAAATTTCTTATTACATTTTTATTATATTGGTAATAGTAAAATGCCTTGGGCATCCTTGCATAAAATAGCTAAACCAATATTAAGTTGCCAGCAGAACAGCAAACCCTTTTCCTGTCTCTGTGAGTCTGAGGGACTCGCTTTGCTCAAAGTCTCCATAATAAGAGGGCTCCTCTATTATGTTTTTATGAAGGTCATTGGTTCTGGACAATTTCAGGCAGATGGTGGAACAGGAGTTTCTAATGTAAAATGCTCTATTGCAAACCTCTTTTGAATTAAGTTCAGGGTAGCTTCAACACTTTTACAAGTGGAGTAATCCTGATGAGACTGTAAAATAGACATTGTTCACATTATTGGGATTGAAAGAATCAACCTTCATTTTGTAGTTGATGTAGAAATCATATTCTGTATTGTCCTGTTGAAATGAGTCAAGATACTTTCTGTGTGGAATATGTTGCCATAACCTGATTTTGAGAAAATGAGTGATGGTAGAAAGGGTAACATCTGAAACAAATGGTTGCAGTTCCCGGGCTAGCTGCCCGTACAGAAAGTTCCCTTTGCAGGGCTCAACTCTGGTTGCAGGGGGCAGCTGGGGTTGTGGGTGCAGCTCCCGTGTCACTGATGGGTGTGACAAACACAGGAATATATTGCAGAGAAAGGGAACACATCCTTTTCAGTACATAAGCTGAATTCTTCCTTGAGGTGTACTGGGATCATGTGAGTTTTCTCCTGATTCAGCATCAGCCAGCAAACTGTCAGCCTTGTCCTAATCTCCCTCTGACAGTGGCCCAGATAATCAATAGCACTGGCTGTCTGAAGAGAGAGTTGAGACGACTGATTGAGACTAATGGCTCCATATGCACAATCACAACAAATAAAGGAAAGCACTTTAATAGTCCACGTGCAGCTCTCCTGCAGTGCTAACATTTTTGGGATGTTTAGAGAGCTCTTGCCTAAGGAATGCATTGAATTCTGTTTTACACTTATGTACTTAATCTATTTCTAATGATGCTTTCAGAAAAATGTTACTTGAGGAAATTTGCTGTTATGGGAAATTACAGAATTCTAGGAACATACCTCATCTTAGAAAATGTCTGACAGTGAACAGCTACAGTGAAAGATGATGTTAAGAGTTAGGAACAGGAGCACTGTAGGAGAAGGCACTTGGCAGTAAAAACTCTACAAGAGCTTTCCAGGTAAAAAAACGGTTTTGGAAAGGGCATGCAGATTGGCGTGTGGCTTGTATTTGCAGTAGGTGTTACCTGAATATGGTGGGTGTTTCATGTCCGCTCTAAACTGCATCATTAGGGCCTTTGGGTTGATCTGAAAATGAAATCAAGAGTGTCAAAGTTGGCAGCTACAAACTGAGGGATGACAGTGTCTGTGTGCTGTCTCAGATGAAGATGCACTGTTATCTGAAAGTTGTAATTATTCTTCTGTGAGATTCCTGTATTTGAGTGAGCTTTGTACGTGTACTGGTTCAGTAAAACACTGGACCTGTATCTCATTTATTGTATTTCAGCATGGTGGAGCTTAAAAAGATGTGAAGTTTTATTTAAGTGGATAATCTTCAAGTTTTTTTAGTTTGAATAAATAAAGAAAAATTAGCTGTCCAGAAAGCTCTGAGAAAACAAATTCTGATTTCAGTGACTGTAATGGTAATAGAATTGTGTTCAGTATTGTGCTTCACTTCAACAGTATGGCTGACATCAGAGTAAATATTACAAGGACTAAATAATAAAGGGGCTTTTCTATCCCCAGCCTCATCTTCATTGTTCCTCCTTCCAGGGAACATATGGGGGATTTAAAAGTATATGTTACATCTTTGTAGCACAGAGACCACCACAGCCTAAGTATGGCAATATTGAGAAGTGTCTATTAATAAGAATTTGGATGAGTTTTTTTCGAATCCTTTAGGAATCCTTCACATGCAGGTATGCTTATCCTCATACCTTCCAAGGAGATAGAACTAATAAGATCAGAATTTGTACTCTGAATTAAGTTGCCATGTATGGGTTTATTCAAGAATAGCTGTTGTTTTCAGTTCAGATAACTTTATTTCAGATCAATGTTTAAATATAGCAGTCCTTAAATGCTGTGTGTGTTGTGACAGGGAACAGTGCAGACAGCAAATGTTTTTCCTCTGGAGGGAAAGGCAGTGGCCAACCTAAAGGAATTGTGGAGTTGGACACAAGAGCAGGAAGGGGATGATGGACAGATTGGCAAACAATTTTAGTGGAGCTGTGTTTGTTTTCTTGCTCTGGTATCAGCCAGGGTTCCTGGCGTTTCATTGCCCCCAGCTGGCCATTCCTTTTCCTCTGGTACCCACCTGCATTTTTTGTCTCTGTGGGCTAAGGTGAAGATCTATCCTGGGGGTTCCACCCTCCCTCTGTGCCAGCTGTCTCTACTGCAGGGCCCCTGGCACTGCTGGACCCTTAGGTTCAGCTGGGCAGGGATTTAATTCCATGTGTTTAATGTTGTCTGGCTTAATTAACCTAATTCTACCTTTGATTGAATAACCCCTTTTTCTCTTTTGACTGTCTCATTAAAAGGCTGAATAAAATCTGTCTTAATTTGTTGCACACTAATTTTCTCTTTCCTGAGGCACACTTTTTAGAGAAAGCTTGCATGTCCACATGATCTGTTCTCTCTTCTGTGTTTTCATGTTTACTTATTTCTCTCATTTTATATGAAGTCATGTGTAGATATATATATATATGATGTCATATATATAATGTAGAGAATAGGGTATAATTTTAGGCTCATATCTTGACTTCATAATCTTTTTTATTATTGCATTTTTTTGTGTCTCAGTTGGGCAATGTGTCACTGTGTTACCTGACATTGCATTAATGATGTTTATTTTCATCACACTAAGAGCTCTCAATGTCTCATTTTCAGTGCAATTTGCAATTTACAACTCTGCCCTTTACAGTTTTCAGAGGTAATGTCTTCCTTCTGCAGTAAGCTATTTTATTCTTTAATCCTGTCTTTGTCTTATTTTCCAGTTTTCATTTTTTTCTCTTGTCGTTTTAGCACTGAGGGCATTACTCTGTTCTTTTCTCTTTACATCCCTGCTCCAAGAGTCTCTTACTTTTTCTGCAGCATTAAGCAACTGCATTAAAAAATTACAGAATGATGAGAGGGATTTTAGATATTTAAAATGACTCTATATGTTACAAATGTTCTAGAGTTCGGGATTGCTGATTTGATTTTAGAACTTGTAATGGGAGGCAGTAAAATGTCAGAAAATGGAGCTTTTTGAATGGATTCAGTTTTATTCTCTGGAAAAGATTGCTCAAAGGAAAAATAAATACAGTGATGTAGTATGTTAGGAAGATTTTTAAGAAATCAGCTGCTCAGTGTCAAAAATCTTCCTCCAAAATGAGTTATTTTTATCCTTTAAATTTGGAGTTCGCTATTTTTCACCACCAACTCAATTTTCTTGTGTTTCCTAATGTCAAATGCAAGTTCAATGTAAGTGTGCTGGTGCTCAATGTCCTCATTTGGTTCTCAGTTCTCCTTCCCATGTTTCTCTAAAAGAAGGGAGAGGAAGCCCTTTGTTTAGGCTACATATTTCAACTGTTTTTTCTTCTCCATGATACATATAGTGACATCACTGCGTACTTTTAGAAGGTTTGGACAATGCAAAACTAGCAGTGAAAATGGAGAGAGCAAACAGAGCATATTTTTATAATTAACTGCAGGACTTAGAGCATAGCTTGTGAGTCATGTTAGAGAAAAAAGCTTCGTTAGTTCTGAGCTCAGAGGATGGACCTCTCTAGGCTGTCTTTCATATTTAATGTCCACAGTAGTTCAGGTCTTCATTCTTTGTTCTCTCTAGTATCAGGTTTAAAAAAGCCTAAGTATTTCTTTACAAACACCTCCACTGCTGTTGTTGATGTTTAGCAAGTAAATGTTGGAACATGGATGAATTCAAATTGACGGGTGAAACCCCTTAATGTTTTGTTATCATTGTAAAAGGATTAACCACAGTACCTGGAGTCACCCACGGGTAAAATCCTTAAATGAGTTGTTCAGGATGCAGTGAGAGAAGAATGATAAAGCAAACCTATTTTTTTTTTATTTGACAATGATGACCATTATGTTACAATGTCTGTAGCCTTATGTAAAATGCATTCTACTATTGGATGACATTCTCAGTTATAGTGCTTCTAAAATTACCTAGGATTAACGAATGGTAAGTAAAAAACCCCCAGTTCTTGTGTACATAGAGGCTCCCTCCTTATCACAGACCTTTCTAACTGTCTTGGGCCCTGCAGTCCATACCAAGTTCAGCTAAAGCTTTTTACCATTTGTCCTGTACACAGTAGGGCTGAATAACCACTTCCTTTACCTTGCATTCATGTCAAGTATTTATTTCCATTTATTTTAGGTGCATTCAGCAAGTGTTTGATATTTGCTTTTATTGCAGTAGTTTGCCATTTTTGACCCACAATGAGTTTCTTTCAGAAATCTAGATCTATTTCTGGTGCTCCACTAATGTCTTCCTCAACTTTCATCCATGAATTAAAACTTTCCCTCCTAATGTTATACTTTTGGACACAAATTTAATCCTGTTAATTTCAGACTGTTTCTATTGCTCCCAAATATGATTTTGAATTCTCACAGAATCACTAGGTTGGAAGAGACCTTCAAGATCATCAAGTCCAACCTAGGCCCTAACACCTCAACTAAACCATGGCATCCAGTGCCACATCCAGTTTTTTTTTAAAACACATTCATAGATGGTGACTCCACCACCTCCCCAGGCAGACCATTCCAGTACTTTATCACTCTTCCTGTAAAAAACTTTTTCCTAATATCAAACCTAAATTTCCCTTGGTGAAGCTTAAGACTGTATCCTCTGGTTCTGTCAGTTGCTGCCTGGAGAAAGAGAACGACCCCCACCTGACTACAGCCACCTTTCTGGGAGTTGCAGAGTGTGATAAGGTCACCCCTGAGTCTCCTTTTCTCCAGGCTGAGCACCCCCAGCTCCCTCAGCTGTTCCTCACAGGGTTTGTGTTCCAAGCCTCTCACCAGCCTCGTTGCCTCCTCTGGACACACTCGAGCATCTCAACGTCTTTCCCAAACTGAGGGGCCCAGAACCAGACACAGCACCCAAGGTGTGGCCTCACCAGTGCTGAGTACAGGGGAAGAATGGACTCCCTGCTCCTGCTGGCCACACTATTCCTGATAGAGGGAAGGATGCCGTTGGCCTTCTAATTCTATATTCCAAGGCACGTGGAATGACTTCCAGCTTTATGTCATTTGACAAATTTTAAGGGTTCTCTTCATCTAAATCCTCAATCAGATTATTAAATTACACTTGGTACTGGCCAGATCTCTCCCTGCTTTTCCAAATTCTCTTCCTAAAATGACAATAATAAATCCACTTTGAGAGCACATCTGTCTGAGAAGTGCATTCACCTTGTGTTCATTTCATTAGGCTTGGTGTCCTTAGAGGGAAACAACATCCCTGAGCACGTAATATGTGCCTTATTTTTGTCAGGCCCAGTTGGAAGCTCTCATGGATGGCATGTTGCCCATGAGTCCAGGGCAGGATTGGTGAGGATGGCCATACTGCTCCTAAAAATATTTAGAGAATTTAAATCAGGATATCTTTCTCCTCCTCTTTTTACCTGTGTAGTACAAAAGACACTTGTTATGAAAGGAAAAAAGATTGGTTGCACACAATCACTCTTAGATTCATGTTGGCTGTTTCTTTCCATGTTATTGTGTAGTATGTGATTGTGAATTAATTGTTTAATCACTTTTGCTACAGTCTTTTTGGTTAGAAAAATTTAGGATATAATTCTACAATTTTTTTTCCTTGGCTTTGAAACTATTTAAAAATTAGTTTCCCTTTTCTTGTCCTTGGCATGTCCTTTGCTACTCACAGATCTTAAAAAATATTCACTAATATTTTAAAGATTGATTCGTTTCTCCAACAATGCATGGGAAATTTTATCAGGCTTCATTTATTGAAACACATATTATTTATCTACCTTTTCCGCAAATATGACCTCAGATCCTAACCCCATAGTTAAAAATGCCTGTGTCATATTAACTATTAAATTAAACTGTCTGGTGAAGGCTGAAATATATAAACCTTTGATTAACTGAACTTTGTCTACAGTTGGGTTCTGTACAATTCTTGTTAGGATTTGCTTGCACACACATTTTGTTATGACTTGGGCCTCACATGTACTTGCTGAATAAAGCAAATGTTTTTGACTATAAAAATTTGAATTTAGATTATGGTCCTAGTTCCAAGGTGTCCTCTGGCCAAGTATTCCTGATTAGTAAGGAGAAATTTTGCATTGGCCCCTATTATTCCAAGGAATATATTCAACTGGCACAGTGCTGTTCAGGTCAACTGGGTTACAGTCATGGTTTATAACATTTAAAAATGGGGCCTATGAATCACAGTATCCGAGAGTATTTTAGGATATGGTTAACTCTTAAAGAACAGATTTCTTACACTATTTAGAGGTTTAAAGATGATACCTGGTATCCTCAGTTTCATGTGGAAGTGAGTTTGCAACCTGTGTAGGTTAAGGCAAAAAAAAAAGTAAGTCTCTTTTTGATTCCACAAGTCTGTGAGAATTCTCTGCAAGTATCATTTTCTATTCTGCTCCCTTAGAGATCATGCTTATTGTTGCACTGCACGTGTTTGGAGAGCAGGAGATGGAGTTAAACTTTCTGTATTTTTCTCAAGTAGGATTGTTTTGAAAAATCAGCTGTCCTTTCTGTCATGTGAATTCTGATCTTTAATGTGATTCCTCTGAATTTACCTGTTTTGCAGAAGAAAATCAGAATTTTTCCAAGATTAGAAAAATTGGAAGAAATAAATCATAAGGTCTAAAGACCGTGCACTTTTCTTTAGCCTGTAAATGATGCTGCAAATTTTGGTGACCTGGTTAAATTCAGGGCTTAAACGAAGTGCTGTACACTGTTTCTGTCTTTAGACATTTGTTCTGTATCCATGGACTTATTTTAATGTAAATAGTCACCTCGACAGCTGTGTCCCCTTAAGCACATTTTATTTAGCAGCTGGATTATACATGTCACTTGGCAGCCATGGATTTTCAATTTTTCCCTGTGCCAAGGGGGCAGCTGGAATAATTTGAGTGCTCATTAATTTGGGAGAAATATGAGCTGCAAGTCAGACAACATGAGTCTTCTGTATGGTGTTGTACAAGGATAAGCGGATCAGGGTAGAAGCAATTTGCCCTGTCCCGAGGGGGTCTTCGTTTTTTAATAAGCTGGTTATGAAAATTCTATTTCTTTGCAGTTTAAAGAGTCCAATTAGAGGCTGTAATTTCTCTCATATAACTGGAGTGGATGAAGGTTAACATTAGGCCTCCAGAGTCTTTTCACATTCATTTACAGACTTAAATCAGGTAATAGTTTGTAGCTAATTAGAATGGTGTATTAAATATTTAGTTTGACTTCACTTAAGTGTGAGAACACATGGATGCTGTAGGGCTACAAAAATTATAAAGAAGTACATTTAATTTTGAATCAAAGATAAAGGCATAGCAATTTTAATACTGACTGGTATACTGTGACTCTGAGCAGCAATTACCTTCAGTTGGTTAAAATATCAAGAAAGGAATTTCATGTCTATTTTATGTTCTTGCTGTAGCACTTTGAAGTTCAAACAATTCTTGGGTGTATATATATAGTGTCTGAAGGATTAAATATTTTTCAGCATAGCAGACAGTTTTTGTGTAAAATCTCATTCATTTTTCTATCCACTAACTCAGCATTTTCAGAAAGATTTTCTTAAAGAAGTTGTAGTGTTTCTACTCACAGGAAGTCCAACAATAAGCACACTTTCCTACCTGAGTTTGCCAAACAGTGTGTCTGCTGTTCCATCACAGCAGCATCTGCATTTACAGCTTCTTCTGCTTTGGCTGATTTTGTATTTCAATGAACAAGTAAATTAATCCTAAAATTCTGTACACAAACTTTTTCCTGATCTTGTAAGTCTTCAGTTTTATTCTCAGGCACATGGTGTGATTCCTGGTGCTGTCCTGTGCAGGTCCAGGATTTGGACTCTGATAATCATTGTGGATCCCTTTCAACTCACATTCTATGATTCTATTACATCTACAATTTGCAAAGTTCTTTGCATTCTCTGAGTAGACCTCATACAATTTTCTGTGCTACATTATGAAAATCTTCCTGTTGCAAGTTTAATTCTTAGAAGCTGAACCTTTTGCTGCTGAAGTCAGTATAAAACCTGTCATAAAATTCAGCTGGACAGAACCAAAAAGGCTTACAAAGGGGAGATCAGCACCACACTGACTTTTACCCAAAATGGTTGGTTCAAAGCACAGGCCAGGGGGATTTACGTCTCCTTGTAATGAAGGAAAGTTTGCTCAATTCAAACCTGCATGAAAAGAGACAGATATCCTGAGCCAATGAACCTCACTTCAGAACAATTCTGTAAAGCTTCTGTAAATGGATCATATTTTATTAAACTGGAAATTTCAGTAATGCCTCTTGGTCAGAGCAGGAGTGGCTGTGAATTTAATTTCTCTAGATTTATTTTAATGATTTTTTTTGTTTGAAATTTATTCTACAAAGAAATTTTGTTGATTAAATATAGAGCATCCAACTATTGCTGCACACCTGCATGACACAAAATGACATCACAGCTACATAGATGTAGCTGTGATGTAGAAGAGAGCCCAGAAGCACTGTACACCTTTTATAATTATCCTTCTACAGTCTAATGTCTACCAAACAAAAATTACATTCTGTTAACTTTTATCCGGTGAAAATTTCAATGCCTTTTTTCCACTTTGGAGGACTCATTTCTAGTGGGAGTTGTGTGTGCTAATTCCCTTGGCTGTGAGTACCTTGGTGCTATTGCCTGTTTGCTTGTGTGCTAATGCCATTTTAGTTTGAACTTGATCCTCAACTGCTCATCTTCCCAAGCTTTCCCACAGTTTCAGTGAGCTGATTTTTTTTTCCAATAAGCTAAGTGCAGCTCCCCTTTGTCTTGTCTCATGGGTCACTTATATCCTCAGTGACTGATTAGGATAGCAGTGAAATCCCTTGTTCATTTGTGAACAAAGCTGTGGATCTAAAACTGGAGTACCAAAAGTGATTAAATACTTCAAACTGAAAAGGGAAGAATACTGATGAAGTGAAGAGGTGACCAAATAATTGAGACCAAATAAAGACTATACTGTATATTTGACCGAGAAAAAAAAAAAAAAAAGACAAAAGGTGTCTCAAAACAGTCAAACCTTTCTGACTGTCAACTTGTTCAGGCCTCAGATTCTTGGCTCGCCATCTGTAGCTTTAATCTTGAGTTTCCTATCCAGCATTTTTTGGATGCTAGAAACTCCATTACAGATTGGTGGAAAATGAGTGATAAAACTTCTAAATATCACCTTATTTCTTACACTTCTTTCCCAGTTGCCAATTTTTATAAAATGGTTTATGACTGCAATAATCCCCTCAATATCAGCTGTTATGGGAGATAATAGCCGATTGTCAAGCATTAACCACCCTTGACTTCACTTTAGGCCATTATGTAAGAATGAACTGGTGGTAAAGTTGCCAGGTGTATTAGATTATATGATGAATGATAGAGACTCTGTAGTGGGGATAAGTGTCCAAAAGAGACTAGTGGAGATTGCCAAACCCATTATCTGATAGGACTGCAGGCTGGACAAAATCCCAAGGGTGAAAGGCCAGTGCTTTATCCATTATGTCATCCTCTAATCTGTGTCTGCACCATGCACGGTGAAGTGCACTGTAAATGAGTTACTATTGTTCTGTGTTACATCCTGGAACTGTGTAATAGCAGAAGTGGAGACGTTGGCAGTATTTGGTTACTTAGAATTTAGTCTGATTTTCATCTTTTCTCTTGGATTCCTGCAAAAAAATTAGTTGATATACAAGAAAGTTTAGTAGAGTAGTAGCAGGAATTGTGTGAGCCTGCTTTTTCCACAGGAGCTTCAGTTAGGTCCAAGAAAGTTGCTTATGTCATGGCTTCTGCTCTAATCCCTTCCCCTTCTCTCCAACCAGACAAATTAATTTGTTTAGGCTGCTATTTTGCATTTAAGGAATAAAATGTATGTTCTACATTTCAGCAAATCCTCCAGGATGTTGAAGAATGTCAATATTAGGTATAGTTGAATTATGCTTGAGTAGTTCATTTAGGCTTGATTTGTTAATGGTTTGTAATGACTGACCTGGAATCTTACAAATCAAGAATGGAATCAAAAATTTCCTTTGCTTTTCAGATGATAGCATAGAATTTGTTCCTACCTCCAATAAATCTATTTCATTTTACTTTGAAATAGTAACGTTGTTATGATAGAAAACTGATGTCAGGTAACATTTGAAAGCTTAAAAAAAGTGAGTTAAAATTTTCCTCTCCCTCCTATACCCCATGTAATTAAAGTCACTGTACCATGGTTTGATGTACCAGTTGAATGATATAAAAAGCAGAACAAATAAATTTTTTTTAAAACTCAGGAAAGTGTTTCTAAAATAGTTCTTCAGTAATAATTTGTAGTACTTACACGATATTTGAAGGGGCTGTTTAAAGATTTTATTCACATTCTCTATATAGGTGAAATATTTATATCACAAATCCATGGGGCTCAAAGTAATTTGCTACAGTTATAGCTCATGCTGAAAATAGAAGTTACATTATAGGCAACAAGCTGGTTTGGGATCTCAGGTTTTTGGGTTTTGTGAAGAGTAGTCTTTGGGATGTTATTTCCTAGACATGGTCTTTGCCAAAAAGTTTAATATTCTCAAAATCTGTGAAAACAGTGTTTGCTGAATTAACTTGTTAAACTGCTAAGAAGAATTTAGTATATTCAAGCTACACATTGTTGTACCACATTTAGTACATCATTGGTTGCCTATTTGACATCATTAACATGTGCTGCACACTAAGCAGGAAAGAGAACTAGAAAGAATTGGATGCTTGTTAGACCTATTTTGTGAAAGTTTTTTGTTTTGCTTTTAAATACCATCTCTTTAATTATTATTTAATAGCATTTAACTTATTTGCCCTGCCACATCTTTACATATTATTTATTGCTAAGCTCCTGCTGTGTTGTTTGTGCCACCTGTGAAGGAGCTGATCTTATTCAGTGCTGTGTGACCAATAATCAAGGATGGGTAAAATGGCTAAAACTTGTGTCCCATGTAGAAATCCTGTCTTGGTTTTTTTTTCACAGCTATGTGAATCAATCACCAAACTCTTTTAGGGAAACAATAAGCCTTGTGCTAATAAGCCTTGAGCTGGTCACTTTCTCATCATCTCCTCTGTCCTTGCACATTGTAAAACAGCATAATCCCATCTCTCCCTGCTAGTGATATTTCTTATGTATTGGGTGAATTTTCACAGTGGGAAATTATTCTTTGTAAATCCTCAGTTGCATTATAATTTTCTGTAAATTATACAGTCATGTATAAGTATGTCAGCACATTTTCAGGGGTAGAAGAAATATCCTCACTTGATGTCTCATGTAAAACATGTGGCTTGTTTGAGTTTTCCAAAAGTAACTCCCAGCAGCCCTAGACCCAGAGAGCAGATCCACAAATGCTCCTCACAGATGAGTGTGACACAATGCTGCAGTCCCCTGACCCCAAGGGATTAACTGCAGCACCCTTTTCCTTTTCTTCTGCACGAATTTTCTGAGGTAGATCTATGCTAAGAGCTGTTGGGGATGTGGATCCTTGGGGAAGCAGGGCTCAGCTTCTTGATGGGTGTTGTTCTTGCGGTCTTTGCTTACAACATCTTGTTTTCCAGTGATGTTGACGTTTCAATTATCTGGGATTTTGTTTTTGCTAACTGCTCCATCAGGTTTTAGGTTCAATGTATGGAGTTTCAATATCACTGTAATACAAAGCATTATTATAAAATTTTCTGGGTATAGTGTGCAATTACAGGAAGGAAAAAACATGACAAAATGTATAAATGTAAACTTTCCCAGAAGAGGTATTTTGAATACTGTAGTAGGAAAATTAACAATGAAGAACCTTTTACTGAGTAACTTAACATTTCATGAGGTAATGTCAATTCATTATTCAAATTCATGAGGTAATGTCTTCAATTTCATGGCTTCCTTGCTCTGAGTGCACTGCAAGTTGAGGCTTTCAGCACCTCACAGGGCAAAGATCTCTAACAGGACAGAATATATTGAAGTAGTGCTGTCTTACATTGCATCACAGGGCTTGCACCCCTTCTCCATAGAATTTTGTGTGCTCATTTAGGTCATTGTCTTCATGGAATTTCCTGTTGACTTATCAATGCAAATAGTTATTTGGTTTTGGTTTTTTTACTACTTCATAATAAAAAATGAACTGAAGTTTAAAAAAATACATGAAAATATTTAGAGATAAATTGAAAGTTCAAGAGTGACAGTGACTTTGTATTTCTATTTCTCTTTTACTATCCCTGTTCACAGCCCTGCATGTTATCCCCTTTGCAACATCCAGATGCACTGAATACACTTGGAATTCATGTTTGTTTTTGGATTGATTTGTGTGTGTATCAGTTAAAGTTAATATCTATAATACATCTCACATTGATACATTTTACAAGTTCAACATTTTTCCCTTTTCAGATTTGGAAAGGTTTCTTGGGCAAAGACCTGGGGCCTGTTCAGATTTTTTTTTGTTGTGGATCTTACTGATTATGATGAATGAATCCAGTATGACTCTCAAAATCCCGATTGTTGCTCACAGGAAAATGTGGAGTTGTGCCATCTCCTTAACACAGGGACCAACAGAATTCCCCCTTTTCCCAGTGGTGTCTTCTCAGGTGAGGTGTACAGAAGGATTCTGAAGAGAGAGGACTAGGAGGATGAGATTATGTGAAGAGTGGTATTGAAGACTAATCTGGAAGTGGTGGCAAACACAGTATCATGTTGGGTGGGAAGCATGAGGTGCCTATGAAATGCTGTCTTGAGAGCTCTCACCTTGAGAGCCCTTGTAACAGTTAAATCAACTCTTTTTTGTGAGGCTGTTTAGGAGTTCAGACAATCACTTGGTCTCACATTGATCCATTGTTCCCAGTCAGTCCATTTGCTCCTTTATGCAGAGAATAGCTGAGGTGTTCCTGGACCACCACAGATTATCACTATGGGAACTTGAATTTTGTTCCTATATCCCACTTAAATTCCATAGCTCTTGCCACAGGATTATTTTTATTTCTTGCTGAGCCAGAAAGGAAAGGCAGTTTTACTGAAGGTGTCCATAAAATGGTTTGCAGCTGCAAACAGAGGTCTGCACTGTCAGCTTCAAGCAGAAGTCCCATTTCCCCTCCCACATGGTATTTTAAGTTTCTAGAAATGCTGTTTTAGCAACTGTTTGGCACGAAGATATGAATTCACAGTTTCATTGCGTAGAATCTTGCAGATTGATTTGTCTTAGCAGAGATGGGAGAAGGTCCCTATTCTCTTCCCTATGCTGCAGGTTTAATGAAGTTTCAGAGGCGAGGATAGTTCAGGGACTGCAAATTAGCCCACACATAATGGATGGAACTGTTCAGTGGATATTTCAGATGGAGTGCTTAGCACTGAAATAGCTGTCATTTAAGTCATCATTCTTAGCTTTCCTCACTAATGGTTGAGTGTATGTATCTCTAAGATTTTAGATAAACCTTCTGTTTGGAGTTTAAAGGTTCAAACTTCAGAACCTGCTGAAGTTTGCCCTGGCTGTAAAGGCAAGAAATTTACTAAAAATACTCTCTTATTCTTCAAAATTTGAGGGGCTGCAACAAAGAATAGAGAGAAACCCCTTATGTAGTCCTACATAAGGGTCTGTGCCTAGGTAAGGCAACAAGAATGAAAAACCAGAGACTGGAAAACCAAAGAGAAAGCTAGATAAAAATACCAATAATGTATGCAGTTATATATCTGCTTTTGGTTCAGGTGGTTTATTCCGTGCAAGATTTATGTTCAGTTTTGTCTGAACTACTGAGCTTGGAGGTTTGATGCTTTAATATTGGTTAATTCTGCTGTGTAGATGGGAGTAGTTGCCAACGCAGCTGGTGACAGCTGCTGGTATGTTGTGCTTCTCACTAGTTTACTACGGACTACTGGTTTGTACCAGAGTGCACAGAAGGTGACCATCATAAAATGCACTGTTGAGATTAGTTGGCTGCACAATATGAATTTGATTCCACAGTTTGGAACCATTTGAGCTTTTGCAGCAATCTTTTAGTGAGAAGGGGAATTGAATGGAGTCTCTTTCCAGGGAGTGACCCTTCCAGGTCAGGAATAAGACGTAATAAGAAGGTAACATATGGGAGGTTGCCACAGCTGCTGCTTTAAATATAATTAAAATACATCAATCTCAAATGGTATTCTTTTCCATTCAACACTTGCTTCAGAAAAATATGAAGTGAGAAAGTCACAATCTCTAATAAAATTTCTAATTCCATTGTCCTTTCAGTTTCTTTCAGCTCTCACTCCATATTCTGTGAACATTGGCTCAAAAACAGCAGTCTACAGCACCTACTGTGCAGAAACAATTGAGTGCAATTGAAACAAGTGCAATTGAAAAGGTTAAAGGTTAAAGTTTTTGCTCTTGGAGTAAGCTTTGGTTTGTGTTCAGTAAATCTGAGATCTAAAATTTTCAGTTTTGTTGATAGGATATAGAAATTCAAGACTGGTGCATCTGCCTGAGAATATTTTTTTTCTCCAAACCTAATAGTTCATGTAAGCCTTAATATAGTTGATATAATACTTTGCAGGTCAGACACAGAAAATATTTTGATTCAGGTATGTCTTTCAAGTATCTTGTAAAGCTTTCAAAATTATCCAGAACTGAAGGGCTCTCTTTCTATGTTGTTTTTTTGTCAGAGAGGTACTTAGACCCTCTGAGGCAGATTCTTTCTCTGATGGAAGTCACAGCACTTGGATATTCAAAAGTGTTTTTCTCATTTGTCTTATTCTCAATTAGCCAGAGCATACATAGACTATGTAAATGTTGTTACTGGATCTTCTGGGATGTGCCCATAACAACTTTGAATTTACTCAGTCTCCCTTGACTGAACATGCTCTCCATATGGATTCAAAGGAAATTTTAGTGTCCTAACATTATGCTGTACCATAAGATACCAACATAGGTGCATCAGTGTGTGTCTGCATAGTGCACATATCTATTAAAGCTAATAGTTTCTATTTTTTTATTTTCTCCAAGGTCCAATAAAAACAACAGAATGAGACAGACACGACTTATACTTTCTAATCCATTATTAATTACAGAGATTTTAATCATATGCCTCAGTGTACATTTTTATACATACTATACTATACATATTTACTATAATACTATACATATTTATCAGCAGACTACACAATATTAGTGCTATATGTGGGTTGTTTGAGTAAAAGTTGTTTGAGTAAAATAAGCATTTCATGCAATCATTTTGCAGAGCAGGACTGATTTGACACACTTTCCATTCTCACGTGTACAAGAAGAAAATTCGATGGTCACTATTAAAAACTTTATCTACTAATATACATCTTGCCTGAGATCTGAGAATATGGATAGATATTAAATCTGGTCCTTAATGTCTAATCAATGTACAATGAAAATTTCAGTGGTTATTACAATGATGTTTGTCCTGCTTTGTACCCTAAATAGCCCATCACTGCACAGGTTTCATCCATGGACAGCAGTTGAAGTAGTTTGAACTTATCTTCCCAAATTAATGTAGTATTTCTGTAATACTGACTTAGTTATATTTTTATGTATCTGCAGTAAATAAATCTGTGGCCACAGTAATTTTTTCCTGTTTATTGGTTAGAATTTTCACATAGAATATCTATCCAGAAGACTAAAACTACTTTAAAAGGTGTGTAGAACCAGCTTGTTTTGAAAAACATGATTTAGAATGTAGAATTATTCATGCAGCTTTCAGTTCTAATAATTTATTACCTAAGCCCCTGCTTTGCTCTCTGAAAGCAGAAAATAATATGCCAAATCTTTGTTTTATAAGAATGGGCTGCCCAGGGAAGTGGTGGAGTCTCCATCCTTGGAGGTGTTTAAGCAAAGCCTGGGTGTGGCACTCAGTGCCATGGTCTGATTCACAAGGTGGTGATAGGTTGGACTGAAGGATCTCAAAGGTCTTTTCCAACCTAGTTAATTCTGTGATTCTGGGATACTTCTGCAGTGTATCTGCAGGTTAATTCTTTTCACTGCAAGCTCACAGTGAATTAAGTTTATGAAGATGGGTTCAATGACATGGTCAAATGAAACTTTCAGAAGTAGAAGAATAATTAGAATTGTTTTCCATCAGAACTGATCTTGAGGATTTTTCTCACTGTTCTGAGTGAAGTATTAAACAATATTTGCAATACCTATTAATGTGTCTTTAGGGTCAATGTAGAAAGAAAACTTTAAAGTATCAGTGGCTTTAATTTTAACTAAAATACCTTCCTGTGATCCTGTCATGGCTTACAATACTACCATGAATAATAGTAATTCTATTAATTCATGAGCAATATAGAAAGGGTATTTTAAAATTATAGTGTGACTTGTATTTCACTTATAGAAGACTTTTTACTTCACGCTGTCTATGGTAAACATCACTTGTATAACATGTACCATGGAAAGTGTGCAGATGAAAGTACACAATACCTTGGGACAGGGAAGGAAACACCACTTCATAAATTTGAATCACTCACCTAGCTCTGTTTTACAGATTCCTTTATTTTTTCAAGTAATTACAATTAGCAGATTTTTATCATGCTTAAAATATTTTCTAGCAAAACTAAGTAAACTAGATATAGAAAATGTCCTCAGCAAAGATCATTAAAATCCTTGCAACAGTATCCCAGAGACAGCCCATTCCTCATGATGATCCATGTTACCAGTTTGATGAAATTTTCTTTTTGTAGGTTATTTTGCTGCCTGTGTCTGTTATCATGCTTACTGCTCATCTGTTTAGATAAGGCTGGTCTCCTTTTATTAAGAACACAGTATAAATCTCTCCGAGTATTCAGTCTCATCATAGGCTATTTTCAAGCGCATTTGCAGGAGGATAAAACATGACAGTAATTTATGCTGTATTTTGAGACTATAAATCTCACTGTGCACTTTCATGTGTCTTTGCAGAACAAAGAATTTCTTTATTAATGCTTCATAGTAATCAACAAAGTATAAAAACACCATTCTTTTGTTTAATGTTGTGTTCTTTAGAGTCTTAGAGTTGGATTATGCAGACTGTTGGACTCAAACTTGCAACACTACACCATCAGTATGTAGACTTTTAAAAGCATATAAATCACAATGCAGTTCTGTGCATATTTTATGTTTGAGAGACTGGGAAAGTTTTGTGATTGGTATCTGGTCTCTAGGCATGATGATAACACAAAGCACTACGTATGCTTAGAAACAGGATGTGGCCATTAAGAAAATGGATAAAAGAGCAGTGAGAAAATAGGGTGTCACAACTGACAGTAAAGAGGGAGACTTCCAGAGTGTTTTACAACTACCTCTGTAGGGAAAAAAACCCTATGGGAACTTAGTATAAAGTTGTTTTATTCTACAAATATTATCATTTGTGAATGACGAAAAATGCTAATGGGAAAAATTAGAAGTTTTTTTAATTTCAAAATGAATTAAATGATATTAAAGTGCTACCTCTGAGTACCTGTCTCTGTGTTGACAATGATATTGTGTCACATGAATCTTGAAAACTGAGGGGAATTAGCTTGCCTAGTGTTGCAGATTCTTTATCTACAAAGTATTTGCTAGTTAAGTGCCTCTTCCCCTACATAATAAAAATTTTCTGAATTCATAAATGCAGAACAGATTTGTCTGAAACATACCATTTTGTACTCCAATGGTTTTAGTTTATTCTTAATTATACATTAGGCATATCTGTAGTTAAAGGTCAGGTATTAAATACATTCAAAAAGATCAACCATTCTATTACACAGAACAAAAGCCATGTTTTGTCAGGAAGGCATTACTGGCAGAAATATATTTTTTAAGCTACTGTACTGCTTAAGCAGTAATACTTTCTTAGAAGGGGTTTGTCCTGTGAATTACACATCTGTATCTGAAGTTCCACTGGATATGTTTTAAATGCAGTATTAATTGATTTATCTTTTGCATTTTACTTTCAGGTCCGTATTTTTACCTATCTGATTGGAAGAGAAGCTGCATTTGCTGATAACCTGAAGTGGATGGCCTGTGCTAACAAAGGTTGGTTAACCTTCTTCTGTGGCATCCTGATTTTCAAAACCCCTGAGCTGAGCCCTCCTGCACATCTGACCCTTCTACAGCTATGGAGTCACTGGCAACTAATCACAGAGGATGGGTTGTTTTCTTTTTCCCTGAAAATGAAAATACTTCTTAGAGTTGAAATTATCTTGTAACATACAATTTAAAGAGCAAAACCCCAATTTGAAATTTTCTTCCTTAAAATATGTATGAAGCTTTTAAACTATTTGGTCTTAAATTTTTGTTCAGAGAACAAACATTTCAAAGCATTTGTTCTCTTCTATCTTTTATTACTCAGACTGAGTTTGTTTTCTAAGAACATTGGGTACAAGTCCTGCTGAGTTAGGCATGGTATGTAAAACACCAGACATCCTGTCCCTTGAGGAACTGACAGTGTAACTGAAAAAACCTGGTTTGTATCCTTTAAGGAAAAGAGCATT
Source organism: Urocynchramus pylzowi (assembly GCA_013397555.1). Classification (NCBI taxonomy): domain Eukaryota; kingdom Metazoa; phylum Chordata; class Aves; order Passeriformes; family Fringillidae; genus Urocynchramus; species Urocynchramus pylzowi. The sequence continues at coordinate 1,131,247 of VZRH01003036.1, read as the reverse complement.
AAAACATTTAAGATGCAGAGATGCTGCAATAAAAGGATTGACTAGTGCAAGTAGGAATGATTCAAGAAAAAACCAGCCCCAAACCTCAATTAATCTTCGGGTTTTCCTTTTTCTTTCCTCTTGAAAAAAAAAAAAAAAAAAATCCCTTGTGCCACATTACATTATGATGAATTACATCAGGTGCTATCCATTTAGTCATTATTTCTTTAACTACTGTTATGTCCAGCTGATGGAAATTACTCAGTTTGAAGTCTTGTCTTAATCAGCTAATATTACAACATAATTTAGTTTAAATAATAGTATAAGAATCCTTTGAAGCATCTTTTTTGAAGACAATTTAATCAACAAAATCTTTTAACTTTTTAGCCCAGATCCACAAATTCATAAAGATCTAAGTACTGCAACTCAGAAATTAGGACCAGGCAATGGAGGCAGCCTTACTAGATCATCTGGTCCATGTCTTCCTTCTTCCCACAGGGGAAAAGTGGTCACCTTTGTCATTCCTCAGGACTACTTTGTTCTTTTCAGAGCCATGTTGCTTTGAATCAGTCTTACTCATATGAATCAACTAAACAGCTTAATGACTGTTACGTCTATACATTTATTTCCCTCTCAAATTAATAGTTACAATACCTGCTCTCTGATAGCTTATAATGTAAAAAAATCTTCTACCTCTAATCATTAATTAAATATTTTTTTTTGGCTTTGAAAATCACAATTGGAAACAGCATGTCATGGTCAGACAGTTCAGGTTTAGATTTTTCCTTGCAGTTTTCACTTACAGCTTGTCCATTTTATTTCAGTGAAATGAGGGATTACAGCACAACAGTTGAGGAGTGTAGTAAAGCTGGTCTAAAGACTTGCTGAATAGCAGGACTGCAGTTTACTCCTTGTGTGGGTGGGCCAAAATTTGTTGTCACTGAGGGTGAGTGACTCTAAAATCAATTCTCCTTGCAGAAATTTTCCCCTCACAGAAAAGCACAGCATAGATGAAGGCTGTTTGCAGGGTTTCGAGCTGACTGGACTGTGCTCAGCAGCCCTTTCCCTCAAAATGGGTCTCAGGGGAAATTCACACCACCTTGCAAAACTTATTTAGCTTCTAACTTCTGATTGTGAAACCTTGAAAAACCCTAAGCATGTTTTTCTGTTACATTTTTCTGTTTAAGTAGGGTGTATCTAGAGGGAGCTTGCTTAATGAAGCAGAACACCAAACCATTTTAAATACATTAAAATGTTCAAGATCCCCAAAATCCCTCTAGAGCGGTTTGTGGAGTTTTCAGTGATTTACTCTTCTGTATCATAAGCAAGTGCCTATTAAGGAAAACAGGATTTACTAAGATTCTGAAGCGAACAGAGGGAGAAATTTCCTAGTGCTGAGTGTGCATGTGCCAGATGCTAGCAGTAACATCTAGAACTTAGAAAGTTCTAGACAGGTACTGCCTTTCCCTCAGCATCACTTCCAGCAGAGAGCTGTAGAGATAAAGCTGAGAGTTAATGCATTACTTGCTAACCAAGCAGCAGGGATTAATTTTTTTTTTTTTTCAGTAAAATTCACTATTGCAGTAGCAATTTGACAACCTCTGTTCTACTTATTTGGTTTTTTAAACTTTTTGTCCCGGGTCATCACTGTGCTTGGCATATTAAAAATGGGCAAAGGATTGGATTCATCAGAGCAAAGGAGCAGAAGCTGAGAGACAACGTACAGAAAAATCCTTCATGTTTCAGGGAGCTGAGAGTGGCTCCAGCTCAGGCAGAGGACAGATGAGCCCTGAGGCAGGTTGTGCCCCAGCTGGACCAGTTTATCAACCATTGTATCAGCAGAGGAGAGCTCTGTGCAAGAAGCCCCATGGCATCCTTTCCCATTATTAGCATGACCCCAGCCCCTCCTGCATAGGGGCTCTGGGGTGGCAGGCAGCCAGTCACCAAGCCTGTTCACCTTCTCCAGGGGCCTCCTGGGGGGGAAGGGGGGAACCTCCATGGGACTTTTACAGCTGCACTGAAACAATGAATTCACTCCTTTGTCCTTACCCAGAGGATTTTTTAATTCTGCTATTGTATTAGTTGCAAGTGCATTGCATCTCTTTTGCATAGTGCCCAGGAAACAAAAAGTACTGCACTCCATGTAAAAATCAGCTGGAGGCATTTTGAAAAGTTATCAGTCTAATGGAGGACATTTTAGAGCAAAACAAGCCAAACATGCAGGGACTGTGTTATGGGGAAAGGCAGCCCACATGCAGAGCATAAGTGTCTGTCTTTTACCTCATTATTATACATCTCTCATGCTTGTTGTTATCAAATCTTACCCATTTCCTCCACAAGTTTTTTCCTGCTGGGGAGGAAAAAAATGTAGTGGTGATTGTGAGGGGGCTCTGAGGTGGCATAATTCACACATCAGGGAACTGAGGAGCAGGTGTTGGAGTGCAAAAACTGGAGCATGGGTTTGCTGCTATTGCTGACATGACCTTAGCAGCTGTGCACAATGACTTCAGATCAAGTCTTCATCTGGTGATTAAACCTGGCTATAGGAACAGTAAGGGTTTTAATTCCATGGGGTATCTCTGATCTCTAGATAAGAGATGTAAACTTAGCAGTGTAGGAAGGTAATTCTTATGAGTTACATATAGCTAGAAACTGATAAATTGTCAAAAATCCTAAATTTTAATTAAAAAATAACTAAAAGCATGTTACCTAATGCTGTTCCTAGCTATAATATAGTAACTTTCGGTAGGGTTTTCCCATTAGGAGAAGATCAACAATATTTTCATTTGTCTTTGAAATGTTTATTTCTTTACTAAGTTTGTACAAAATTAATTCCAACTTACTGTTTCTTTTAGTCTTAGGAAATTAGGCTAAAATCTGTTTTCTCTATTGTGCAGTTTAGATATATGATTTGCAATACTACAACAAGGACTGAATCCTTTGTCTGTAACATGCTGTCTGGAGATTTCTTTTTAAGTTGTGATATGGCAACAATCTCAGAAATACCTCAAAAAGAAATACCAAAAATAATGCACATCCCTACTAACAAACAACTGCTCAAGTAGGTGTCTCTGCTCACATTGGCTGTACCTGCTCCACAGGGGTCTCTTCTATAAGAACAAAATGAAGCAGTACCAGTGTCTTGTAACGTGTATAAACCTGAATGGCACAATACCGAAGTGTTTCACGTTGGGTTCTGTTTCCTGTTTCTTTTTTTTTTAGTTTTTGTTTGAGTAATCTAGCTAAATTTTTTTTGGTCGAAATTGTGACATAAAAACTTTTGAGGAGACAATCAGAAAGAATGCTCATTTTACAGCAATGCATTCTTTATCTCAGAGGTAATTTATAGGATGTGATTAAAGAATTTTCCAGGCATAGGCATCCATGAGCTTCTTAAATGAGTCTTTAAGGTTTTGATTTTAGTGAAGTATGATAATAAAAAGAGTTAACTGCTTGTGATTCTGAAGTATATGGGAAACAAAATACTACTTTGCTTTAAAAGTCTTTTCTATCACCTTAGATACAATACAAACTTTTTCAAGTACTTAATCTCCTCTGACTTTTCAGACATAATAATATCACTTTATACATACATATGTGTAAAATTTTTATATATCACATAATATGCCCATGTGCATTAAGTATCTGAGCGCAGGTGTGATCATATTGTTCATTGGATACTACTCACTGCCAACAGATCTCTGCTTCAAATGTAATTCTGAGAAGAGGCATATCAAAATTCAGTCACTCTGAACTGTTTTGGGAAAATGTAGGTCCTGACTGTGAAATTACTCACACAACAGAGAAATCTGTTCTTTGAGGTCCCAAAATTGGAGCAGGCAGCATTTCAGAGAGAGTAACATATAAATTCCTTTTTCTTATGAGTTTTCCACTGATTCAAGAAAGTACACTATATTTTGGGATTTTTTAAACCATGAACATAGGATTCTGCTTTCTCAAGTACAGGTTTCCTAGTTAGACTTATGTCAGTCGTTTTACTCTGTGGCTGAAAAAGCTCTTAGAACCTTAAGACAAATAATAGCTCTGTTCTGAAGCAAGAGATAAACCTTAATATTATGCGTAGTAGTAATTTAACACCCTCACACAATACTGGAAATATATAGAATAAATAATAGAAAAATATATATAAAATATCAAATAAATAAAATTCCTTAAACAGAATATTGAATATTTTAACAGTATGAATACTATACTATAAGTAAGAATGCCATACTAGGAATGTTTGAGATCATACTATAATCAAATTAGTTTAAAAAACCACAAACAATGCATCACTTTTTCTTATCAAGTTGAAGATATCCATTAGGATACTGCTACAACTTGTTTCATTTTATAGATCTCTACTAAAAAGTCTATTCTTTCACTGTGCCTTAATTCACACACAGATAAAATTCATGCAGAAACACCCATTTTGTAGCATTTGAATTATAGGCTGGTGTATTGATTCAGAAAGTTCTAGACAGACCATCTTTACTGTCTTGCCAAAATTGCCCCGTCTAGTAAAACACAGCTCAGAAGTTCTTTGCAGCTGCCATGTTTTCTGCTGAAGCTTAAAAAAGCTTAATATTGCAGCTCCACAGAAGTTGTGATCTTGTCAAATGATTAAAATTGTAGTGAGGCCTCTTTCATGTTAGTCTTGTCTCATTTACAGAAAGTAAATGAAGGCAAGTAATGCATTTAAATAAGGCCTGATGAAATTTTAGTCTTGAAATTTGTCAGTCCTTCATTACTATTGCATGATGTGGGCTCCAGATGCCAAGGTTGTGATGTGTAAAGATACTTGACATCTAAGTACTGCAAAAGGAGTGGTGACAGCTCAAACAGCTGAGGCCTCTGCTGTTCTTAATGCTGTCAGGTTGGAAGAGATGCTTTAAAGCATTAACAAGGCTGTGATCACCTAACCAAAAAATTCTAGTTGTAGCCTACATTTTCTGTGACCTACCATATTTATAAACCACACGTTAATTCTTAAATTTCAGTCACACTGTGTAGGGATGAATGTTTCAGATCACATGCAGTGACCATTCTGTTACTGTAGGTCTGCTCCATCATGTTTCTTGAAACAGGAAAAAGTGGGTGAGATATAGTTGGGCAAAGATAATACTGATTCTAAATTTTAAAATCAGACAGCATTAAAAGAAAAGAGCCCAAACCATTAAACAAAAAAAATGGTCTTGAAATAAAAGTTTAGTGCAGACAGTGCAGTGGTTCATGGAAGTGTTGGAAACCCTGGCCTTGAGGGCTGCCCAAAGGTTTCACAGACATCTGTTTTCACCAGTTATTACTGTTTGAGGCTGCTTCTGATGAAACATTCCTCTTCTGTATCTTTGGAAATAAACAAAAAACATGACAGACATAAACCACATCATACTTCTTCTTGAAAACTTCTTTTATTTGTTCTCTCTGGTTCTAACTTGGAATATTGTATTTTCACAGGGTTTTTTACTCAGATCTCTACCCTGGCTGATGTGCAGGAGAATGTTATGGAATACCTCCATGTTCTCAGCCGACCAAAGGTCATTGACCAGGAGCATGATGTCGTGTGGACTGAAGCATACATTGACAGCACTGTAAGTCTGCATGATAAACCAAAAATACTGTGCTAGAAACACTCATTATGAATCTGCTTTCTGTTGCTGGAATGTGCAGTGTAAGAATTGGGACTTGATCTCTTTATGCTACAAGCAAATAATTCAATATTACTGAACTTTAGGAGATACTTATACATTGTAATTACATAGAAAATTCTGAAACAAACATAAGTTGTCGAATAATTTTGAAGTTTAGGATGTTCAAACCTACATTTCTTTTATTAATCAAAAATGGGCATTGAACAGATATTGATTATATTGAGTAAACATTTGTTTCTATATGTTTTAGAACATGTCAATGAGTATGTAGGTATAAAGACATAGACTGACAAGAACCAATAGTTTTATTGTAGAAAGGCAAGTCAACATCCAACTGTGATATCTTGGGGAAGAATATTGAAAAGATTCTGCCTTTTGAAGTGCATTGAATGGGTGGAATGTTAAAATAATTGTCATAATTATCCAATTTTAACTTGACATCCCTGTGAAATATTAGAGTTAAAGCACATATTATATTAATATTAGAGTTAACTTTCTATTATGCAGTGACTGAGCTCTTGTGATGCTTCTGTAGCATGTGTGGTAAATCATCAGATTTGCAGGTAAAGGTTGTTCATTTTCATGGTTAGAGTTTTATCTATTTTGTTTTGCATACTATATTTCCTTTGTTCCAATTAAAATATTTTGGTTAGCATATTATCCATGGAACAAGCATTTGTACAAATGTCTGCCATTTAGTACAGGAGATGCCAAATATTCAATATAATGGATGGAAGATCACAAATTACTCATTACACAGATGTTTCTTTCTTATTGTTTTAAATTTTCACTTGATGGGTAAGGTGGGAGAATCTTACCAGCTTCACTCTATTTGGTGGGTTTTGTTTGTTTTGAGTCTCTGTTGCCTCTAGATGGTTCAGTCTTAAATCAATATAAAACAACCCTGGGAAGAGAGCTTTTATTTCATTTTCACAATCGTTTAGGTATTTTCTGGTCTTCATTTGTGGCCATGAGTAATGTAAAATAAATACTTAAACTGCAGTTATAAAGGAGAAACAAAAAGTTAATTGCTTTAGAGGGAATTATCTAAACTCTGTTTCATTTTAAAAAATAATGTATTAATCCAGTCTCCCCTTTGCTCTCTTTCTTGTATTGAACCATAAGATGAGATGAACAGAAAATATGTTTTATTACTGTGCCTTCAGGGCATCCCACGAAATGGGGAGATGAGCAGGAGAACCTTTTTTTCATTCACTTTGTTTTTTTTAAACACTTGAGGTAATCAGTGTGTGAATGTTGAAGGGAGTTTGTGTGTTTGCTAGAAAGAGTAGCAGGAAGACACTCAGGTAAGTGGTGTCCTGGCGCAACTCTCTTTCTTTGCCTATGAATCATTCATCAAAAGTATTGTAAACAAAATCTTCCTCCTTTCTCAATACCAAGTCATCCCCTCTACCCACCAACAAAGTGCAAATTGCTGTCTCAGAATTAATTTGACGCTTTACTCTTGGTTTTGCCTGCTAATCTGTATTTCCTCGATCTTTGCAGGGAGAAAAATACTCATAAAAATTAGTCTGACATTCAGGGATTCTCCTGTAGGTTATGGAAAAGCTAAGGGAAATTAACAATTTAATTTGTGTGAAATGCTAAGTGAATACAGCAGAGGTGAGTAAAAGCAAGTGAATTTAAGAACACTAGAGAGAGTGTAGAGTGGGAATCTTGAGAAAACCAGAAAATCAAAGACAATGCATATGTTACAATCTTGAATAATAAAACTGCTTAAATCCAAAAAAAAGGTCTTTTGATGCAGTCAAAACACTTCCAGGTTCTTCTCTTTATCACTTGTTTTCCTGCTCTCTTGACTAAACTAATCAATGTCACTGTGAACACACACACACACATATATAAATGCACATGCCTGCACCCATGTACATACATGCACACATATATTTTAAGTGCATGAAAGCTCCATTCAGGACCCTAATGGGTTGGATTCTGTAAGACTGAAAAATAAAATGCCATTATCTGCTTACTTGCAAACTACCTTTTTCCTCCCTCCTCCATCATTCTTCCTGAAAAAAAAAACCTAAAAAAAAACAAACAAAAAAGCCCCCCAAAATCAAAAAAAAAAAAACCAAACCCACCAAAACCACAAAAAAACCAAACAAAATCCCAAACCAAACAGAAAAAGGAACAGGATAAATTAGGGTATTTAATATGAAATATACAATACATAACTTGAAAATAGAAATGAAGAGAACCTTTTACCAAACCAGGCTTGCTTCTGCCTCAGTTAAAGCTGCCTGAGTGCTATTTTCAGAGGCAGATTCCCTGGCCATCTCTAGTGCTTTGACATTGGAAGTGCTGTTAAAATAATCCTCTGCATCCCATAACTTGTTGATTTTCACAGACAGTTTGTGTGGCTGCTGCTTGGACTTTTCCCAGTTGAAAATATTAGCATATCTCCAGACAGCTTAAACATTCTTATCACCCAGCAGTGTGTGAAGACCCAGGGTTAGATTCCCAGGGCTACATTTACATGGTTGCACTCAGTGTCACTGTGCCCTAACAGCATGGAATATACTTCCCCCAAACAGCAGAGTTAATTGGCCAGCTGTGCTGTTTCTGAGCAAGCAGCATTAGGCTGTAACATTCTAGGATCCAGACAGAAAAAAAGTTGGACAGTAATAATCTTAGGATAGAAGATACTTCCCCTGTCACCTCAGACCATTCTCATCCAGTATTTGTGCAGTACAAAGTCATCTGTGAAAGCCAGAAGTCAGTTATTTGTTTGATACCATTTAGGAATATTCCCAGCAAAGTTTTGCTACTAAAATTGCATCTAATTCCTGTGTCTGTTCACCTTTCCTGTAAGAGGATGTCTGCAAAATGTTCATACAGCTGCCTCTTCAACATGGCTTTGGCACTCCTGAGGAGCTTCACATACTGTTAGAAAAAATATGAACTTTATAGACGTGGAAATCTCTGTCAAGGTGTCATATGCAGAAAGCGTGACATGGAACAACCTTTGTGTGCCAAGGCTGTGTCCTTTGGCACTGTCAGGATTGCTGGTTGATGTAAAGCAACTGAGACAAGGCTTCTCTGGTGACTCCATGCTTCCATTTTTCTTGTCTCTGGACTTTTTTCTCTCCCCAGTGTTTCCTGTCTTTCTGAAGAGGTAACCAGATAGCTTCTATAGTCATTTTTATTTACCCTTCATCAGAAAATTAGTTGTGTTTGTTTCCTTTAAACCCAGGATTTCATGTTGGAAATATGATTATCACTGTGTAAAGCCTCATTTCTTTCAAAAGCAGGACTTGTGACATAGGAGTGATGCAATTTTAACAAGTGTTACTGCCTCTTGGAGAAACAACAGATGTCTGAAAAAATTTGAATTTAGATCTGTGGGGAGCTGAACTGGTTGTACTTGGTTTTGGTACCCGCCTGGGAAGCAGTCTTTAGAGGATTATCTTGGGCTAATTCTAAAGTCAACTTCAGAATAGTTGGGAATGCTAGTCTTGTAATAGCCCAGTAGCTGAAGTGCTGCCAATACCTTCAGGCTAAAATGTTGGAATTGAATTATATGATATATACCAGCCAGCATCCTGTCTTCTGATTCAGAGTCCTCTGATTCCAAATTCCACACCTTTCCTTAGACTTGTTCTCTTTTCCCTTTGTACTTCTCTACTCAGCATTTTGACACACATTACAAGTGGGTGAGCTTTGTTGGATCTATGGAATTCTGTAAGAAAGGGTCTTTGGGCTGTCAAGAGTGAGGGGTCAGGCGGAAGATTCTTAATTGTGGAGTTTAATAGGAGAAGAAATTGTCTTGCTGCCTGTTCCTGTTCAGCTGTACTGCCCAGAGATACTGTAGGAAATAGCTCCAAAGGTTGCAGATGGGATAAGTGGGACCTAGACAGTGAGGTCTGCACATCACTCATACACAACAGTCTCAACACAACTTTTCTGCTCAAAAATGGGTCACAGTTGAATCTCAGTCCTTCAGTGTTGCTAAGGCCCACAAGAATGTAATGGTTCAGAAAATAAAATAACTTAATGAATGCTTAAAAAAAGGAGATTTCTAAATGATAGCTTTCAAATGTAAGCAGAAAGGAATTCTAAAACTATCATAGTATTTCAGGGAGGCAACAGTTTTAAAGTAGTCAACAACTTTTAAGCATGCATCTATAGCGAGTCAGTAAAAGTGAGTATTTTGGAAGGAAAAGGAATATGGCCTGGGTATCAAAATATTCAAGTGCAGTAACACATAGAAGTCATCTCTTGGTTTTTTGGATAATCATTTGTACACCACAGAAGCCTTTAACTCATTCTTATGGTCACATTTGGAATGCGATGAAACATTAGGTTTTTTTCCTGCAGGAAAAAAAAAAAAAAGACTGTTCTAGACCCTGAGTTCCCATTGTTTAAAATCTTGTGATTGAGAATTTGTTTTTTGGGGTGTCCAATTTCAGCTACTTGGACCTTTTTTAACTCTTCCTGGTGGAATTTGTTCCTCATAAGTGTACCTGAATATATTCTCTGGATCTAATGAACCATTGAGTTCATCTTCAGGCTGTTGGTCTCCAGCTGGGAGCAGATTCAGACAAATGCTACCACGTTGTCTCTGTTCAGTTTCCAATCAGAGGAGTTCTTTGCTTAAAAAGAGCAAATCATTGTTTCACTGAATATTTTGAGATGACTGTCTCATACTCCAGAATTTAAGAGTTCATTTAAAACAGCTATGTTCTGAGTCATTACAGGTCATGGTTCATCATAATATGAATGGTGAATGCTTTTGCTCTTTGTAATTTCCTTCTGTATCAGAGTTCCATGTGCTGATTCTTCATTTGCATTATCCCCACATTATCACAGATATATATTCTATTGCGGCTTTAAGTTCAATTCTAGTTCAATTCTACAGTTGCTGTTGTATATATATGTATTTGTTAATATAAATATATTTTCCTCATTTCTTTCTTTTTTTGAAGGAGGGAATATTTGAAAGTATTTCCTCATCAAGAGAATGATGCTGTCCTAGGAAGGCAACCAAGAACCTTATTTCTCCTTATGGGGCAGTAAATTGAGATAGCTCCACTGAAGTAACACCCTTAATAGCCATTTCTAAAAATGCTCATGATGGGTGTTACAATTACATTATTATGTATACGGTAAAATAAATTAAATTTATTCATCTTCATTCTTAAAAAAAATCAAGTACTATGTAGGCATACTTTTTACTCTGATCCAAGTTCTTTGCAGAAATGCAGCAGCAATTATGGGAAGCTCATCTCATGCCTCTCAACTGTCACATCAGAATCCAAATGTTTTGTGCATGATAATTTAAATTCTAGGATACAGTTCTTCTGACAGGAGAATTATGAACCAGTTCCAGAGAGGCACTATATATATATATATATATATATATATATGTGTGTGTGTGTGTATAGATATATATATATATATATGAACAGAGTTATAAGAGAAGGTCCTCTGGATTGAAAGCTGTTACACTAGGCATATTTTTCTATCCAGGACTTTCTGGTGAGGTATTAAATTGCTGTTTAGTGCTTCTTCCATTCACACAGTTTTCTTTGTGTTCAATGCACAGAAGAGCTTTTATGAAGTAACAAAAATAAAATAGTACCCCATTTCCACTAGCTTCTATTCCCAGAGATATCTTCAAATACTTTTGGTGGCACAAGTTAATTGTGCTATTATAATAAGTGGGTATATTTAGCATTTCTGTAACAGTAAAGGTTCCCTAGGCTTCGATTTCAAAAAAGTACCTTCTAGATTGCAGTGCTGGTAGACATTAAAATGCATCAGTATGTTCAGAATGTTTAGGCACATCTAAAGTAAATATTGGTAATCACTGCAGAACTGAATGTCAGTAAGTGTCATTAATCAGCAGCTGAGATGAGAAAATTCGCGCACAGTAATTTTTCTCTTTTTTTTAATACACTAAGAACTAGAAATCTGTGCTGCTTTTTTTCCAGTCCCACTTTGGATTTGCTTACGTGCTCTAACCTTCCCTTTGTGGCCAGATTTCTTAAGCTCTAAGAATTTACAAGTCTTTATCAGAGAATGTCATCACCTCCAAGTGCTTCTGAGGTTCCCATGGGAATTTCCTTTTCTCACTTTAACATTTGAGTGAATTGGTTTAGGGAAAAAAAAAATCCCATGCATGGATATCAGGCCTTCCACCACATAGGATTGTTCATTAAATAAAGTTCTTCAAGTTCTGCTTTGTCTCCTACAGATCTCAGTGGATCTCAGTGATCTTTTGATCAGATCTCAGTGGTCTTTTGAAGGTTCTGATATGGGAGAATAGTAGAAAGTAGCCCAGGAAATACCTTCAATTCAGCACTTCAGTTTGGATTAATTTTCCTGGAAAAGTACAGCAATTCTGACCATTTCACCTTGAGGCTTCCATGGGAACACAATTGCAGTTCAGAGTTGCAGCAGTGACAATCTGATGTGTCTGCACTGGGACCTCATGGATCTGGGACAGTGCTTGAGCCATTGACAGTGTTGATCCATGCAGCTACTTGTGCACACACTTAAAAACCTGTAGAAACAGGTTGTGCACACATTTATAGGGAGGTGCAATATCCCTTTTTGCTGGCGATTGGTGCACTATCTGTGGAAATCTTCATTAACAGTCTCATAAAAAAGAAGGCATTTGAGCCAAGACTTTTATGAGTTCTGTGGCCCAAAATTTTCAGTTGCTATAATTAAGTACTCTCATTTTCTCCCAAACAGTTCTAATCTGTTTGTTTTACTGCTGGATCTAGAATAAATCAATTATCATGAAACACATGAACTGTTTCAAATTCAGTAAGATCTGTGTCAACTGTCGAAACATAACGAGTTCTGGAGATAGTCAATGAATGAACCTCTAAACTGAATAGAATTAATGCATTCCAATTGTCTTTCAGATGCAGCTCAAAACAACAATGGATTTTGTTCTTTTATGTTAGAAAATCAACATCTGATTTACTCCTGCTCAGCAGCAGGGTGCTCATCAGTGCAGGGAATATTTTCTGCCATTTATATTTGTGCTTAGTTCCCACATTCACATACCAAGACAAGAGTCTGGGTGTATTGTCCCCCAACAAAACACACAAATTGAGACCCCTGAAATCAAAACTAGGGCATGCACAGGAAAATAAAGCCCATAAGGACCTAGTGGGGATATGGACACTTAAAATAAGAATGATTATTCCATGGAAACAGAGTACATGTAAATAAGGCTTTATCATAGGGAGCACCTATGGACACATTATGGACACAAGAATGTGTAGCTTTCAGCTTTTTGAAGGAAACGCCTTCTTTTGATAAATTACATGTTTGTTTTCCTCCACTGCTAATGCTGGAACTTACAGTATTAGGGCAATTTCCAATGATTGCATTAAGCAAAGAATGTTACTACAAAGAGTTGATTGCTAGTTGTCAAAGTCAGAAAAACTGTTGTAAGGAAATAGCAATACTTAGTTTAATGAATTAACACTTTTCATATGTATTACTCTACATGGTATTTACACTGTAAAATGCTATAAGTGATACATCAAAAAGATGTTTAGAACATCAAAACTAAAGCCAAAAGTCCTGCACTTAAAGAGGAACAATAAATTTCCTGCTGGGGATGTGGAACATGGAATGCCATCTGTATTACATGGCACTGAGAAAACTGATTATGTTTGGACCTCTATTTCATAGCAGATGGGTTCATTAAATTTAATAGCCTCCAGAGCCTTTAGAAACAGTGTTAAAAACATGTGGAACATGCTGAGACACTTTACTTCTCGCCCCACAGTCATTATAACTCTGGCACAGACTATAAATATTACACTACTTTATTTCCATTGAATCGGATTACTATTATAATTGTGTTTCATATGGTACATTTACATGAGAAATGCAGAATGCAATTTGTTCTGTTCAAACTTTGAGATATGCAGTTGATGTCTTTAAATGTATTTTACAGTTCTTTGCACTTGGAGGCTTTTATAGAGAATTTATTTTTATCTTCCTGTGACATCAGGAAGCAGCTGTAATGCCACAGCAAAGCTGGGTCTTAAGCAGCTCTGCTCCCAGTGTAGTGCAAATAAGACAAGCATTAGGTTAAACCATTGAAGGGAAATTACAGAAGTGTTACATCTTGGCTTTTAGCTATATATTGCCAAAAGATTCTCTTTTCTAGTATTTTTTTTTTTAATTATAGGATGGGGTAACTTCAGTTTGACCTTGGTCTCTGTTAATCTTTTATCACTGGATGAAAGAGAGATTAAATATGTAATTTTGAATCAGATTAGTTGCTACAGAAATATTGCTTTAAACAAAGTAAAGTCTCATCTCTTTTTGAAATATTCTCAGTATTTGATAGATAAGGGATTGCTTTACTACTTAGTTTTTTGTTTTAAAGAATACTTCCAATGAAAACACCTAAGTTTTACCATGTTTAAGTGCTTTGACACCTGTCTAACCTTCTTCCACATCTGCATTTTACTACATGTTGTGATGTTTAAACTAAATTACAGTTGAAGAAATTGTCCTCCTTGATCATGATTTTTTTCAAAACGTAACTGTTTCCCAATACACATATCAGCTTGTTTTTGTACAATGTACTTATCTTCTCTTTCCACTTCCTTTCCTGCAGAATCCTGTGACTTATCCACACTGTCTTTTACTGTTTTTCTAAGGTCACTCTTGATTTTAGGTTGTACTGATTGTTTTAATGTAGATTTTCTCCTTCTTCATATTACTGACTTCTACTCCAATTTTGCCACTGACCACTGCTGATATTATTGTGACCTGTCAATTTTAATAAATCACCAAAGTCCTGCCACAGTAGATGATGGATGACTACAGAATTAAATAATGATTCCTTCCTCATATAATTTACACTTAAAGTAATAGGTAAGAATGACCAGTTGCTTAGAAAGGGCAGAGAATGAAAGCACATAGTAAGACAGGGTAGGTCAATGCAATAATTGATTACTGATCTTTCAAATGGTAGTGTCCACTTCTACGGATTTCCCACACAAGTCGCTAGGTCTCAATAATCATGGAGTTCTTGCTTGTGTTTGGTTAAACTTGATTTCATGGAATTCCATTAGGAAGAAATTTTTCCTAATATCCAATCTAAACCTCCCCTGGTGAAACTTGAGGGTGCTTCCTCTTGTCCTGTCACTTGTTACACCCGGGAGAAAAGACTGACCCCCACCTGGCTACAATCTCCTTTCAGGTGTTGTAGATATATAAGGTTCCCCCAAGCCTCTTTTTCTCCAGGCTAAGCACCCCCAGCTAGTCCCAAGGAGACCTGTGCTCCAGCCCCTTCCCCAGCTCCCCTGCCCTTCCCTGGGCACACTCAAACCCCTCAATGTCTTTGTGTAGTGAGGGGCCCAAAACTGATCCCAGGATTTGAGCTGTGGCCTCAACAGTGCCCAGTACTGGGGGACAATCACTGCCCTGGTCCTGCTGGCCACACTATTCTGATACAGCCAGGATGCCACTGGCCTTCTTGGCCACCTGGGCTCAGCTTCACCGGCTTTTGACTTACAGCCCAATGTCCTTTTCCACCAGGCAGCTTTCTAGCCACTCTGTCCCCAAGCCTGGAGTGCTGTGTGGGGCTGTTGTGACCCAAAGGCAGGACCCATCACTTTACCTTGTTGAATCTCACACCACTGGCATTGGCCCATTGATCCAGCCTGTCCAGATCCCTCTGCAGAGCTCTGCTATCCTCCAGCAGATCAACACTCCCACCCAGCTTGGAGCCATTTGTAAATGTACTGGGGCTCTCCATTCCCTCACCCAGAGCATTGATAAAGACATTAAACCAGACTGGCCCTAGCACTGATCCCAGGGGAACAGCACTGCTGACCAGCTGCCAGCTGGATGTAACTCCATTCCCAACCACTCCTTGAGCCCAGCCAGTTTTTTACCCAGCAAACAGTGCACTTTTCTGAGCCATGAGCAGCCAGCTCCTTCAGGAGAATGCTGTGGGAAACGGTGTCAAATGCTTTCCCTCATTGACCCTGGGTCCTCCCTGCTTAGTCAGAACTGCTGATAAATAATTGAAACGGGCTACTGAGATGAAAACTGACTGAGTGTATTTAAACAAGAATCCATAGAATTACAAATGTCAGTAGGTTTCACCTGCTGGATGTTCTCCCACCAGTTACTGTGTACAAATTACAAAGAATTGCTCTGCTGTTGAATTTGATTAACAAGTGTATTAATTCCAAAAAGGTATTGGTCCCATTTGCAGACACCTGCACACTAAGAGATAAAGCACTTTGGGACCACTTCCAGCTGGGATCTGCCAATGACTTACAGTGCCTTTAACTAAGAGGATGCTTTGCATTTCCACCTTGTTTCACAGGGAATTTTCTAGTTTTGTTGTGACACAGAAATAAGATCAAAAAGTGACAAGATGCTAACTGGAGAAAGAATTTGATTCTACATCCCTACATACTATGGTGAATCCAGCATTTAGGAGGACAGGTCTATCCTGAGCGGAAATTACTTTAAGACATTCACAACTGATAACTGCGCATCTTTTGTTTTACTGCCTCTACTCTGAGTGAAATGGAGTTAATTATAAAGAAATTGTAGGTATTTTGTCAGATATATTACCTTTTTCCAGTGTTTTTTTGTCTTTAGTTTTCACATAACAGATTTTTTTAGGGTAAATGATAATGCAGGAAAGCAATGAATTTATATAATGTACTAAATCTCATCCTTTGATCTCATATTTATCATTCTTTGACTTTCTGGAAGGAAGAGGGCAGTGAAGATGAAATGTAATTTATCTGCACTGCTGGAGTAAAAGCCTACAATAATAAGAAAGGCTTATTAAATTATTGGTACTATTTGAGCTTTGCTGCAGTGGCAGAATTCAGTGCAAAAAAGGAGAACAGAGAATAAAAGGAAAAAATCTTCTCTTTTTTCTATTGTTCTGCAGATATGGAAGTCTTTAGTTATTTATATATCTTTTATAATGAGGAGTTTTCACATACAACTCAGTCATATGCACAATAAGCATAAACGTTGATGTTCATGTTTATCACAATCATTATGTGATTATGACTTCCTTAGAAGCTGATAATTTGCAGAGAAATTATTCAGAAATACACTCTATTCTACATGGAATAACAGGATGTTTCTTACTGATGCTCTTGCTTCTTGACAACAAGGTGTTTGGCCTTGGTCCACACCACTGTATTTTGTCAGATCAGATCTTTCCAAGCAGGCATTTCCATGAAACATTAGTATAAAGATGACCTATCCAGTTGGTAAGTGACCTTCAGCAACATCAGTGCCATCAGGAGAAAGTTTAGAACCTAGAAGAGTTTTCTCTGGAATTCATAACAGCCATTTCACCTGCCCTGATGTCAGTTTTTGGGGGTAGGAAAATGTACTCACTCTAAATATTAGTTTAAATTTGCTACTTCTAAGAAAATCATTAAAATGTGCAAGGGCTCTCTTGTAAGAGCTAGCACAAGGACTCTACAGGGCCATTGCATTTAAGCACTTCTTTTACAGAATAGGATTTTTCTTTTTTTTTTACACTATGTTTTATTTATTGGCACATGAATACTACAGCAGCATACACATCAGAAAGTGTATGCTAATATGAAAAACCAGCACAAATTACAGAGCTTTCTCAAGTTGTTTTGTTCTGTTGCAGCCAATGAACTCTGAGTAATAATAAAGGCCTCAGATTTCTATGTTGACAGGTTTATTCCATAAAACTGTCCAAAAAAGTGAAAGAAAGCTACCTAAGTCAGCTATATGCTTGTATTCCATATGGGTTGCATTTATTGATTATTATTCTTCCTTATTTTACTTTCTAGTAAATCAGTAGTATCTCTCTTATGTACCTGGAGTTACACTGATGTAAACCAGAACACATTCACTGTGTCAGGTAAAAAAAGAAAAAAAAAATCTTAATTGAAGATGCTTGGATTATACTTCTGTTGACTGAGGGAACATTCTAACATTTTGTATTAAAGCCTTAAAAGCTCAGAAATTTGAGTTACAGTGAACAAGTTGTCTTTGTAGGAAAATAAGTTTAACCTTCCTTGCTTCCTTCATCTTGCTCTTTTCAAGTTATAATTTATTTTAGGAAAATGGAGATAGTGAAATCTGATTTTGCAATTATAATTATATTTTTGCAAATATATTATTATATTATGTTAATGAAATTTTTGCTGTGTAATAAAAGATGATGGTATTTATCCCATTTTAGTTCTAGTATGTCTAAAAACTACCTAAGTGTCTGTAAACAGCTCTAGCTCTGAGACAGGTGAAAGCATTTTGAGACTTTTTCTTGGGAGTTCTTGTAGTGAAGGAGGAGTAAGGGTTTCTTGACCTGATAGATAATCAATAAAGGAGAAGGGAGGAGAAGGTGATGGGTAATTTTGCCTTAGGCCAAAACATTTCCTTGATCTAGATTTCACATGCGGTATATTTAAAAATTAAAAACTGCATACTTGAATGTGACTTAGATCATCTAGAAATGCTCTCAGATTTGTTATCTTCCATCAAATCAGAGCCTTAGGTATTGGCCATCAGGTCACATGGGCTTTGAGAAACTTTGAACTTTCAAGATGTGCAGAGTAACAGCACAAAGCTTCTTCCAGAATAAAACGGCAAGAGAATTGTAGCTCTTTCTACAGAGTTGAGTGAGCCTTTACAGAACCTGATGAATTGATCCTGCAGTATGAAGAGTCCATAAAATGCTCCATGGCTCTTTCAATGAAGTCTAGCTATAAAATCTCAATGTGAAACTAGAATGGTGAGATGCATTAGCTTCGTGCTTATTAGAAGGTTATGAAGACAGAATCTGGTCCTCAAAGCAGAGCTAGTGACGAGGATGCAGCATTGATATGCCATTTTGTAATTTATGATGGCAGCACTAACCGTGTCTGTAATACCAACCTCCCCACAGGATTATAGAAAAATTTTATAGAAAAAAGAATCTATTTATAGATTAGGAGCTTATCCAACTAAGAGATTTCACAACATTAAATGATGGAGTTTCTAAGATTTTTTAAAATTCTTTTTTTAATCATATAGTTTAAAAATAATGTTTTCAACAGTTAGAGACTTAAACCTGCCTTCTGATCTTGTACATCTCTGTTAGCTAATAAAATCAGTTGCTCTGCTTAGGCATGTGAACCTGAAACCACATGTTCCTAATTTGGAAACCACATGGTGGTCACCTTGCTATTAGAGCATAGTATTTTAACATAATGTTAATTTATTTCCAAAATACACATTGGGCAATTGATTGTCAATTTTTTTATATAAAACCTAGACAAAATTTTTATGGAGATTTTTTCCTGGTTTCTGGGAGTATCCCTCTCCCCTGACAAAGCAGAACAGCACTTTTCAAAATCTACCTGAGCTCATTACCTGGGCTTCATATGGTATTTTTATTTCATCACTGGTTTTTTGCATGTATTTTTTTTCCTTCTTTTTCTTTATGCTTCATCTGAACTTTTTCAGATGTGACTTGAGATGGACTCATCAGTATTTTGCCCTTTCAGAGGCAAATTGACAAACGAGAGAAAAGATGGTTTGAAAGGGAATGAAGCTTTTCAAAAGGTTTGAAGCTTCTCATTTATTGTTGTGCTTAAGCTGCATTTCCTCCTGGTTTCTGGTACCCTTGAACTATTATAATATCTGTGGATTTCTTCTTCTCAGCAAATGAAATGGTCCTAATAGTTTTGTGCAGCACTTCCTCCTTTGAAATAATCTCCTGTTGTTTATCAGCTCAAATGATCTTATGAGCGTATGGTTCCATCTTGTTCTGCCCTCCAGCCTCCTGCTCCATACAGAGCAGTTCTGGGCCATTGCTTACTGACATTGCCTTCAAGGTGTTTTGTGCCAGCTAAATACATAATCTGAACAACATTTCTGCTCATTCAAAAGCAATTAATGGGGGAGAAAAAAAATACCCAATAAAATACAATAATTATTCTGAATGTATTTGTTAGGCAGCAAAGCAGCTTTTTCCCCCTAAAAATATCTAATATTTTAATTCTAAAAGATAATTGATTCCAGCACTTAGAGCCTTGGACTGGTTTCAGACTTTGCATCAAACTTCTAGAATCAAAATTTAATTTCAGAATATTTTTGGAAGGACTTGTCTTGAAGCAACTAAAAGAGTAAGTTCCATTGATTACAACCTCTCCTCCTCCAAACACTCCATTTTCCTTCACTTTGATATTCCTAGAATCTTTTGCATCACAGATTCATGTCTTACAAGATCAATTTAGTCCTCTAGTTAGCAAAAGCAGATAGATTAATTGTATACACAGTCTTATAGATGAGATCCTCCTTATTGATGATGGTTTTTTTCCCTATGCCTGATTTTTCTGGTCATGTGTGCTGAATTTCAGACATTTGAAATCAATCCATTATTTTTTTACTTTTCCCCATGTGTTGTGTGCTAAACATTTCACAGTAGTTTTGCAGGTGCCTTATTTTGCCCTGGTGTTAGCTAAAGCTAATTGTTTTTTCAATTACAGGTTCATTGATTTCATCATAAAGTAAAAAAAAACCAAACCAAACCAAAACAAAACAAACAAAAACAAATAAAAAACCTGCCACAATAAGAAGCTTAAATAAAGGAAAGCAAAATCATCTTGAATTAAATATTATAAATAAGTCCTGTCAGTCCTCTGATATCAGGGCATTTTTTTTTACAGAATGCAATTTTTTTATTCTTATTCCTGAACTGTGTGACACAAAATTATGTGTGAACTTTATAACAGGTCAGTTTTGTCTTCATGCCTGTAAATAGTATCCCTGGCAAATAAGAAAATGTTTGCTTCTACAGGAAACTGCTTGACATAAGTAACTTCCTGTCTGTTTCTTCATTGCATACTTTGTGATCATAGTCCAAAATGCTGGGAACTTGAAATGATGCCATTTGCATGTAAATGTCAGCAAACGATTCTTCTTTATTAAATGCAAGATCCACAAGGTGAAACTGTCTGGTATGAATTGTGCTTAATTCCAGCTTTCAAAGCTAAGTTACAAAAACCTTTTGTCACGATAAAAACCTTTGCTCCTGTGAGGTTGTGAACTCCATCGCAAAGGAAAAATTATCTTGGGTTTCTAAGAGCCCTAAAAGGCCCAGATTGTTTGTGACAGTAGGGGAGAGGGACAGAGCAATAAAATGGAAAATGAGCCTGGATACACCTTCCACTGTTTCTGGCTGAGCAGTGCTCTGGACACAAAATAAATGGTATTACTTTATGAAAAAAGATGGAGAAAAACCAATGCTTTGGCATAATTTAACTATACATGTTCTTATAGCCATTCCCTTTTTAGGCTGTGTTGGATGATTTCAAAACAGACTACAGAGCAGCCCATCTCTTCTAGAAGTACAATCCCATTTTATACAATCAGAGTGACATGCTAAAAATCACAAACACAATTAGTAAATCTGAGTTTTTGGAAGACATTCTGGCTTGCTTTACACATTCATTAGATCAACACACTTTCATCTATTTTCAGAAAGATGATCTTTCATTTTTAGATGTTGGTCTTACATTGATATGTAAAACAAGTGAGAATTAATATAGTGCAAGATCAAAACCCCACTAAACTCTTTGCAGGATCCTCATTGATTCTAATAGTATTGCGTGAGACTCTTGCTTGGGTTGTCTTTGATTCTACTGTGAGAGAAAGAGGATGTGTGACTGGGTCCTAAGAGGATTTATGATCAAGGATTGATTTTTTTGTTTCTAGGAAGACTGTCAAAGAACCTGCCCTTTTTCCAAATGTGGAAGGGCCTTTACATAAGATGAACAAACGAATGAGTGTGTGTATTTGCACCTGTTTTCTGAGGCTGGTTCCTTTTTCCTCCCTTCTCTTCCTTCCTTTCTTTTTTTTTGTAAGAGATAAAAGGACTATATACAAATTTTAGATATACAAATTTTAATGTAAATTGTATAACTTAATATCAGTGATGTGTATATTACAACCGCTAGTTTTCTTTGGAGTTGTCTATATTAAAAAAAATATTCCAATTCCATGCATTAATGTTTTTTACAGTTTTTAATTAGGAAGGATATATTTTCTACATAGTAAACAAGAGAATAATTGTATCAGTAATTTCTATGGGGAATTATAAATCTAGTAATGTTTATACAGAATATATGTTTGCACATACAAGCAGAATTAACTATGGACAAATATTTCATGCTTAGGAGTATTTAGCTATTGGTGTAATAATGAAAATAGAACTCACTCCCTTTACATGCAAGCATGAGGCCAAAATTTTGACCATGGTGTGTGGAATGCTCATGAAGTGTCTGATTCATTCATTGTTTCTGCTGCTTTGATTTGTTGCCATGTGACTTATCCATAAAATTAGCATAATTCTTTAAAAAATATTTATTAATAAAGTTTTAACTAAATGTTGCATTTAAAGTAACCAGTTGGGTTAGTATAAGTATAATCTTTCCTGTAAATATTTTGCATTCATTAAAAAGAGAACAGTTAGTTTATACAAGTAAAATAATCACAGGCACAGACTCACAGAATATAGGAGTATGGATTTCTTTTCTGTTAATTTCCACATGAAGTTCAGAGAGCAGATGCAGACAGATATAACTTTAATAACTGCTTTAAAAGTTGAGAATATTTAGATATTTTTTTGTGCTGATTCTCATTTTAAAAACAAGATTCCTAGGTTTCTGTAGGAATTCTTCACTCATTTACATTAATAAGGAGTTAATGTATTTTAGAAGAGGTATCAAATCTTCAGAGTGGAGCCATTTTATTACAGAGTTCTCAAATCTATGTAATTTTTTATTTTGCTATTTCTTAATTCCAATCTAATGCCTTTACAGCTCCTGTGTGTTCTCTTTTTCATATTTCAGAGGCTAAATTCTTTCCTTTCTGTCATCTATAGAAATTCTTTTTACAGAGAGAACTAGAATTGTGGGTTTTATCTTTGTTTTATGACTCTCTTCTCCATAGCAACATTTAAGTTTCATCTGATGAGTGTACTTTGCATGCAGAGCACAATCTATCCTTGACTAAAATGCTGTAGTAACTGAAAAATATGTGGTACCATGGTAAAAAAGTTACGTGAACAATGAAGGATTTGGTGTTAAATCCCTTGAAAAATCAAGTACATTTCCTTAGAGATGTTGGCCTAGTAAGCTGCAGGTTAATGTCACTCTTCTAATATTTATACTGAAATCTTAATATCAGGAGAATCCCAGTATGAGGCTGAATTTTATTTCTTCCTCTGTGTGCGCATATCATTTTGTATGATGCCTGTAGTACTTGGAGGGATTAAATGCACAGATTGCAAAAAAAAATATTATCAAAATCATAATATTTAAATGCTGTATCTAATAGCAACTGAATAAGATTTTAAAGCAAAAAGTTTACATTTTCTGCTCAAAACTGAGAATTGGAATATTCTTTCTGTTCTTCCCCAAGCTTTTGCTATTTATGGGAAGAGCTGAGGAAACCTGCTAGCAACATATTAAATGCTTTGCATTTTCTCCATGTTTGCCTCAGCACTTCATATCTTTCCTGAATATGTATTTTTGAAAAGTAAAAGTTCTAAGCCATATATCCCATGTCAAGTAAAGAATCAGTATGGGATGAACATGAACATTAGAAACACCATAAATTTAGCAATGCATTAAGGTTGAATTTAGTTCAGCACAGAAGGTATTTATAGAAATGTCTGGTATTATCAAAACCATATCCAGACTTGCTGATTTTTTACTAACGTGTTTGTAATTACTTTCTATTGATTTGTATTGTATCTGATTTTGGAGCAATCAAGTCAGTGGGGCTGTTTTTCTGTGACTGATGACTTTTAAAAACTTGGCAGGACAACTGTGGAAATAAGGTCAGTGAATGTAAAATAAGAGTTTTTATTTATTTTTCAAAGTTTTAATGGTAGTAAATTGCAATAGTATACTTTTTATAACAATAACTCCATGAAATCATTAGAAAAATAGAAATGGAACATTAATATCATAATTATATATGGTTTTTTTGTTTCATTAGTAATAGAAGCTGTGCGTTTTGATATAGTAAGAAACTACTGAGTATAATTTACTCTTGCAGAAGATGTTTTTGCTATTCTTCAAACAAACATGAGGTTGAATTCTGATCCAACAGAACAATAAGTCTACAAATCTACTGTGTTTTCCTTTAAAACTTCTAGACTTGGTATCTTGGAACTCTACGACATGCAGCTAAATAATATTTTTAATAAATTGCTGAAACAGGTCTAAAATATTTTAACCTTTTTCTTTTCAATTATCATGAAATCATTTACAAAATCAGTCTTTATGAACTTCTTTTGATAAGGGTGAAAAGACATACCCTTTTATGAGGTACTTATCAGAACCACTGTCCTGTAACTTATTCCTCCTGCTCTAAAGATAGTATTTCATATCTCTGGGGTTTTGTTTAGTTCAACCATATTGGTCTCACAGGTATTTGATCCAAAAAATAGTGCAAAATCCTTGATGGTGTATCCCTTTGCCTGTCTTGGGATTTTTTACCATGTTAGTAGTGTCTAATTTTTCTTTTTCTGGTAATACCAAACACATTTCCATGAAGGGCTCAAAACAATACTAGATTATTTGTAAATGTGGAAACATGACAGTGTGTGCAACAGCAGTATTGAAAAACCTCCTGCAGTTATTTATTCTGTTCTACATTGTGTGATGGGACCCCAAGCTGACCTGAATTTAGACATGGAATTCTCAACATGTCTTACTTGCATAAACCAAACTGTGAACCTCAGGGGGCCTCCAGTTTCTGAGAGTAATTTTTTTACAATACAAAATAGAATAAGAAAATGTATTTAGTAAAGAATTTTTTTTTTCCTGGTTAAAAGGAGTTTGAAAACAAATAACACTACTTTTTTACCTGTGTTCTTGCAATGCTCTGTGCTTTAGTCTTGCTCTTGAATCTAAGAATTTTTTTAGGTTGCAGCAAAATCTGCATAGTTCCATCAAGATCCTCAAGTCTGCTTTCTTAAATCAGAGAATTCTCTTAGGTTTCACCTGGAGCTTACAGGTTTGCAAGCTCCTGTCTCTGCTGTACCTGGCAGTACAGCAAAGGTCTCTTCCTAAGCAGCTTTGTGGGGCAAGGTCCACTTTCCTTCAGACAGCTCCTCCTGATGCACAGCTGGATGAACCAGGAGCCAGCAAATGGCTCCCTGCACTCCAGCCACAATAATTTTAGCAAAAACTGCTTCACCCAGATGGCAGACGAGGAGCAAGTAAAACAGAACTAAGTGATGTGTATTGTTTAGGGACAAGCACCTGAGGGAGGGAGAGACATTAACGGAAAACAAATAGGAACAGGAGGTACTTTGGTGTGGCTGGAGCTGTATAAAACCATTGAAAGGGCACAGTTTACCAGGAGTGTAGGTAGAATAGAAATACCTACAGTGCTGGAGGGCATGGGAAAGATCACACAGTTTGCTGCAAAGCTGCCTCTTGGCAGTGTATGAAGCAAACCACACAATCAGAGGCACCTGCTGGCTTTTACACACAGACAGGCAGCTCTTACACTGTTCAATAAAGGGTCAGACCAGGGGACTATTGCTATTATTGTTAGGAAAATGATTTGTTTCCTATGGCCTCTCAGAAGGGTAATGTCAGGCAAAACTCCACAGTTTATTTCAAAGGAATTTGTTGCAAATATTAAACTGAATTGCTGACATATAGGACCTTGTAAGAGCCAAGTCTCAAATCAGCAATAGGATGAATATTTATCTGATGGGAACAAAGACTTTTTTTTTAATTGTTGTTTGGTTTTTTATTGATGAAAGACCTTGAACCTGGATTTTTAAGCTTAGGTGAAATGTGTCAAGAATTTCAGCCCTGAAAAAAGCATGATGCTCTCATCTGTGGACTTCATTATTCTTAATCAGGGTTGTGACTACTCATATGTCAGAGAATGGAAAAGCTCTTGATTTTATAAAAGCTTATAAATGGACTGAATAACTGAATTCAGCAGTAGATAATAATAGTTTGTAAATGCTTATTAATGTGCTCATGAAAATAATTTGAGTAAAAGCAATCGGGGTCATTTCGCATTCAAAAATGTGAAGCATCTAATTTGTGTGGTAGCTCTTAATCCTCACTTCAATCCATCTGACTGTAACTTCCTCAACTGGCAAAACTTGACCAAACTACATGTACCTGACTGTATTTGAAAAATTAAAAGAAAATAATATTGCAAATTTCTCCTATTGTTTGAATGTAAAAAAGAAAAGGTTTCCACTTGTCAAAGTAATTAACCAAGTCAAAGACTAACAAGTAGTTAAAATTTCAGAAAAGCTTTAAACTGCTCTAACCTGTTATACAGGATTTAGATCATATATTTACAATTCAAAGATATCTGCAATTTCTGCAGCAGCCCTTTTATAGTGTTCAATATAGTAATTTATTAAAAAAATTCTTTTTTTGAAACACATGCAGGTCATACTTTAATGTGATTATGGTTTATATTTTGATATTGGATCACTGCAGTTTTAGGATGAAAAAATGTTACTTGTAGCAAATCTTCCTGCCATGAATTTTGTTACATTTTATGTTGTGAAAAGGGAGAAATTGTGGCTGCTTGCTCCAGTATTTGTGAATTAGACATCGTGTGACAGTTCTCTTTCATGACATATACCGTGTGGATATTAGTCCTTTTAACAGAGGACTGCGTTCAAGTTTGGTTTTTTTTTTTTCTCTATTTATTTTTGCTCAGAGGAAGATCAAAATGTCAGTCAGAAGCTCACTAGAAATCTTGAAGGTCTTTTTGCCTTTGGCATCAATTCACCTACCTGTTTCCAAGCTCTGATGATGCCTTTAAAGACAAAATTTGAGTTGGATAAACAAATTTTCTGAGGAGGTGGACTTAGCACTCTGCTAAAGTGCTATGTGAGTGAATTTCTCCCCAAGTATAAGGAGTAAGAGGAAAAGAATTCAGAAAAAGGGAAAACTGTATTGTGCCTGTAACAGTTTGGTTTTCTGACTTCCTCTGCTACAATGGGTTTTCTTTTTTCTGAAGTTAAAACAGAACCCATCTTTCAACTCATGATAGATAAGGTCTTTTTTACGTGATGGAGTCTGCTGACTGCTCTCAATGCCTTTATACGTGAGTTGTTGCTTACAGTAAATACTGTGCACACAACCAGGTATGGCTACTCTTGTCTGATAACATCTGTGTGGTACAAATATGCATATATCCATAAACACTTGCATTTTATTTGCATATATGCACATATAATTATACTTGTGTTTACAGCACAGAAATGTATTGTTCTATGCATATATTATTGTATATTATGCATGTATTGTAATCTGTTTGCATAAGCAGTTAGTAACTTTCTATTCCCATTTTTTTTTTCTTTCCTCTGTCATGGAGGATACAACCTTCTACTTTAATATGATAAACTCCTCTTAATTTCAGTTTCATTTAAAACTAAAACTGTCTTTATCTTGAATTATATTTCTGTACAGGAAGATGGAAGTACTTCACAGTTCACATGTGATACCATATCTGATGAGAAAACAATCCCTTTCTTGGTGTGGTAGTATTTAACAAATGTCATGGTGCTTTTGTGATACCTTGTAGAGAAGCTGCCAAATCCTAAAGTCAGTTAATAAGCCCTCAATAAGTTGAATCAATTGGCAATGTAAACTTAGTTTCTTTAGTTTCTTTCCTTTACACTTTGTTTTATATTATGTTTATGCTTTTATTAATATAGCAGCTAAAGTAGCTGTTCAGATGAATTTAATGTATAATTGCTTGTTCTGTTTTGTTGTTTTCCAGCTCCCTCAGGCACAAAAGGTAAAATATTTTAATCAAATCCTAGTCATTCCAAATAGTTACCAGTGCTTCACGTTTCCATGGTGGTGTGGGTGCGGTACAGGTGGTGATCAGTGAAACTCTTCACTGTCACGGAGCTCCAAGGTGGCCCCAGGAAGGTGCCTGGCTTTGAGCCCAGCTGAGGTACCTGCTGAGAGCAGCTCTTCAAACATCTCAGCTGTTTAACATGCTAGGCATCCAGTAGCCAACAACTTGACCACAACAGGGAGGCTATTTTACCAACAATTAAAAATAATAGTAGGGACTAAAAAAAAAACCAACCCACTCCATTACTCCATGTGAAACATTTCTATATCTCTTGTAGAGACTGCAGAACCCATGGCATAGCTGGTACCCTTTCATTGCTCCTCACTGCATCTACCAACACACCCCTGAACACATTCAGCATTTAACTTCTCTGACAGGTTGCATACTTTCCATACAATGTGCTCTTGCCTTTAAACCACTTCTGCATCGATATGGTGTCACCAGAGCCAGGACAGCACAGCCACTGTGGCAAAGTTAAGAACTCCTTGATGCCTGTTGCATCATCCTTATGTATTTCACAAATATAATCAAGGCTTCAAGAAACTAGAAAATCTAGCTGGTGTTTTGTGCTTTTGGTGAAAAAGTATTAAAATTATAAAAATGAATAGAATATGCTGGGCAATTGCAACACTCACTTGTCCAAGTCATTCTTACTGTTCTTGGTAAAGCCCTTTCAATAAGAAATGTCACAGCAATTGGTCAGTTTGACATCAATGTTAGTAACGTTCATGGATGATGATGAAAGTTCAGTCTTTAATGAAAGCTACAAGTGAAGTGATCTTTCACTTAATAGCTCCTGAAGAATGGTGAGGGCATCCACAGAACTTAGAACTTCACTAATGTATCTCAGCCACTTTTTAGTTTAAAAAGCAAGAAATATGAGGATGGGAGGCTTTATTTTTATGATGCTACACGTATTTAAAATTTTCTTGCTCATGGAGCTCAGAAAATTTTATTTCAAACCTACAGGTAATATGCTATTTTATGATGCTGCACTATGTCTGTAGTTTGTTCATGCTTTGATAGTTGCAGAACATGGTACCAAAAGATGTTGGTTTTGGTTTTGTTTTATTCTTCTTGAAATAAAAGGTTTCAAGATATATTTTGTGTACAGCTTTCTGAAAAAGTAGAAGGACTAAAAGAGTGGCTAGACTAGCTAACTTTGGCTTTTTCATTTTCACCTGCTTGTCTAAGCATTTGTGACAAATGCTTAACAGTTTGCAGAAAGAAGAGAGAGTCAAATTGTGATGTGCTGGTGCAGAAAGTACAGCCAGTCAGGCTATTTGTCAGCTTGTGCCATGTGGTGCTGTATTACCTGTTCTGATGGCCACAATTCTGAGCTATTAAATAATATTCTGATACAAATTACTCAAGTTTGCTCTTAGCAAATACAATTTTCATAAATGGTTAAAATTGCCAATTTTTAACATTTTTACCTCTAGATCAAACAAATGCAGAACTAAAGCCACATATTTTTATATGCACTCATAGCTGCTACAGTCTAGTTGACTGTGTATTTTGTGCAGAGAAAGAGGAGAGGGATGGGAAGGAAGGAATAGGATGGGGAGGGGGGCAGGTACAAGTAATCCTCCAGGGCTTTTGATAACTTCAGGCAAGAAATATGCATTTTAATAAGTGTGGCCTGGAAGCTTATGAACAAACCAAGAGAATCTCTCTTGCTCTCTGCAAGGTGAAGGTAAGTAGCACAGGGCTGATGCATGCCTTTATGAATGACTTAGTCACTGTTTTGCCATATGGTGTCTGAACTTGTACTGTATTTTTGTTGGAATCTATGTATCATCTTGCAAATGTTTTCTCTATAAACATTTCAAACAGTCATGTCTCTCTAAACATGTTCACTTTAATCTTTGAGTGATCTGAAAGAAAAATGTGGCATTTCAAGTTTACCTTTGCTATTTAATATCTATTATAAATAGTTCACCATCTTGATGAAATGTGTTTTCTCTTATATGTGTGACACTTTGGCTTCAGACTTTTCAGTGTTTAGTCAGTGTTCTATGGTCATTGGCTATTGATTTTGAAAACCTGTAGGTTTTAAACTGTCTATTTAAGCAGTTAAATAACAATTAAACCTGTTACTCTTATGCTATCTGCTCTTTGACAAACTGGTGCAAATTCAGAATTGGAGAGCAGGTGAAATGAATACTGATGAGTTTAAGGTGGATATGTCTGCTGCACCATGATATTTGTCTTGAAAAGATCTTTATGATATACCCTATACTTAAAACAGAAAATACTACAAAACCAATCAAACCAACCACCCACCCAACTAGCCAAAAAAACACAAACCAAAAATTCACCAGATTTTCAGGCAATAGAGACCTTGATTTAGTATGGTTATGTTACTTTCAGAACAAAATATGTATAGGAAGAGTAAATGTATCTAAAAGGAAGAACTGAACCAGACAAATGAAAGAAATTCATATGAATTTTACTTGCCCTCTATGTTTCTTTTATGCATGTTTTTAGGTAACTATCCCACAGGGCTGTGAAAATAGCAGTAAGATAAAATAATAACTCAAATTTACCACTTTTCAAATCTGTTCATTCTGATTTCCAAAATGACCTTTATCTTGGAAACAGTTATGTTAAACAGCTTTTTGTATGCACTGAAGAGCAAAAGCCATTTTTCCTTAATAGTTCAAAAAGGTGTTTTGTTTCCTAGTAGGAAAGCTTTACTTGCTTTCTTGAGCAAACACAGCAGGATTCAAAAGCTTTTGCCCTACTCCTGCTGTGATGTTTTGCTCTACTTAACTTGAGTGAAAAGGTAGAAATGAATCAATTAGACACATAAATCAGAAGCAGAAAGTTGTGTTTAGGAGCACTTAAGAATTTTTTTAATGATTCTCTCATGAATGGAGCCATATTTCCTCCATACAGAAATGTTTTAATGATATTTATTACCCAAAAGTTCCTGACAGCTTTCTTCTCTCTTTCTGTGTTATCCTTAATTTTTGTGAGTAGTTCTGTGCCCTCCACATATCTTGATGCTATAATCTTTCAGCCTTTTGGGAAGATCATTTATCATCCCCTGCATCATCTACCTTATACTTTCAAGAGTTGAATTAACTGTTACTGGGAATAGAAAATAGAAAATTTGGAAAGCTTTAGTTTCATTGAAGTGCATGACTAGTGATTTTAGCACTTTTTAAAAATTATAACATTTAAGTGGAATCTAATGGAGTACAAAATAAACATAAACAGTTTGACTTAGCATTCCTTTGGATCTATTTCCTTCTCATGAGCTGCTATTGTCTTTTTTTTGTAATGTATATTTGGTTTCTATTCAGAAAACCACATTAAAATTTTCACTTACATGTTAATTGCAATCTTTAGTTTCCAAATTTCTCTCTCACATTCCTCAACAAGCAAACATACTTTTAATAAGCCATTTTTGAATCAGCAATTTACAAACTCCAAGTACCTATTTTACAATATAAGTTTTTTTTTTTTTTTCATTTATTCTGTGTGTCAAATACAGAAGCATCTCTTTAACTAAGACACTCACACAGGTTCCTATATTGTCCCAGACCATAACTTGAGTCTATGCCAAAATAATAGCTATTCCTTATTCTTTTAGTCCATATAAAACACAAATTCCAATTCTCTGAGGCTTCCAGCCTGCCTCATGACTCTGATCAGCACATAAAAGTGCACTGGTCACAGAAGACAGCACATTGTGAAGCAAATCTATACAGAGCAGGCAAAGGAAGAGGGGCAGGGTGGGTTGGGCAGGTGTGTCAGAAATTCTGAACAACCCACTGTAACTCATGTTGCCTATACACTCCCAAGGAAGATATTTCAAGAGATGTTTCTCAAATTCCTCTTTCCGTAATGGGAACACCTCAGAAAGTGTTTATATTCTTTCCTGTATATGTGTGTCTGGTTTAAGTCTGGAGTCTGCCTTATTCTTTGCCCTGAGAGATGGATGCTAGTGCTGGGTATGAGGCTAAACTCTTAAGTGGCTTAACTCTAAGAGGATGATATTAATTTTTTTTTTTGGGAAGATCTGCTTGGGTTTCTTCTGAGGGGAGTAACTTGTGTACAGCAAGGAATTAAAGGGAAAACTGTTGTAGTTAAATCTATTTCTAAACAGAATTTTTCCTCCAGTTAGAAAACTATTATCACTAGGTGTTAGAGATCTGTACCTTTTTCAGAGAGCAAGATCTGTTTCTTTATTCAAAACAGACAGGAGACAGTTAGCCTGGGAATGCATTTTTTCCTCAGTCTTGAGATTTATTTTCTTTCAAAGGTTTGTTATTTTTTGCTAAGCATTTTATGAAACTGAGTGTCCATAGCCCTTGGGTAGTTGCCTACCTAAAACTGTTACCACCATGTTTTTCCAGTAGAAGAACATTCTGGGGCAAATCACTGATGCTGTCTCCTACATTCATAATTTTAGCCTAGGTAGTAACTACATTATGATGAACAATGACTCAGTAAAACATTGTAAATACGAGTCCCTGCTCATCCAGTTATTTGCTGACTTTACTTATGGAAGTGGTCAACAACCTGTTCATCTGCCAAACAAATAATCAAACAGGCTGGATTATACAGTTGCAATTCTATGGAAATGATTGCAGCAGCCAACTCTAGTTGGTACTTGTAGATAACAAAATTACAAGGCAATCACTCTTGCCTGCTTCCATAGTCAATTCTGAGAGTTAATGAGCAGTTCTTTCATAAATTCCCAGCAACTCCAGACTGTGGGGTTTTTTTTCCTCCATGTAAAGAATCTCAAACACCCTAAAACTCTGCTGACAGTCCCTTGGCTTTATCCTATCCATTGAATTGTTTTTAGTAATATCTTGTAAGTGAGCAGACTTGTAAATTAATACTGTCCTGGTACTTGACAAAAACATGATGTCAGAGAAAACTACCCAGGGCAATCGTAGAAAATCTTGACGTGCACCAACATGTCACCTCATAATCAGCAGAATGCTTTTCCACTTCCTGGGCTCCTCGCCCCACAAATCATATCAGTGAGCTTGACTCCACGACCCTGGCCAAGGAGTGTAAATTCCTACATTGGTTTGGCTGCATTTGAGTTTCAAGTGCAGCCTTTGAACCCACAAAGTTTTGCCAAGTTGTTGGGTTTTTTCTTGTTTGTTTAATAACTTACTATTCCTTGATAGGTCAAGGATTATATTAGGGTTACAATTATCTCTTCTTGCTAACAAGGAAAACAAAAAAAAAAAAAAGGAAATATGATCATACTTTCATTCCACCTCATATCCCTGGTGATTCCTTATCAGATGTAAACCTTCTTAACTCTAAACCCCATTTATGTTCCTGTCTAATGTCTGCAAACATTACTTCTCACCATGAGATAGCGCCATGTTTCAGGAAATATACTTGTTTAAGAAACTTAAAATCCTCCTGAAGAAGATTGGGAGATGCAGGACACGTAATTTTCTAGATTTATTTGTCTGATTTGTTAATGTGGAATATGCTTCATAAAGTATCTTTATCACAACATAGGGATTGTTTTCTGATAATGTGGGGAGCCAATTGCTATTGCTTCATTATAAGAAAACCTTTGTAAACACAAACAAAGCAAAAAAATAAAATTGCGAAAGTTGTAAAAAGAAAATAAAAATTATTAGATGTTCTACTTGAGTGCAGAAAAGATGATAGAGATGTAGGAGTGATAGGAGAATGTCACAGTCACAATTGGGCATGTCACCTACAGTATTGCTCAGCATGATTGTCCCTATTGCTGCACCCAGCTGGCTGAACACAGGTGCAGCAAAGCAGAATTTTTGTTCTACAAAATCTCCCCTTGAGATCATAACTGCCTGTGTCACACTTTCAAATGTTGGATAAACCTCTTCAGCTTTAATGTCTGTCCCTGGGGAGAGAAAGGGTTGAACAATGGTTCACCTCCTGCTTGAGTTGTCTTCCACACACTGCTGGTGAAGATGGACAGGCACAGAGCAGTGCTGGTTTGGAGCACCCCAGGCAGGCTCTGCCTCAGGGCAGAGGTTCATCCGAACAGAGAGGAGACAATCTGAGCACTCTTACTGTACTGTGGCCAGTCATAAACACCCTACATGTTTCTCTTGAATGGAACCAAGGTCAGGAGATCTGTTTTCTCCCTAAACTGAAAAAATGCATTGAAGCATGATGTGCAGAATGAGCTAATGCTTCATGGCACCTCTTTGTCCAGCAAACTGAAAGGAGCTGGAGCAAAGGTGCTCCTGGGATCCTGACTGGCTGTCATCCTTTGTGCTGCTGTGAGAGCAGAAATCTTGGTCTGGACCAGAACAAAACCTACATAGCTCATGACCACTTGCCCTTTGCTGGGAGAAAACAGCCTGAGGCAACTTTGGCAGAGCTGGCAGTGGGAGGGATGTGGAGCAGAGCTCCAGCTGCTTTACTGCTGTTCCTGCTGCTTCCATAGTCATCCCAGCCCCTTCTCTCTCCCATGGCAGACTGCAGTGGGAGAGACGATGAGGCTTCTTTCCTGCACTGGAGGAAATGGGCAGAGCTGGGTCAGGTTGGGCTGGGCTGCACTGACTGCAGGTCCAACTACATCAGTGTCATTTGGGTAAACTGCCTTATCTCATTTAAAATGGAAATAATGTAATTGAAAACTGCAATCAAATGCTTGTAATTGTCCCTTAGTTTTCAGAGATAGTATTTCTTTTTCAAATATAGCTTGCTGATGATCAGGGATTGGTGTTGATGACAACTGTTGCCATGCCAGTATTTAGCAAGCAAAACGAGACTGTAAGTAGTTAGATTATTTCTGTCATATGATAATGGTGTGACTGATGTGAAGTTGCTTTCAGGGATCTAATAAGATTTTAGCCAACACTTAAATTTTTTTCTTTTATTTTTATTCTTATTTTGTCTGCAGTTAGAATCCCTTTCTTAGCATAAAAATGTGGACAAATAAGCCCAAATACCTATACTCTATAAGCCATGGTAAAATGATAAACCCTATGTCTGAGGGAAAATCTCAGATGACACTAGGCCTTACGGCTTTCTTACTTCTGTATTACTTTTTTTGTAGTAAATATTCGATATAATTTTCCTCTTTGCTCTAATATAACTCAAAATTTAATTAGTTTTATGTCTATTATATATTTATCTATTTATCTTTAGTAATTCAACAGATTGCTAAAGAAACTTAAGTGTATTTTCCCCTTAATGCTTCATCTTCCTCTTTTGTTTATCAAATGGTAGGAAAAATTGGGAAAGACAGGAGTAACATATTTTTAACAGTAGTTTTTAATTTTAAACCTATTTGCATGTGAAAGATTTCAGTAGAGGGAGTCACCAGCTATCAAAACCTTGCATGCCTTTTCTATGTGAATTGTAAATAAAGCAGAAAGGAGCAATATTATTGATTTAATTACTGCTTGATCAGCTGAATTGTGCCAGTGTCTGCCTTCCCCATTTTTAAAATAATTTGTCTGTTATCTATTCAAATTCACAGTGTAGCTGCAAGGTGAAATAAGTGGTGAGAATGTT
The DNA here is from genome assembly GCA_013397555.1 of Urocynchramus pylzowi. Taxonomy (NCBI): domain Eukaryota; kingdom Metazoa; phylum Chordata; class Aves; order Passeriformes; family Fringillidae; genus Urocynchramus; species Urocynchramus pylzowi. The sequence goes on along the minus strand of VZRH01003036.1, from coordinate 1,096,238 downwards.
TACTTATTATTGTGGTTCTGAGTGCATCTTTTATTGTTCTTTTCAGAGGTCTAAAGGGATTCTCCTGGGAGTAGTTGGCACAGATGTTCCAGTTAAAGAGCTTTTAAAAACTATTCCAAAATACAAGGTAATACCCAAATGGTGTATATACAATTTATATTCAGTATAATGCCTCAAATATAACATAATTCATTTAATATGTTGTTGTTGTTTATACTTACATAGCTCCATTATTTCACCCATTTATCTCAGGAATTTTACCTCTGTAGTGTCTGAGATCAAGTGCCATTTTTAAAACCTAAGTTAAAATATGGCCTGATTTTCACATTTTTGTGGATCAGAGATATTTTGACCACATTTTGTGGTCTATAGGGTAATATTAAATGCTGTCCATATTAAAACCAATGTAAGTATAAAATCAATGAAATTATCAAACTATGAAATATAGCCAGAATACAAGTCAAAATAACCAAAAGAATCATGCTGAAAAACTGCATAACTTTTAACGAAAACCTATCCTTAATGTAGCTTTAGGCTTCCTGTTTGTGTGTAATTCTTCCTGTCCCAATTCTGTGTCTCCTGTAAAAAAATAAAGGGGGACATTGCAGGAACTTAAACAAGTTCCTGCTTAACCAGACTAGTGTTTCCTTCTCTTCTACCCAGTATCTGCTAAATATTTTCCTACACTTACTTTTCCAAAGTGAGTGACAACTCTACAATAAAAGTCTTAAAATTAATTATCATAAAAACTTTCAAAATTTGAACCACTATATCTTTTGTGAAATTTGTTGCATTTGGTAAAAGTAGGCTTCAGGCAAATACAAAATGTAATTACTTTTCATTTAAATTTGATGCAGTGCATTAGTATTTCACTACTTTTCCATATCTGAAATGTTTTACTATAGTACTCTTCTATTCACTAATGAAAATTAAATTAGTATTTTCCCATTAATTCCTTGTGGATTTTTTTTGCATGACTAACAAGCTTGTAACACAGTGTTTTAGACAGCCTTTGCTAAAGAGGCCGGCCCCTGGAATAACTGCATTTTGACAGCACTTGTACTGAGCATAAATCTTTATATCATACAAATTGTCTATTAATTGTTTGCCATGTTCTCATTTAGTGATTTCTAAGAAGGTGGAGGAAGAAACTGACTTGTGAGATCCTTCCAATATTCTCACATAAAAATTCCACCTATCAATTTTAATTCTAATTTGAATATATTAGGATTGACCAAATGACTTTGTGGATCAATATACAGTAACTGGAAAGTTTAAATTAAACAAGAATTTGATAAAAATGATGCATAAAAAAGAGTGGCAATAATATTGATAAGGTGGTTTGGAGTAACTTCCTGTGACCTGGATCCCACTAGGACAGGGGCTGTGCAAACCAACACAGAAAGGCTGTCCCAGGGCTACGGAAGAGGCAGCAGGTGACTCCCCACTAATATCAGAGCACAGTGACAGAGATATTGCTGCTTAGAATAAATAATAGGGCACTCTCTCAGTACACAGACCACCAAAGTTTGCTAAAAGCAATGTTAAAAATATGTTACATTTCTGTGCATCCAGAAGTAATGAATCAGTAGAAGGAGAGGAGGATGGAGCAAAATTTGCTCGTTTGCTAAATTTGGAGCAATGGACACAATCTTTGGAGCTGCCTGTAAGGAGCTGTGGGGAGAGCAAATTTCATTTGTAGTGAGAAGGAAGATTAATGTTGTGGTACCTGCAGAAATAAAAGCTTGGCTGCGCATGGCTGGATAGGAAAAGCCAAGTAATAGTGATGTTACTCCTAAATAATCTGTGAGATTTGGACATAGTCCGAATATGAGACTCTAGAAAGAGTGGGAGGCCCAAATAATGGGTATTGGAACAGAGTGAGACTGATTCAGAAAATAAGTTTTTTAATAATTAGTTTTCTGTGGAAGTAATATATGATCCTTTTGCTGAATATTAGATTTTTATTTGAAGGTATGTTTTATATTGCAGGATGTACTGCAAGAGAGGATTATTACAGGAGGCACCAATATCATGCAATGCAGTTGGGTTAGTGAGATCACTTGAGTTATAGCTTCCAGTCCCACATGCCCTAAACAAAGACTGCAATTGCAAGAGCATAATCACCCCTGGGACCCATTCCTGCAGAGGCAACACGTGACAAAAAATTCACACAGGGATATAAAATGATGGTTGAAAATAGAAGTCGTCTGGTCTGGAATTCTCTCAGCTTGGATGAGGTGGATTTTATGCTGAGGAAGATGAATAATAGCAATAAGCTGTTTTCAGCAGTTGTTACCTTGACCAAACATCCCCAGATGTCAGTGGCAGTTTCTCCTGAATAAGGTGGGGCTGGATTTGGTAATACTCAACTTCCATGTGACATTTTAGGACAATTAGAAAAAGATTTCTTTGTTTCTGAATCTGTAATTTAGAGACAGAATTCAGGGTTTAAAATGGCGATGATGCTGTATATGGTAGCATCACTCAGATACTGCAGAGGCTGTGCAGTTTCACACATTGCACAGAACATGATAAAATGGTGCCCTTGAATCCTATGTAGGCCTCAAACAGGCAAATGCTTTTTTCCTGTGAAAAAACCCACATTTGTTTCCTTACCTGAGTTCCATTGCCTGGATGTCATTCTGCAGTTATCAACACAGACAATTACACTTGAGATCTGATATTTAGCCAACAGCTCGTTCCCTTATCACACTATAATAGTTAAAATATGTCCGCTGTTATTATTTTGGTTTTCCCTCCTTTATGAAGAGATGCCAAGAACGTATCACCTTCTATTGCTCTCACTGAAGTTTATTGCTATAGGAAAACCACTAATTTATGAAACAATCCTCTGTGTGGCAGATACAGTTGGCTGTATACAACCATTCACAACAGAGATACTATAAATTAACCTGGAATGCTTTACCTGTGACCTTGCCATAGTATCATACTCTGGTTTATATTTCCAGAAAATCACAGAATCCAATAAACTTGATCTCCCTTTTGCCTCAGAAAGGGTTCTGACTTTTCAGCCTTGCTCAAGTTGCTTTGTGTCAGACAAATTCCTAAAGACCCACTTCAGCAAAGCATTTAAGAATGCACTCAAGTTAAATAACAAGATTAAGTAGTGAGACACGTAAAGTAAATATCGATGCAAGATAGTGCTGGACTTTCAAGTTCCATTTTTTTTTTTTTTCGGTATTTAATACCTCAGTGTAATGAGATGCTTAAATAAAAATACACAGGATATTATATTATCTGAAGAATTGAAAAAAATGGGTTAAGCAGGATAGGAAGATACTCTGCATGGCAAAAGATACATACTGAACCTGTAGAAAAAGTCTATATTAGCAGCAAGTTTATGCTAAGAAGGGATGTTTGAATGACCACATGAAGGATTTAAAGCCAAACTTGTTGCATTCAGTGAATGCAATCAGCTGTGTAATAAGCATATTGTTAAACAGACCCAGTATTTTTATTTTAAAAATTACAGTGCTAAATTTGGGCACTGTTAGGCCTCATCAAGCATCTCATTGCTCTCAAGGAGTCTCCCACAGTTCCACTCAGTACAAAGATGAAAACTTAGAGGAAATTCTTTAGCAGAAATAGCTGCCTTCTGTGGCTCTAGCTGAACTGGAATTAGCAGAGAGCCTTTAAGGTGGGGAGATGTAAATATCACATATGACAGATCACTGTTGCTCACTGTAGCTGTGCTTTCCTTATCTTTGCGTTAAGTGTTTCTTTAACAACAAGTGAAGAAAGCTGTGCACTCCTGGGAATGGGGAATTTATAATATCCCGGTATCTCTTTGCCCTGGCCCATGATCTGTATGTCACATGCTATAGCATCTCAAATATAGCTATATTATATGTGTAAATATATAATAATTAATTGACTCTATCACACATAGGAGCAAGTGCCCTGGATAGAGTTGTGGGACAGTGTAAAATCGTGCTCTATGCTGAATTCATCACATGACAGGTTCTCATTTGCACAAAATGTCAAGTATCTTTCTTATAACAAAGCACTGTGTGGATAAGGGCTGTCAGGTGCCCTGGATAGCCGAGCTATTGCCTGGTTTTTGTTTAAGGATTTACTGGAGACCATGCTAATCAGTATTTCTTTCTCATTTACTTTTACAGTTAGGAATTCATGGATATGCTTTTGCAATTACAAACAACGGATATATTTTGACTCACCCAGAACTTAGGCCTTTGGTAAGAATGCTATTTATTGATCTGTTTTATTTAGCTGTATGTGTTACATTTGTTTTTTTCCTAGTGTGAATAGCCTTCATTAAAAATTAAATACAATGGAGCAGATACTTTATATTGTTTCATAATCCATCATAGTTCCTGGTAAATTACCTCTGGAAACAACACTCAGCATGAAAAAAACCCTAGGAAAATAAATATACAACTTGTTTCTGCAAAAGATGCAGACCTCCGGTACTGCAAAATAGCAAAGCCAAAAATTGCTATAATTATGTTCATTTTACATTGAAATGGAATGTTGGAATACTCTAGTGCTGTGTAATAACGCCTATTTGTCATGCTAACGTGTTAACGTTAATTTAAAATATGTGCAGAAATTTCAATAAAGCATATTTTTAAGCAAAAGAGGAGCACTAGGGATTTTCTGTACTAAAAGAGAAATAGCAGCAATTTTTACCTTTAGTTTCCCCTTATCATCTTGTTTGCACTAATCACAGCAAGAAAAATAAAGTCACTGTTTTGCAAACGTTTATCAAGTTAACACCCCAGAGGGCTGCTGCATTTCTGGTTGCATCATTGTTTAGGAACAGCCCTGCCAAGTGTTCCATCACCACTGGCTCCTAGCAAAGCACTGGCATTAATGGCTCCACTGCTGCGGCCACATGGCTGCCACATGTGTTTCTCATGCACGAACTCCAAGCAATGTCCAATTTCAACAATATTTCAGTAGAAAACAGAAATATTAACCGGGTGGATAATTTAATTTGAAAAGAAAGATATTGACAAGCGTGATTTATTAAGTCATTAGCATATCTGAAGTCTTCACCAAGCAAAAGAATTTTTCTTTCTAGGATATGGGCTAGGAATTAAACACTAAAATAACATTTATATTTGCATTTATTTTGGTTTTTAACTGGAGTACAACTTAGGAAAAGTGCAACAAGGATGCTTCAATGGGTAAATCTGACATCCCAGCTCTGCAAGCCACATGAATGTATTTAAAAGAAAGTTCTCTCTCTGCATCACAAGAATTTGATAACTCTTGTCTTTGCTGTAGTGTCCCTTTCTCTTTGGGCAAATTACTTATTTCAAAGTTATTAGTATTTATTCAGTATATAATAGATATTTTATAAAACAGAATGAGGTCAAGGAACTGTGGATAGCTCTAAGGCTGACAGAGGGTCTTACCTGCTCTCTAATTTCTGATGTTTTTCATTAGTGAGGCAAAACGTTGTTTGCTGTTACTATCCCTCACCAAATGTACATCTTGAAGGCACTTATTTCATTACCTTATACAATGAAATCTCTTTTTAAAATCAAAATGTTGGTCAGTAGCCCATAAACTCAGCTAGGGGAACTCATTGTGATATATTCATGGTCTGTGCGTTTCAGGTTTTTGGAAGAGTCATTTTTACCTCTGGGTTCTCTCAGTGGTGGGTAATGAGAGTCTTCTGTTGACTTAAGTGGAGTTTTTGAGAGTGAAGTGATTGCTGGCCTGGGCCCTTGGTTTAATATTGCAGGCCAAACCCTGATACCATTGCAATATTCCATGGAATTTGTGACAATAATTATGTAAAAATAGGCCGTAGATCTGGAATTAGATAATTCACTAAAGATACTCTCTAAAATTATTTCTGTCTCAGATTTACATTCAAGTCTCATTGATTACTGTCTTGATCCACTCTGGTTTATCCTGTTATATTTTCCAGCAGTGATGTAAAACTAGAATATTACTGAATTCCTGAGTTCCTAACACCATATCTATTAGTTCTGGAGCTGATGTACTGCTTTTTAAGGAATTGTCTTCTGGGACACAGAGCAGAGAGGCAGGATAGCAAACAGCACAGAATGCTTCCTGCTGCACCAGATTTTTATCTAACGCTGAGCGGTGTATGTAATCATTAAGCTGGCTGCATTTTTGTGCTGATTATTCTATTGGGTTTATATTAAAAAATGCTTTTCTGGGAGACTTCATCTCTTGATTCTTCTGCTGGTTTTTTGAACTAACTTGGCTTTCAGTGAGGCTGACAGCTTGGGTGCTCGTGGTTGGCTTGCACGAAGGAGAGGAAGGCGCTCCCTGAATCCTGAGCTGCTGCTGGAGCAGCTCCGGACCCCAGCGCGGCCTGGGAGCTTCCACCGGTCACCGTCCCCTAGAGGGACCAGAAAGAACCTTTTGTCTCCATTTTTCATAAGACATTAGTCGGGCGATGAGTCGCGACAAGCAAGCCGATAAAACAGAGCAGCGGGAGCGAGGATCCCTCGGGAATGGCTCTGGTGACCCGGGGACAGCCCGGCGTGGCCGCGACCCCCGGCCGTGTGCCCACGGCTGCAGTGCGAGGCGGCGGCCGGCAGGTGGCGCCGCAGCTCCGCCCAGGCGCTGCCCCACCCGGGGAATTCGCCCTGGGCATCCTTCAAAGCCGTTCGTTTTCAACCGAATTGTTTCCCGTTTTTCTATTTTTTCCTTTTTTTCCTTTTAAAAAATTGTTTTTGTTTGCTTGTTTGTTCTTGGTTTTGTTTTTGTCACATAGCGGAAGAGTAGCCATTGCATTTTCCTGTATTATGCCCTTTTAAAGTCTCCTTTCCTACCAGGAGTACCCCAGCGGGAATGCCATAGAGTATAGCCAATGGGAAAAAAACTTTTTTTTTTATTACTGCTTTAATACATCAGAATGCCCCTAGATGCTGAGTTTGACTAAATGTGTATATTTTTACAGAGTGGTATTTTATTTTCCATGAGAGATTATTTTCAATTGTGTGATGTAATTTGTAATTTTATATTCTGTTGAAAACCTCGACCTACTGCTAATTAAAAAAAAAATAAAATAAATTGTTTGGGAGTTCAAAAGTGAATTTTTAGTTTTTTCATATCCTGGTATATGAGGCTCCTTACCTGTAGTGAAATGTGCATGTGACGATACAGTCTTCCTCATTTGTGATCATGGCAGATTTAATCTGCTTTTCAGGAACCTCTTAACACATGTTGTGTGTGCCAGGTGTTACACTGCCAGATTTTAAAATGAAAATATGTTATATTGATGATATAGTTTACCAAAGAAATGAGTTTACTGAATGTAAAGGAAGAATGAGAAACAAGGAATAAATACTTTTTACATGCCCTTAAAAGCAACCACTATATTAATTATGGTTGATTGCCCATTACTGCCACTGTCACTCTGCAGTCTTTTAAAGGTTGGTGCCAGAGGAAAACTGCTTTCTTAGGGAAGTGTAGTGGGATTGCAGAGAAATTAAGGAATATCCCTGGAAGATGAATGTCAGCCACAGTCACACATCAGCACCATTGTGAACCTTATCTGGTGTTGGGGGTTTGTGCTATTGCTTCTCAGCCCTAATGTTTGTGTGGTTTTCAATAAATAATAGCAAGGTTGCTACCAGTTTTTATGGAGTTTGTGGGTTTTTTGATTCATAGTTAGCAATGAGATTTGTATTTTTGTTCAGGGAGTGGAACAGGGTTTGGTTTTTTTCAGCAATTACTAGGGTAGAACACTCAGAGTTCCTGAACGAGGAGCCTGAGTTTCTTAATTAAAAAAAATATGCATTTAAAGACAAATGCATATGTTCTTGAATAAAATTGCACCTTTTATTTACATTCTACCATTTTAAAAATAAATCTGAGGTTAAAAATGTGTTCTAATTTATGAATTAATCTAATAACATCCCTGCTTACTAAAGTTTTTGTAATATTTCTGAGTTTATATCAAAATCTTCTATCTCTGAGAAGATTGAGACATTTATTCTTACTCCCAAAATAAGCTCTGTAAGACTTGTAATGGGGTTTATAAATGGCTGTTTGTGAATACTCTTACCACTGTAAATGGATTCAATTGGTGCCTTTCTATACAAGGATGCACATCTTTAACTTCATCAGTCTCGACTGGGAAAGTTACACCTAGAAATCAAAGCCTTTGTGTAATATTGAAGAGCCCTCACCAAAATATATTGGTGGTTCAGGTGCCTGAGTGAGTTCCCATTTCACCCTTAGTGTGTGAACTGTCACCATGTGTTGCATTAAGCTGAAGGACCTGAAGTGTTTGAAGATTCTAAATCAATTAAGTCTTTTGTAGCTGTAAATTTTGAGAAAATTTGTTTCTCCTAATATAGAAAAACAGAGAAATCTGAGTGTCAGGGGAATTATTAATGCCCCATTTAAGCAGTGTTAGCCTTTCAGAAGCAGCAAGTCTCATTTCTCTCTGGGGAGTCCTGGAACGTGAGATAACCTACACTTACCCTTGCTTTATTCATTGACTCCATAAAAATCTACAGCTGTAGCTGACAGCAGAATATTTAAATTATTTGAGCAGTGTAAATGCCTCACGTTCATTTAAATAACTGAAGAATCCAATCACTTGAATGCCAATGATTATTCCTATTGGAGTTTACATTTCAAAAAAGACAGCCCATCTGAATCCCTGTGAGAGCATTAAATTGCTATCTAATTAGAAGTGCAAAATTACATATATTTAAAAGATAATTAAAGGTTTGAAGGCTGTTGAATAACTGGTTGTACATATAAATGAATCACCGAAAATTTGTTAGCAATACGCGAAGCTTTCTTTTATTCTTTGCTTTCAGCTTTGAAGTTAGGTATAACTGAGCTCATGGGTTTAAGTCTGGTAGTGTTAAGATAAAGGCAGATGTTTTTAATTATTTCTACTCAACCCCCAAATAATTATAAGCAGCTGCCAGTTTTACATAATCCCAAATGATAAATCCCGAGAATGCAAATAAAATCCCAAATAGAGGGGTTGTTTTCTTCAGTGGAGTAAATCACATCCATGTTTCTGTGACAATTGACTGCAATCCATCTGAGAAGCTGAGCTCAGCTGATGAACTCCTTGGCCAGGCTCAAGGTCTGGGACTTTAAGCTGGTATTTTGTATTGACTTTTACTTCACTCTGTATATTTTTTATATTGCTTTATCATTTTAAACAGTACTGCACTATTTGAAGAGCAGATACATGTTAGGAGTGTGAGTAGATACAGTTAGTTAATACATATGGCATAAGAACCATTTTTTTCTGTTGTTTTGCTAGAGGGTTCTCCTGTGTACATGGCACATCTAATAGTTCCTACTTTTTCTCTGCCTGGAAACTTAGAATTAAATTATTCTCTTTTGCCTAGCAAATGACATGGCTTCTGTTTTCAGCTTCTCTTTGAAGTATTTCTTCTAATTTTATAGTGCAGCAATTTTTCACTACTATCTGGCATGGAGAATCAATCCAAAATAACTGGTTTTAACTACCAACCATAACCTAGGAACTTCTGGATTAACATCTTAAATAATAGACTGGTCATGAAAATCTGTCTTTGGACAGGGAAGTTGTTTTTCCTGTTTTCCTAGAAGAGTCAATGTGTTACCTTTTTTAATATTAAACTAAGGAGGTTTGTTTGTTTGTGAGGTTTGTAACAAACCTTGTTTTTTGACTGAACACCTATTAGTGTTCTACAGATTCAATGCTAAGTGCAGATCAGTAAGAAATTATTTGAAGTCGCAGGCTGGATGGAGACAAGTATCACAAATGACAAAACAGGACCATGTGAGCAGAGAAAAAAGTATTCCAAATGAAATAAAGAGCTTAAAGGCCAAGCAGCAGTGATTTAGATTAAGATGCTGCTTCAAATGTATCCCCAGGCAGAATGTTTTGGAGCTAAGTAGCACATGGAGAATGAAAGCTCAGTCACTGGGGGTGATGTTGTATTATCAGGTTATAAGCAGGTGAAGGAGGGAAGGGGATTTTTCACTACTATTGTTGGTTTGTTTGTTTGGGGTTTTTTGTTGTTTTGTTTGTTTGTTTTTAAATCACACTTTCCCCTTGCACAGTGGGAGCAGTGGGACAGAGCAGCAGCTTGTGCTGGGAGGGCTGGTGAAGCTCTTGAATGTTGCATTGACCATGGGAAGTCAGGTCTGATGCAATTTTCACTCCAAAAGCTGCAGGCTTTGCATGACAGTCAGCGGTACACCAGATAATAAATAAGTGGTAGCTTTAGTGTGCAGAGTCTGAGGGAAGTGAGGGAGCTGAATAACTACCCGTACCAGGGAATTGAAAATAAAACAGTGCTTACAACTTCTCCTTGTTTATTTAAAGCTGCATGGAAAAGTGTGTAATTTTAGTTAATTTTACTTTTCTTCTGATCTTTGTTCATTTAATATTTCATATTAGACTTTGTAGATAAGAATACCTTTGTAGGATGGCTTAGTGAAAGTTAGTTACAGAAACAATTATATTGTGCAGAATTTTATTATGTACAATTCAAGCTCGGCAAAATATATTTGTGTATTTTCACTTTTGTCCGCTAAACAAAAGAAAAAGGGGTCATTCTCAAAGACTGATGATATTAATACACTTGATGAGATTAATACATTATCCCAATTTTGAAGTGCTAATTCCAAAAGATGAAGCTTCATTGAATGAGGCTATGTTTTAAAACTGGAAGAGTCTTTTCAGTACCTAATTCCTTACTTTTATTCACATTAGTAGTTTGGCAATGGAGAGATATTCCTTGAAATTATTTTACCTTTCTAGGTTTTGGTTGGTTTTTAGTAAGTGTTTTTCTCATAGATGATTCCACATTGTGTCTTAGAAATTTCATTAAAATCTGGTGATGCTTCCAAGGCTGCTATGACAGCAACTTCCTCTCTCTCACCTCCCCATTATCCAGATGGAGCACGTCTGAGAAATTCCAATTACCTTAGACCCAAGATTGCAGCTGTTAAGATGTAGCTTGTTCTGTCCTTGATCAGATTGCTACATTCTGACTCTATACACGTGGCTGGTCATATTCAAGGCAGATGGTTTGAGACTGCTTGTGTTAAAAATATTTAAAAAAAGAAAATCAAAGCAAAGAGTTTAATAATGGCACATGTAAATAGTTGTGTACAGGGTGGTGAAAAAGTGTGGTTCAGCCTTTAGCAACACACATCACATGTTGTTTGAATCATCCAATGCTGTAAGAGTCTGGCCCAGTCTCAAACAAAAGATACTGAGTAAGATATGATAAAGCTCATTCTAATGGAAAAACCAAATAATGGGTTTTTCTCACAAACAATAGGTTAGAACCATTCCATAGTTTTGAGAAGACCAAAAGTTTCTTCTTTTGCAGTCCAGATATTTAACACTTTTCAGTATCTTTTTTTTCCTACCTGGGGTTAACCGCTATATAATATCACCTCATATTTTATATAAGCCAAAGATTAGCAGCACACATTTTAAATGTAGCTCTTTTCCTCCTGTACTTAAATCAGAGTAATTTGGTAGAATTCCTGGTTTCTATATTTCCCAATGGGTCCCTTAATGATTTTTTTCAATGCTTTATAGTAATCGTGCAGATGGGTTTGGCTTCAGGCTTCAATCATCATTTTATACTTTACCCAGGAGTCTCAGAGATAAAAGGTTAGATTAGGTTTGCTACCAGAGAAGAAGATATAGATGAATGCTATTTTTAAAACATGGAGAATTGCTTCAGTGTCCATGAATAACTTTTACTAAGAAATTAGTTAAGCAATAAAACCAGAAAGAAGCTAGAGGAGAATGGACATTTCAGCATTACTTTTATGAAGTATTTTATATCTGATCTGCTTGCATTGGTGTTTGATGACCTGTTTACATAAGCATAATGTAAATTTACTGCTGGGAATAAGGTGATATTTTCATGAAGATTATTAGTTCCTGTCCTAAATGCATTTAAGTGCACTTGCTATTCCTTAGAATGCTTATAGAGCCTAACTCTTGCTTGACCATTGGGATTTTGTCTTTTTGTCTTCTTTTATGAATTTTTAAGACATGAATGCTTCTGATTCTTTTCTGCAGAACTTTAGATGTTTTATCCAGATCTTCATTTGTTTGCTTTTGGTTTCTGCTCTCTGACTTCAAGGTGTGGAATCTATATGATTAAAATAAATACAAACCCCATAATATGATGTTAATGGTTTGCCTTTGGTTTGAAGCTGCTTCTGCATTCTCAGACACACAAGATCAACTTTTCTTGTCCTAAATAAGAGTCTGCACATGTCTGAGAGTGCAGTATAGCCCAAAAGCTCTTCAACATCTGTGAGGGAGGATGTAATTAAACACTGGAATCAGTACAGGAGCTGTTTGCTCTACTCAAATGAACCCAGCTCATGTCTTAGTAACACTGTTCAGCCCTCAGTATTTCAGACCTTGACTGTAACCATTTCTACACTAGAATGACTAAATCAGATCAAAGATTAATTTGGTTAATTGGTGCAGCCACAGAGAATAGATGTAGTTACTCCCTGTGAAGATTAAAGATAATATTGATATAGCTGCAGCCATAATGAAAGACTTGCAAAACACAGCTAGAGAAATCAAGCCCTAGTAATGAATGGGATGTTATCCTCTCATACGTTGTTCTTGTGAGATTTAATTATATTGGCTGCAGATTTTTTACTTCAGTGTTTGGGTATAGTTATCTCTCTGGCTATCAGGGCTGTCACAGAGCAAAAATTAATTGTATGTCTGAACTGCCTGAATTCAAATTCTGGAGTATGAGCTCCTGCTGAAAGCAGAAGTTCTTTACATCTCTCTATCCATCTGTTGAATAGTAGTAGAGAAGAAGTAGACAATTTTGTTACAAGAACAGTGGGTTTTAGCAGAGGGCAAGGAAAGCACATGAAAATACTTTTCAATTGCATCTGCATCACTTCTCAGAACTTACACCAACAGAATTACTAGGACTTTTTTATGCAAAAGAATTAGAATTGACTCAGGATTTTATCCCACAGAATTTCCTAAAAGAACTATCTATGAGAAAATTTGGAGTATCCAATTTTTTATGAGCAAAAATTAAGAAAGCTTAGTGAAGCCCATGCTGGGAGAAACTTTACAGTGTTACATCTCAAAATCTCTTTGTGTTTATGATGCTGTACTTGATATTTTTAAAAGTTTTCTGTTCAGGAAGATTTTTGTTGTTTCTATTTTTAAATACTGTGGTCTACAAATGCAACTCTGGGATTTATATGAGAATTTTTAATTCAGAGAGGAAAAAGGATGGGAACAACCTTCTTAATGCTCAGAGAGCAAGGCTTTCCTTGGTCTTTGTGTAATCTGCAGAATGTGATTGAAAGTGCCTGCACCGCTGGCTGTGGTGATGAATTGCTTGTCTCAAACACTGGTTTGGTTTATGGTGTAGTTGGTCCTGGCCTGAGGGAGGAGAATCAACCATATATATTGCCTTACAGGTACAGTTTCTATCCTTCTGTGGTGCCGCTGAGGAGTCACAAAATCAATCTGGGGATATTTCACGCATCACAGTGTCTCCTGTCATACCTTATAAAGAGATTTACGGTTTCTCTTGATAAAAGACTGGATTTCACATTATGTCAATCCTCTCCCAAATTTACTCTTTTTTCAAATGTAGTCTCCTAATTTTACTTATCCAGTCAGAGTCTTTATTCTTCCTAAGTACTTCTCTTTCTTCCACTGAGCCAGGTTTGTGTGGTTGCACTAATAGGCTGATTTTGAATGTTCAGCAGAGGGCAGAATTTCCCAAATTATAAACATCTTTGTGCCAAATTAATTTGTCACGAGAATGTTTATTTTAAATGTGCAATTTACAGCGTTACAGTGAGGAGTGATAAAACCCCCTACATTATCACTATTACTGTTACTTTTCTCCATGAAGTTGTAGATAAAATGAAATATCAGCAAATGCTAACACCATACTTCCCAAAGACTTCCATCTCATCTTGTTTGAAGTGAAATTGGTAAACATTTTGTTGATAAGATTATAGTAAATATAACTTCCTGTACAGCTGAAAGAGCCAATTGGAGAAATTTTAACATAAACTTCAAGATCCAAGGTCTCATGTATTTTTCATATGGGGAGAAGAACGTACAACAGCTGAGTTTGACCTCCCTGTGTGTCCATCCAGAAAAGCTCTGCATCATGGCAATAGATCATGCAAATGATCATGAGTTTTAGGTTTTTAGCTCACAGGGAGAATTTATGCAGCAGTATGGTGCACTTTGTGTGAAACAAGCTACCTACTGCTAAATGTATTACAGACCATCAGCATGCATTTAAAAATTTTTTTAAAATCTTCTGATGTGAAAATTGTTTTGCAAATAAAACAGGATGTGCTAACTATTCCACATTTTTGTACCAGTATGAAGAGGGGAAGAAACGAAGAAAGCCCAACTACAGCAGTGTGGATCTTTCTGAGGTGGAGTGGGAAGACAGAGATGATGTGGTAAGTGATGTTTTTTAAAACCCTCTTGTTGCATCTCACTATTGTAGCTGGAAACTGTTTAAGTAGTCATTAGAGAGGCCACCTGACTGCTCTTGGGAAGGGAAGGACAATAGACACTTTTATTTAATTCTGAATTTTATAACTGTTTTGCATTGCTTCTTTCTTATGTATGCATATACCACAAACACAGACTCTTTGTATTTTTGGTAAAGCTCATCAGCCTTGCAGTCTCCATGCATCCCATTGTGTATTTGTGCTGGATAGCAAATATAGCACCAGAAAGAGGAATAGAATGTCTCCTCAGGGCTGGCCCAGACAACTGATGAAACTCAGAAATTAGATGAACTTCTTTCCATGAGATTCTTTTTTCCTTAGTGGAAGTAATGGGAGGTTTTTACTTAATGTACAAAATCAAAAAACATCAGATAAATAAACAAAATTGGATTCTTTGACCTATGTGGAGAGCAGAGTTTCACTCCAAACTCTAATTTCAGACACATGGGTAGTTGCAAGAGCGTGAGTTCTGCGTTTATCACTCAAAGCTTTCCATTAACTTAATTTTTCAGTGCTTCATCTACTCTGTAGTTTGCTCTTTATCTTATTCTTTCTTACCTTTCAGGCTTAGCCTTTTCTGCAGTACTGTATCAAAAGCTTTCCTTATGTCCTTGACTTAACCTTTGCCTGTCCTTTCTGTCACTTCCTCAATAAATCTGATTTTTTTAGGCATGATTAGTTTTGTGTGAATCTGTGCTGACTGTTCCTAATTAATTCATAACTTTCCAGGTGTTCACCTTTCTGTCCCATAATTTAGTTTTTCCCATAAGGTCCCTCCTGCTAAAGTCACGACTGCATGTCTGTATTTTTCATAGATGTCTCCTGGATCCCTTCTCAAATATCAGTCCTGTGCTAGCTTCTCTCAAGTCCCTTGTACCTCTACTTTTCCAGAGAGGTTTGAATACATCCACTGAAGGTTCCCATACTTACTGAGTCATGTCTTTCTGAAATCTGGGATGGATCACGTACAGCAGCCCCTGGAGTCTTGTCAGTCTTCAGATGTCCTAATTTCTTGATCTCCGTTCTGACATAAGTCTGTATTTTCTTTCTCCCTTACAAAACATATATCTTGCATTCCCCACTCTCTCTGCCCCCTTGGTGAATAGTGAAGCAGTTCATCTATGTTTTAGGCAAGGTCTATTTCACCAGGTGATAGATTGTCCTTGGCCTCTCCTCAGAGGCCACTTCCCTTCCTAAGCTGAAGTTTTGTGTTGGAGTGCACACACAAACTTTTTCAATGTTTTTATAGATTTGTGTCATTTTCTATGCACACACTATTTAAGGTTTCCACATAAGATTTTCATATTTTGTAACAGCCTTCTGCAATCTTGGCAATTTCATTGGCCTCATGTTTTATACCCTGTTTTTTCTCTTAACTTCGCTATTTATTATTCAACCAGTTTCTCTGCTAATGACCTTTTAAAATTTCCTCTGTCCTTTCAAATGTTATTGTTGTAGTTACAGATTTCAAACCTTCATGATTTTTCTTCTTTAAACCTTTATGATTTTTCTTCTTGTTATTTCTCCTTGGTTTGTTTTCTTTTTTCCTTTATATTTCTTTCATTACTTCCTCTGCTTAATTTTCACAATTTTAATCCCTTTTTTAAAATCAAATCTCAGTAGAAGTTCAGTGGTTCAGATAATGGGACATTGAGCTATTTCTGTGACATTGAAAGTCAAGTTTTATTTATAATTGAGATTCTGAGTACACATGAAAGTCCAGATTCGGCTTACTCTAAGTACTGCTTTTGATTGAGACCCCTAAGCTCCATTGCTTTTTCTGAAAATTTATTTTAAAATTGATCTTTGTCTTATTTGAAGGCCACTAAAATTTTATTTTACATTTTGATGAAAAATATATACATACATTTCATCTGAATCTTTCTTTCACCTATAAAATATGGTTCTTAAAAATGAATTTTTAATTGTAACACAGAAACAAGCTACACGTGGCTGTGCTTCACACAAGGCCTTGGATGTTCTTGATTTCTTCCAAGCTTGAGTAGTAAAGCATTGTTTATTCAAATGCAGAGGCAAAGAATTAATGTATTCATATAGCTGCTTTTAATAACACAAACTATGACTGGTATATTTTTCTCCCATGAAACACTTACGTAGAAGCTGATTAAGACATTTTCTTACTTTTTACCACATTAATTTCATGGTTACATAGTTTTCCAAGAATATAGAATGATCTCATACTGCAGCAGTGAAACTGAGTTGTTAGGAATTGATTGAAAGATATTTTGTTAAAGGAGCAATAATGCTTATTACTCTGAAAGGTGAAGACATGGGTTTTCTTCAGTGATCCAATGAGGAAAAGGTGGCCAAACTAAGGTTAGAATTTTTTTCACCATGAAATATTGTTGTCATAAATATATCAGCTCATTTTCCAGGTTAACAATACCTGCTATCTTGCTGTTAAGGCATTTTATTAGAAACAGAGATTTTAACATGAGCTTGTTAAGTTAACAGTGTCTTCCAGCAAGGTTTGCAAATACACAGTACCAAAGAGGAGAAGTTTCAATTTGAATATAAACCTTTTTCTCGTTACCTCACCTAAAATTCTTCTGTTATAATTTCTAGCTGAATTAAATTTTTTTTTTTTTCCAAATAAAAAAAAAAAGACCATGAATGAATGTTTTGGGGCTTGAAGCCAGCTGAGGCAGTGCTTATTTTATGTACTTGAGGAGGGAGATGAAACTGCAGAAGAGCTGAGCAGATTACAAAGCCAAGAAATGCAATCACAGCAAGCAGGAAAAAAAAAAAAAAAAGAAGAGTAAAACTCTAAATCCCTCTTGCAGACTTGATCTTAAATACTACTGAGAGTTTGGAGATCCTTTTAGTAAGTCTATGACTTGCCTGAGGCTTGTGGGAGGAATGGGTCTTAGACAACTGCAGGCACCAATAGGAGAAAAATGAATACCATGTTAAAGATAAATGGAACTGTTCTGTATATGTTAGAAAGTAGATGGTTAATTAAGACCAGCTCTCCAAGTCCAAAACCACAAAACTTAAAATAGGAAACTATTTCCAGAATTGCCTATTATGTATTGTTAAAAAAAATACAGTAAAATATATGCTTTATTTTCTATATGCCTCCAGCTAAAAATTATTCTTTCACACTCACTGACAGAAGAGTAAGACTGTTAATTCAAATCTAGATGCCCTAGAATTAAATTTAAAGAGCTGCAAAGTTTGCAGTTTTTGATAGGTTGAGCTCAACTGTAGCCATGCTCAACTTGTTTGTGAGAATAAAGCTAGATATTTCACTGGCAAGTTTGGCAATTCTTTTTTCCCTCCATACTATCTCAGCCTGCAGGGCACATTGATATTTGTCTTCACAATTTCTCATTAAAACTTGTCTGAATTTCTCAGTCTGGCATGAGGTTCTGCAGAACATGAGATATTTATTCAGCAGGAACATGATGTCCAAAATTGTGTTTAGATAGATATGCAATAGAGGAGACACAAAGATGCTCAATTTGCCATTATTTTCCTGCATTTTAAATGCTAAATTGATTTGTAATAGTGGAATTTTCAAATTGTAATGAAAATTATAGCTATGAAATATCAATAAGTGCTTTTTCCCACAAAAAGCAAAATTACTCATGTCTTCCATTAGCAAATCTAAGAGTGTTCAAATGAAATATTTCCATTTATGGATGGTATAACTGTTCAACAGCAACTTTTTTATTTCTTCCCTAAAGTGAACTGATGAATAGGCAAATTCCAAACCTAAAGGCTGAGGATTTCTCAAAATACCTGTTTTGTCTTTCCTCAGTTTTAGCCCAGAGACCCTGTTCTCATCCTTGGGGACATTGATGGTAGTTTTGGCTTACAGGCCTGGGAGATGGTTCTTGGGTTTTTTTAATCTTCTTTTCACCATCATGGCACATTCATCTGTGAGAGAGGTTGTGTGTCATTTGGGAGGAAGGCTGGGAGCACCAAGGTGTGCTAAGGGCAGAATTTTGAGGGATGATGGGCCAGGGACTTTGTAGCTCCAGGTTTGGGAGCCTGCAGCTCACATAGAAAGAAAAAGTTACAGGAAAAGAGTGTGTTTTTGTAGTGGTGATCTAAAAAGTAACAGATTAACTTGTAGAGCAGCAGCTAAATCATTGTGTATAAACTCTTGTCCATTTGTTTTCTGTTTTCTACAAATTTTTGGCTTATGAAGCAATGAAAAACATTTTTGAGGGGGATATAAAATGTCTTTTGGATCTTGGAGAGGTCCAGGCCAATTGTTAAAATTGTGACTGGTCTAGGGCTTCCACTACAGAGCTAAAATTTAATGCCTTTCAAGGGGTACACCTGGACACCAATGGACAACCAGAGGGAATTGCAGAGCACTGTGGCTTTATGTTCCCCCTGGATCATGTTCTGATCAAATGGGCTGTCATTCTGGTTTTCATGGGCTAGTGTTAATTTTTGATGCAGTTAGGATAAAATTTCTGGCGCTTGTTGAGGATGCAGCCCAATGTAGATTCTTAAGCACAATAAATAGTGTAAAATAAGGGATTTTCTCTCTTTTTGCTTTCTTGTCATCTGTGTCATTGTTGATGTATTTAAACACTGGGCCCTGGTCTAACCAACTAAATCCAGCTAGGAATCTAGTCCTTGCCTTGCCGTGCAGTAAATATAGAACAGTATTCAGTTACACTGTTCATACCAAATAAAATCCAGATTGCTACACAAAAAGGTATTTTACTATGAAGGATGCTGAGACCTCCTATCTTACGTACCTTAGCTTGAAATAGTATGGCAGGAGCCTTGGCCTATACAGTCACTAATAAAATCTGTAAATGGGTCCACCAGTGTGTAGTAAAATTATTAGAAATGAAGGAATGAAGAAAATTGTGTGCTACTTAGACCAGTTGAATGTACTGGAGAGCTCAGAGTTTAAAGGATTACAGAAAAGTCAAATGAAGGAATTGAAACATATTTCCTTCATTTCAGCTTCGAAATGCAATGGTGAACCGGAAAACAGGAAAATTCTCTATGGAAGTGAAGAAGACAGTGGACAAAGGGGTACAATGTCTAAAATACTATTCCAACTAAATATAAAGCAAGCAGATAATTTTTAAATGATTTTTAAGGTTGCTATAAACATGGTTCCCTGCAGTATATTTTTTGTTCACTCACTGAATGTAAACTTTGCTTCTAATTATGTCAGTGACTAACCTCTTGAGCTTTTATACATTTCTTATAGGAAACTAACTTCCCCTCTCTTCTTCTGACTTTCTTGTTGTGAATCTAGAAGCGGGTCCTGGTGATGACAAATGACTACTATTATACAGACATCAAGGGTACTCCATTCAGGTAGAGCCAGCCATAATAAATGGACGATTCATCTAACTCATTGGATTTATGCTTATACAGAGCTTGTGAACTCATTAAAAGCTCATCAGCACCAGCTGACAATGAAATATCCCTGGACAGTGCTGAAAATAGCAAGGAAAAGGAGCCTACCAGCATTCCTTTCAGCTTTTCCAGGGATGGAAAGTTTGTGCAAGCTCACACCAGCAAACTCAACAGTGTTTGTCATGGCTTACGTTTCATTGAAAAAATATTCAGTTGAGGTTTACATTGAACGAAAGGCTTTCGCAAGTACTTGGAGAGCTATAAATACTATAATCCATTTAAGTAACTACATCTTGAGCCCCATTTTATTATTTTTTTTCCACAACAAGAATGTAGTGTAAAATGAGATAGTATTTCACTTCCAATTTGAGGTTTAGATATTTTTTTTTTCTCTGAACGACCTTCAGTGGATTTCTATAACTAAAACCAAGTAAGCTGGTAATTTTTGCATGTATTTTAGGAGGGAAAAAAAAAAAAAAAAACCAAAGGAAAAGAAAAACAGGTAGTCACTTCAAAAATGCTTGTATTTTAACTAGAAATAATCTGCTAACAAAAGAGCCCTAACTGAACTTTGCACTTCAGGCAGGAGTTTGATAGTTGTGATACTCAACTGAAATTTTCTTCAATGGAGGAGTTTCACATAACTTGAGTTACATTACCACATAGAGAAACTACAGGCACATTTCTCTGATGTCTAATGCATGTTAAAATTTACTGATGGGTGGTAATACTCAATGGGATATTTGCTTTGGTTTTATTTTGTGGAGTTTTTTCTGTTTGCTGTTTGTTCTTTTTTTTGTTTGTTTTTCTTTGGCACTGGCACTCCTGCACTGTTAGGTAAACAGAAGTGGGGCTATGTACATGCACATAGTGTGGGTTATGGTGCTAAGGACAGAAATATAGTTAGGAAAACTGTCTTTTTTCAGCATGATATCTAGTTTTGGGTTGTTGTGTAGATTTGGGACACTGCACACTGTAGAGTCAAAGATGTTTAGTGTTTAGCCCTTTCCCAGACTGAGCTGTTTGATTGCAGCTTGTGTGCTCTTGGATTTAGTGCCTCTCTATGTACTTCAAGTACTAGTCCATGTATTTGCAGTCTTGCTGGTTACTGCAGATTCCTAGCTCAGGATAATCCCCTTCAATCAATGAATGAATGCCAGAAGGTATTCTGTGTTTGTGTTCAATAGCAAGAGGCATGGAATCCCCCAGCCACTTCATTAAACTTTGATGTTTTAAATGGTAGACTGAAAACCAGACCAAAAACACAGTGTGTAACTGTTGAGAATTTATGAAGCTGAAGTCAATACAAAAGAGCTATGCTAGCTAAAAATATGAAACACAGAAAAATTAGTCCAGGAGGAGTCATGATGCTGTTGTCACATTTGAAATTCTTTTCCTGTCAGTAGCACCATCAATTCCCACACTTCTGTAGTTTCTCAACAGCTTTGTCTGATTTACAAAAAATTGTCTCCCTCATTGTGAGGCTGTGGTCATGTTCAAGGCTCAGCTGAAGAAATCTCATGCTGGGTGAACAGCAGTGAACTTAGAGGGGCTCATTTATTAGTTTTCCAGGGAATAATGGTTTACTGCACCTCTAAGCACACATAAATACAGACAATTGTTGCAGGCACATCAGAACTGAGACTTCATTGAAGCAACTAATTGAACAATAAATATAATTGGTGAGGGTTTGGAAACAAACAGTTTTAAGTTCATCATAGTACATGAGCTGGAAATGTTAAAAATGAAAATAGCTCTGAATGTCTGCTATTGTTTGTCTCACAAATTTCAAGGTCTGCTTTATTTCTCTGCACAGTTTAGGTGTGGCTCTCTCTAGAGGACATGGAAAATACTTCTTCAGAGGGAATGTAACTGTAGAAGAAGGTAAGGTACCTACCTTCTCATGTGGCTAACATAGTAGTTTTATTGTTAATTTGGTATTTCCTTGCCTGAAGATTCCATAATGGAGTTGGACTTTTTTTTGTGTCTTTAAAGATCTTTTACTTGACAGGGTTTCAGGCATAGTCAGACTGCTTGTGAGTCTTCTTTAGACAGGATCATCTTCCATCCTCTTGTCTCAGTATTTCAGAGAACAACTCATAGCCCAATGTTAATTATTTGTGGTGTTTTCTGAATGAAGTAACCACTAAGAGCACTGTAATGGCTATTGGTTTTGTTCACAGACTATACATTATGAAATCTTTCAGAGCTATAACTGGTATTTACATTAGCTACAAGGATTTACATGTTTATAATAATAGTAGAGGTACCCAGGGAATGAACCGTTCTTTGGTTTTGCTTTTGATAAGTCCCCAGCTAAATGAGTGGAGGAGTCAATTGTCATAAAGTTGTTTGGCAAGCAGATTTCTGAAGATGAAGGAAGAGTGGAGGCATTTCAGAAGGTTGAAGGGAAGGTTGAAAATTTTAGAAGCTGTTTAGAAACTGTGCAAAAAGTGTTTCAATAGAGGAATGCTTTCAGATTTTCTGCTGAAGTCTCTATTTCCAATTGTTCTTCTTGTTTTGGCAGTGATGTTCAACAAGACAGCTAATCTCTTCAGGTCTTTGTTTTTGGCTGTATTTTGGGACATGAATATGTTCTTGTACTCAGGAGAGATATGAAAAGAAGTGCCTTGAGGTTTGAGTAGCACAGCAGCTACAAAGAAGGCACAACAGGAGATTTGGAGCTACTCCCTCCCCAGAACAACAGAGGAATGTTCCCAACATTCCTCTCACCGATGTTCTTTAACCAAGCCACACATCTCAG
The DNA here is from genome assembly GCA_013397555.1 of Urocynchramus pylzowi. Classification (NCBI taxonomy): domain Eukaryota; kingdom Metazoa; phylum Chordata; class Aves; order Passeriformes; family Fringillidae; genus Urocynchramus; species Urocynchramus pylzowi. The sequence goes on along the minus strand of VZRH01003036.1, from coordinate 1,073,614 downwards.
TCAGTCTGAGTCCCAGACGCACCCCCAGAATTGTTAACAGAACCATAAGTTCCCACTCTTACCTTCACTGATTTTCTCTCACTTCATCTCACTGTCCTCTCCAGGGACCACAGTTTTAGTTCACTTTTGGCTTCCCTGCCCTCCTTAATCATGGAGGGCATTGCTCTGTTCTTGTTCATTGTGTACTCCGGGGGGTTACATGCAGATGCTGCCTTCTGCACCCTATTTACTTATTGTCTATTGATAAGTGTTTTAAGAGTTTTTAAAATTGCCAAAGTACATTTTTATTGTGCTATATAACTAATGATATAATTCTTATTTACAAGCATATGTGTGACCTGTTAGTACAAAAAACCTTTTCTGAACAATCCCATAAATTGCTGTTTGTGTTCATGGGCTGTGTGCTTAGGTTTTGAGGGAATTGTCCTTAATTAATTTTTTCTTTATAAGAGAGGAGAACAGCTCACATGAAATGCGAAGTGTGTATTTTATCATAAAGAACTTTACTGCCAAAGAGAACAAGGGAGTATGAACAGGAGTCTGTTACGATTTTGCATTTGTCATTGCTCAAATTGTTTTCTAAACTTCAAATATATTATGTGAGTAACTCACGTAAGTTAAACATATCAGCACAATTTTTTTTTTTACCTTTCCCGTTTTAGATCTAATTTAAGTAGTTTTGCCAGTTTGTTAGACCCTAAAGTCTATATTTGAATACAGTTTACTGTGATTTATTTCATTATGGTAATAATGCACTTTCCAAGAAGGGTTTATATTATGTAGTATATGCAAATAACCATCTGTTACCCAGACATCTCCCTAAATAACCCATTATTATTCCTGTTACAGGTTTACATGATTTAGAACACCCTGATGTGTCTTTAGCAGACGAATGGTAAGCCTTAAATAAAGCATGAAATTAGTGTCTGTTACTCTCCTTGGTTTCATATTTGTGCATGCAGGGCCCAATTCTTTATGTTCAAAGACAAAGAAAGTTTGTGCTTGTACATATAACTTTTTACTGTTTTGACAATATGTTTGCAGGTCCTACTGCAACACTGACTTGCACCCTGAGCACCGGCAGATGACTCAGTTGGAAGCAATCAAACGCTACCTCACAGGGAAGGAGCCCCTGCTCCAATGCAAGTACTTGGTTGACCATTGATTTGCAGGTTTATCCCATCCAAAAACTGTCATACTTAGCCTTCTACAAAATGCAAAGCTACTTAGTTTAACCAGTGATGGGATTGCTTAGCTGATGTTGCTTTGCAATTTCATATGGTTTTGAGCTTTTCTCAGGGTATCAATAAAGATATAATTATTTATTAGAATTAATTATGTATTACTAGTAGTAGTATTAATTATGATACAATTTTTCAACTTTTACAGCAAACTATGTGCCTGTACCAAACATTCAAGTTTCTGTTCAGATGGTTTAGCTGTACTATGCAAAATTTTCACTCCATCTGGTTTTAAAAATTAAACAGGACTGATGGGAATCAGTCCTTGGATCATGCCTCTAAAGAATGTATCTGATATTTCATGAGTATTTTAGGGAGGATGCATATGTAATTAGCATTTCTGAAGTGCAAAGCACAATAAAAAATTCAGATAGATGCATATTCTGTATATTTGCAGAAATGCAGAGCTTTTGTGACTCTTACCAGACCTACTTGTAACTTTATGGCACATGCAGATATGAGCATTAGATAATAGATATACATGAAAGAGTTACATGAAGTGGAGTATCATTGGGTTTTGACCTAAAACTGTTGCTAATGCAATGAAATTATATGTGAAAAACTGCATTTTGGTAAAATACAGTGTAATGTTATGTAGTAAATGCTTTGTAGTGCGAAAAGTTTGAAAGCATATCACAGACAAAGTAAAATGTAAGAAAACCCTATTGTTTAGTCATCTAAAAAAAGTCTTTATATGCACATAGTTTTACTGATTTTATTGTTCTGTGGTAGGTGATAAAGAATTGATCCAGGAAGTTTTGTTTGATGCTGTTGTGAGTGCACCAATTGAAGCTTATTGGACCAGTTTAGCATTGAATAAATCAGAGTAAGTTTGTGTCCATCATTATTCATCAGTCATGGCTGTATTTTCATTAGTTATGTTAATGAACTGGTGGAATGCCTAACAAATCCTGATATGCTAATTATTTGATCCTAAATATCACCATTAGCTGAAAGGTTACCTGATTTCTGCAATAAAACTAGTGAAATTGTACCCAAATTGCAACTTATAGTTCTGTGTATTTTTAACAAAGGGTACATGGGAAATTTAATGCAAAATTTACCAAAATGATTGATGCAATTGGTACTTTGTCTCAGAATAAGTTATATATAAAAAAACTTGCACCGGAAAATAATTTCTTTAATCCTTAATCTGTTTATGTTCCAGAGCTACTTGGGATCTAGATTCCTGCTAGGGAGAGTCAGGAGATTAACCAGTCCTTTTCAGAGTTTATATCTTCTACTTTATTCATTTATGCTGTGATATATTAAGGTGTTAAGTAACAAGATTTTATCCATATTGGAGTAAACAGGTATTAAGTTTGGCAGTTTGCATGAAATACAGTGGTTGAAAGGCAATTTGGGAGATTATCCTGATTAGATTTTCCTAAATTTCAACCATTTTCTAAAAGTTGAATGAAAAAATATTTTGCTGTACAGCATGTACTCCTACTGAATGAATAAAAGCAACATGATAAGATTTGGTTCATCAAAGAGTTATCCAACCTTCTCTGAGAGGATAAAGATAAGAAATTGTTGCATGTTAATAAACTGTGGCCATTGAGAGGTGCGAAGTGTCATCCTACACAATGAAATAACAGATCCAAAACAAAAGGACAGCCATGGAATGATGCCAGTGGGAGACTTTTGAAGCTTTTTCAGATTCTGACTTTGCTTCATTCTGTCTCATTAATGAAACAATAAAATAGGTCTGGTCCGTGGTTTTGTGGTAATATGACTGAAGTTCTTGCAGCCATACAAGAATCAGTTTTAAAATAGCTTGGTACTGATAACAGTGCAGCAGAGGAGTTCAGGAAGTTTGAATTGCCTGCCATGTTTTTTTCCCAAGTTCTAGAGGCTAAAGCCTGTCCTGATGGCAGTTTAAGTTTAACTCTCAGCTGCCTGCTTTAAAACGTTTGCTTACCTGAGCAATAGTCACACCTATGACTTGAAGCATAAATATAGCACAGAAATGTTGAATGGACCGGGAGCAAGATCAGGAACTCCTGTCCATCTCAGAATAACTGTGTGCCAGGGTTTATTAAATAGTTTGTATATAGCTATGCCACACCTTTTTATTCTGTCCATATAATCCCTTCCTACAAATCCTTCAAAATTTATTGCGTTTGGCTTTTTAGGGATTCTTAGTCTAAACAGCAATTCTACATCGCATAAAATTCAAAACCCAGATGACTATAACTTAAAAACCAGCATTTTAAAGTAAATCAATAAATAAGGGAACTATGCTTAGAATAATCTTAAAGATGTGTATACTTGTGCTTTCTATGGCAGCAGTGCAGCTCTATCTTTTTACTATCTGAAGCTTTGTCTCTGCTTGTGCTCTGCTCTGTTTCAGGAACTCTGACAAGGGGGTGGAAGTTGCCTTCCTTGGGACACGGACTGGACTCTCTCGGATCAACCTGTTCGTGGGCCCAGAGCAGCTGACCAATCAGTAAGTAACAAACTGTGCCTGGCAGCCAGGTAAGAAAAGAGAGAGAAAAAATTAGTTTATTTTATGAAACCTTCACACAGAACAAGTTAGAAAGATATCCTAGGGTCCCTTAAATTATTTCTTTGACTGGAACATTTGGAACAATAAACTATTTTACACCTGTAGTCTATAAATCTGCTTTCCCTGCAGACACACCTGCAGCCTCACATCTCTCTTTTTCAGAGCAAATTACAAACATGCTACACCTTTTGCTACACCATCTGCAAACAAATACCTGTAGGCTTTTTCAGGGATTTTGCACCATTGAAAATATTTTTGATGTTGAAATAAAGCCAAGGGACAGAATTGGACTGGGTGAAAGAGAAATCACGAGACCTCATTATACAAGAGTTTTCCATTTTCCTTGGAGGACATGTAATCTAGAGGAGGTATTATGCATATAAAAGAAAATCTGTGTTTGATATTTATTAATAAACTAATTTGATTGAATATAAAGTTCTATGGGCTTATCTGAGGACAGATACTGTTGTACAAGTTGTTGACATCAGCAGCACTACAATTTGTTACTGTCAGACAGAAAACGAGAACAATGTAGTGGACATTATACTTGTTCTTGACATAAATTTTCTTCTGTCAACATTCTCTGAAATTATTGAGGAATAAAGTATTTGGTCGTCCACCACCACCCCCTACACTGTATTTTGAACATGGGCTGCAAAATAACGGTTTTTTTCACTACCTAAGAGTGAATGCCAGTGGCAACAGACTTGCAAATCTCCAATGCCTTTTCCATGTTGTGCAGCTCACAGTTCTTACATTGTGCTGGAAGAAAAAGGCTTTTTAGACTAAGCACTTTTATTTATACAAATCAGTAATAATTAATTTCAGTGGTACTTAGAGGTACTGGTTTTTAGTGGTTTTTATGTCTTTCACAACAAAAGTTATTGTGTGTCACAAATAATTATTAGTAACTAAATTTAACTCTTTTGTTGAACAAGTGTAATTAGAAAAATTGTGCCAAACCATTTTCTTTTGTAAAAGATTGCAATTTTTTTTTGTTGCTTCTAGTTTTTTTCAAAGCTAGAAACCATTATGTGCCATGCAACAAACAACAATTGCTTTCTTTCTCTCTTTTTTTCTCAAGAGACTTCCTGACAGCTGAAGATAAGGAGAACATTTTTAATGCTGACCATTTTCCACTCTGGTACAGAAGAGCTGCTGAACAAATACCTGGGAGCTTTGTCTACTCAATCCCATTCAGCACAGGTCTGTAATTTTGTCATTCCTTAATTTATGAACCATGAATGATACTGAAAGATCCCACAATACAGAGTACAGACATTCGTAGCTGATCTCAAATATTGATCTGAAATAGGCATTGAAATTTGCAGCTACTTCACTGGTGCTTTGACCAAGTGTGTGTTTCATGGGGCTGCAAGTGAAACCCCAAAGTGTGGTGTGACACTTTTCATTTAGTATTTGCACAGTTAGAACTACATTTTAACAAGTATTTTAAGCAGTGCAGGTCCAACAGAGTAAATGTCCACATTACTGAGAAACCCTGCCAGTTGTCACCTTCACTGCCCCTTTTAGCAGGGGAGGCAAAATCTGATGGCTCATTTCAGTGTTTTAAACTTGTTTTTGGCATGCTGGGGAATTTAAAATAGCAGTGCCAATATGTTCTGTGCATATGTGATGTTCGCTGTTTTATTTTCTGAACACTATATCCACATAGACTGTTATTTGAAACCAAGGGGAAAAAAACCCCCAAATTTCCTCATTTTGCAACAGATTGTTTCAAATTTTTCCCCCCTTAATACACCCCACAGAAACTGCCAATAAGAGCAATGTGGTGACAGCCAGTACTGCTATTCAGCTTCTGGACGACAGGAAATCTCCAGTGGTTGCAGGTACAATTGTTGTAGTTTATTCATTTTGTTAATTTTTAAAAGTCAGTTTATGAGTTCCTCACTTTCTCTTTTGGATTAGCAGGTGTAGATATCAAATTTTTTAAGAAGAGAGAGAAGGATGCAGTTGCACCTATAAGATATATTTGGATGACTAATTGTGGAGATCATTTAATGCTTCCTCTCCCCAGGAACGTGATCCTTTATTAATTGACTCTCAAACCTCCCTGTGAGCTATGGGGTTTGACTTTTTGACCACTATCTGTAAAGCATTTTTGGTAGACACAATGCGATATCATTATAAATCAGATTATTATGATAAGGAAAAGGAAATATAAGAAAGTACTATCTGATGTGTAAATGTTCCACCCAGGCTTCACATTTGAAAATTCTGTGCTATAACAGGATTGTTTTATGACAGAATACAATGTGGTGATTTTGTCTAGATTATCAGATATGTGATTTGTTGAGAGCATAGAAATTGAATAACAAAGCTCTACTGTTTGACAGCCAAGAGTACAATAGTACCTAAAGACTAAAAGGTGAAGTGTGACAATTACAGAATAGAGATGAAACACACTGATTTCAAAATTAGAGTAAGTAATTTTGAAATTGTTGGATGTTCCTAACTCACGTTCAGATGCTTATCTGATCAGGTTTTTTCTAGTTCCCAATGGTTACTGACCATGAAGAAGGAAAGAATTTTGATAAATCTTATGATTTTGCCAGAAACCAAGCTCTCTTATCTCAGGAAAAATTAGATACCTACCACAAAAGCAAGAACCACCTTATTTTTTTCTTGTATTTAAAATACTATTAAAAATGCAGTGAATACAATACTGAAAGAACAAAAATGTGCCAGAAAAATGGGAAATCTCAAATATGTTTCCTCAAACACAAAATATTTCCACTGATAAGAAAAGATTTTAGAAGGTCAATAGGAAAGCAGCTTTCTGACGCCAATCCACAAGATGCATTCTTCAGAAATTATTGAACTCCTCTATAACATTTCATGAAATCTTAATTTTGACTTCATACTGCTGTTAAAGCATAAAACAGCATTTATTAAGTAATGTCAATGCAGATGCCTGCAAGGTGCTGAAGATGTAATTGAGAGTTTTTATTGTACAAGGAAAAAGGTTGACATGTTAATTCTAGAATGCTCTGTTGTTCAGAGGTAGAAAAAGTTTCATGATGAAGTTTTCCATCATCTCTAAAATGTGTAGGGTTAATAGATAGACATCCTGAATAATAAATATATTCTTCTCTCATTCTTATTTGCAATTTGGTTTTGACTTTGAGAAGGTATCGCACATAATTAATTCTAATACACCATCAACAAGCTTTGGGGTTGTTTGTTTTTTATTAATTCTAAAAGAGAAAAGCAGATGTTGCTTCCATTCCCCCAATAATTCTGTTTAATATTGAACATTTAAAATTATTTGGGGCCCACACTTTCTATCTAAAATAAACACAGGTTCTTGAGAGCTTTTTAATGCCAAAGCATGGAGAAGATTTCCATGGTATCTGTAAAAGCATAATGCCATGAAAGATAAGAGCAGTGTACCTTCACTCTGAAGCACATCAGTGGTTTTTTATTTCTGTAAACTTTAAAGACTGTGTGCTAGATATTTTGTTTACAATATGAAGCATTTTTAAGAGTTTGTTTTGAATAAGTTTTCCTTTCCCTCTTGTATTACATGTTTTCAAGTGATTTTCTTTTTGGGGGGAAGTCACTTTGGGTCGATACAAACTTTGTTCTATGAAAGTATCCCTGACCCAGCTGCAGCCTCCCAGAGACAAAGAAGTATATGCAGTATTCTTGTTCTCCTTAAGATCATGAATGTGACTTGTCAGTCCTGCTTTCCCTCAGAAAACTTTCAAGAAAGTACCCAGCATCTAGTTCAATTTTTAGGTTTTATTATAAGGCTGACAATATTCTGTGTTAAGCAAAATGGAATTGAGGCAGAAACTGGAGCAGTGATAAATGGGAGAAGTTTGAAGTTTTTATTAGCTTGACTTGGGAGACTAAAGTAAGATTATGGGTAATGTTTTCAAATACCTCCATTGGAGTTCAAATTTGGCCAAAACATCTCATTTTAATTTGTGTAAAGTAAGTATTCCTTATCCCCATTGGGTCTAAGTAGATTACAGTAAGCAGCAGGACGGGATACACATTTCATGTTAAATCACTCTGTTCCCTAGAGGGATTTGACTGAAAATTAAGCTGTGCCAGAATGTTGTTTATTACAGATCACACTACAAGAGTTTAAATCTGGCAGTAAGAAACAAGCACATTGTTATAAAATGGAAACCTGAGTTATTCCTGTCCATGAGAGGGGAAAAAAGGAACAAAACCAACTCTTACAGCAAAATCCATAGACTGGGTTTTGGATTTTTTGTTTTATTTTGGGGTTATTTGGGCTTTTTGTTGTTAGTTTGTAGTGGGATTTTTTGTTGTTCGGGTTTTGTGGTTTTTGTTTGGAAACCCATCACTTATAATAGATTTTATATAAAAGTCTAAGGCTTAATGCAAATAGCAAAGATTCAACTGTATATAATAGGCAAAAAATCCTTAAATCAGTGAGTCTGCAAACTGTTACTACAGAGGAACTGAGTGTTGCTGCTGTTTCACCATCTGTACCTATTAATACCATTTCCTTGTCAGAATGTCTTTGCTTCTTGGCAAAAAGCCCATGTAATTTTTTTCTGAAACCTCTCCTGCTTCTTGTAATTGAGGTTTTGGTTTTGGTTTTTTTTTTTACTTAAATGAATGCAAATTTCTACAGAAGGTGTGTAGATAAATGTTTAATATAAGTGTAGTAGCATCATATTTATTGTTGTGCATACAGAGTTCAGTTTAGTTGCAGAAGGGAAGAGACAGTAGTACTGCAGGCAGGGCTTTCTTTAGATTTGAACACATTTATGTTCTAAATTTCTTTATCTGAGTGTTTTCTGTGGCCATGTCTTCTATATCAAGATTACATTGAAATGTTGAGCATCTTGAAACTGCCCCAGTTACAAAGTGAAGAGTAAAAGATGGTGGAATTTTTTTCTTCTTATTAACAAGAACTAAAAATAGGAGAATGACCCCAGTATTGAAATTTAGTGAGAACACAAATTTAGGAACATTAGTGTTCCTCAGGGTGACAAAGTTCAAGCTAATATAGAATATCCGAATTTAGATAGTGATTTAGCTATTAAAATTGAGGCAAGTCAAGATGGAACTGTGTTTTATGATGCTCATGTGAAGGGCGATATATTTCTGCTAAATGTTGATAGAATTCAGCATTGCAGTCTTGTATTCTTTCAGATTGCATGGGGAGTTGGATGTTGACTTTCAAGTGGCAAACATAGAGGCATCTGGATAAGTGCAGCATAGGATTTCTACATGCTATGTACATGTTTATTTCCATTTTTTGGCAGGAGATGATGGTTTCATCAGTATGATTTAGTTACAAAAATTATTAAAGGTATTGCTCCCCTAGAAAGTTCTGAAGAAGATACAGGGATGGAAGCAAGCAAATGAGTGATCATGGAGCAAAGCAGGGTGTAAAAACTGAAAATATGCTCTCTCTTGAGATTTTGAGAGTGTTGACAAAATATGGGAACTTTCAAAATTGCAATTCCCTGTAGAGGCATTTTAGTTCAAAAGCTGCAGTACAATATAGGACCTTAAAAGCCCCTCTTGTTGAAAGAGGCTATCACTGTTCGCAGAAAATTAGCCCCTTGGTATGTTTAATTAAAGGCAACAGAACTGACATAATCTTCTTAGGGAAAAGAAAAAAAATTAAAGGATGCTGAAGAAAATATCTGATGAAAATTTTCAAGTCCTCTTAAGATTTCTTCTTTGAACAAGCAGAACCTTGATTTCAGGCCTCATTGGAAAAGTCCTTAGCAGGCTTAGTAAAAAGCTCTGGATACTGAATCAGAAGAATGAAGGATTATATCATGCTCAGGCAAAGTCTTTAATCTCACAGTCAATGAAAATTTAGAATTTGAAGGAGATGAAGAGGAATAGTCCATTTTTGTTTAATATAAGGCTGCTTAGAAAAGCTGAAATTACAATTTTCCTGAATCTTTTTTTTTTGCCTAATTTTTTGCAGACCAGTAAAATATATGAATTGTAGAGGTTGGAATTGATCTCTTAGGATCATCTAGTCTAATCCTAGTGGACTAAATCTTGAGAGAATCTGAGCTAGAGCTGATTACCCAAAGCTGTGTCCACTCAGATCATAAAAGCTTCCCAAGTGGAGAGGCCATGCCCTCTCTGGGTGTATTATACTAGATGTAAATAGATAGAAAAACAGGTGGAGTTTTATTACTGTTCCCGCTAATTGTTGCAAATGTAGAATTGCAAAAAGTTTTGTTTGTATGGTACCTAAGTACAAGGAAGGAATATCTAAAGAAGTATTTTCTGCCTTTTTTTTTTTTTTTTAATATGGTCAGTTTTGTGTTGGACTTCCTATTTATCAATGTTGAATTTAGAAAATAGAAAACACTAAATGAGTCCTCCTTGCACATGCCCTTCTGTGGCCTGTCAATTAAAATCAAGTAGTAGCAGAATTTTTTGGTTTTAAAGAGATGAAAAGCTTTACCATTACATCAATACTGCAGTTTCTGAAAATGAGCAAGTCCTCCATGCTTTATGTCAGCTTAACTAAAATACTGTAGTAAGAGAAGCTCACTGTAGTTAAATTATTGAGAAATGAAAGTATTGCATTTTTGTGAGGATGAAGGCATGTTTGCAGTCTTTTTCTATCAAAGAAGGGTGATTGTCTGGGATGTGCATTTAAGCATTGCCATAGCTCTGACTCTACCCTTTATGAAACTGAATAAAAAGAAAAATTGCACTAATTTTTATAAATTTGTAGGGGTATATATATATATAGACACACACACACACATATATATATATGAACTAAATTATGTTTAATATATAATAAGCAATTCTTTGTATCAGGTATAGGACGTGTTACTGAAACTGAAGCAAAGGCTGTCAATCCTCTTCTGTTCACTGACAGTGGGACTTTAAATGCTCTTACCAAAAATACTCATTATGCAAACAAGAATACTATGTTTTATTTTCTCAAAGAAATTGTTCCAAGTAATGCCATGATCCAGTATTTAAGTTTTCAAACTTGATCCATTACTTTTATAACCAACCCATATACAAATTCAAGGATTTTTTCTCCAAACCCTGGTTAGAGAGAATTTTTTTTTTGCAAGCGACCTCATCCATCACTTTCTTTGTTCTTCCTTTCATATAACTTTAAAACCCAACTTTAGTATAGCAATAAATTCAGTTATTCCATGTTAAATATTCTTAGTCAAAATGCTAAAAGGCCTCAGGTATTTTGAATGAATCAGCTTGAAGATTTAGCATCTCCTTCTAGGTTCGTATCCGTAAGCTAAGCTAAGAAATAGTAAGGACTTAATTTAATCACTGATTTGTTAGAAATGCACCCAATTTTGAATGCTTCTATTCTTGCCAGAGGAAAGTGGTCCTGCTGTTTAAGACAGTCAAACTGTGCCTTGAAATTAGGAAAGACCCAAAATCTCATATTACTTTTAAAATACAAATCAGTCATACTGAGGCTGATCTCTTCCTGTTGAGATCAGACTCTACAGGACAGCAATTTAAAAGGAAAATTTGTGCACATACCAGATTTCTAGTAACTGAGACTTCTACTGATCTAGGCTCTAAGTATGGAAGATTCTCTTAAAAATTCATGGGGGAAAATGTGTATCTTATTTCTGAAAATACGTACCTTTATGACACAAAAATCTGGTTTTCACTGCCCTTTCCCTTTTTTTTTTTTTTTTTTTTTTGTGGTTTTATTTTTTTTTTTTTTTGGACCCAACCNTTGCCCTTTCCCTTTTTTTTTTTTTTTTTTTTTTGGTGTGTTAATATTTTTATCTATGTGACCTCAACACTTCATCCAGGTTTTTTTAAAATTATTTTAAACTGGGTTTGCATGCACATCTCTCTTTTAACAAAGTGACTCTCAAGTACTTAATCAAAAGTAATTTGAACTATTGATATTTCTAGAAGTGACAGATATTTTTAAAGTTCCTGAATTTCAGATTTAAATACTGAAATCTGCTGATGTTACAGTACATAGAGCAAGTATATCTGCTCTGTTCTTCTTGGACCTTTTTTTTTTTTCCTATTTTTTCTCATATGTATTGCTTTCAAATTGTTTTTAAGAACATTCAGGCAAATGTCAATGCCATATACAGTCTTTAAAATTTATGATACCATCTATAAAATTGCATTTTAATATGAAGGCCTAGGGGAAAATGAATGTGTCATCATAATGACACACCAACCAAATTTTTGAAGCATTCTAAAATAGATGCTTTCCTGGTCAGGCAGGAGAGTGATTTACCTAAACTTTACTCCCCATTGTAAGCCACAGAATATTATATTCAGCAGTAGCATTTAGCAAATTCCTCAAAACGTTTTTCATGTTTTGGTAAAAACCACGACTTCATGTTTTTCCAGAGGTTCCTGATAATTTTGAATATTGTTTTTGTATTCATAAATCTAATATTGGTATGCAGACTAATGTTTCCAGCTTTAGGAAAACTGAGATGTGTATTTGTACAGCCTGACATTAAGCAACTCACATGCTGGCAGCCATTGCTTGGGAAAGATGGCTTGGAGGAGAAGTGTGGAGAGAGTTAAACTCCATTAACTTTGGATGCTTTGGAGCATGTGGTGAAGTCCTGTCCCTTTCCATTGGCTGAACAGGGAAGCTGAAGTTAGTGACATATTCACAATTCACACATTTACATTAATTTGCATTTGTTCTCAGTTAATTTCACCACACAGAATCTGTCTGTGTAATAGTTTATTAGTGTTTCTGCTTTTTTAACGTAGTTCTCTGCTGTTAACTTGAGAATTTAACCTGTATTTGTCTAATTCTTGGGCTTTCCTTTACCACTTGTTCTTAGAGAATCCAGGACTTTGACAGATGTATCCCAATTAATATGTATATTAAATGGCATAGAGCATCTGCTCTTTGCTTCTGCACTTCTGTTTCACTGTTGGGATTTATTGGTCACTCAGTTGGTTTTAGTTCTACATAATTTGTGGAGGAGGAAGATCCTTGTGATCTAATAGCAGTCAGATTCATGGGGCATTTTGCTAAAGAATTGTGCTGCCAGCAAAATAAATCCCTGGTTGCAGAACAAGCAGAACAAGCAGAACAAGGCAGCATATGAGCTATTGGGTCCTTTGGATAACTTCAAATAATGCTGAGCAAGGTTGAAGCTGCAATCATAAATATGAATACATTGCTATCATTTTAAGAACTGAGGACTGATTAATTTATTTTCCCTTCAATGGACTATATTTCCAAACATTAACAGTGTTTTCTCATGTGTTTTATCTTGAAAAGAGGATGACAGCCTTTGCAAAAGAGTTGAGCATGTAGTATCCGTAGCCCTAAAACATGGAGGGATCCCTCTGCAATCAGTACAAGACAGCAACCACAGCTTCCACTGGAGAGAATTGTCCAGTTTGTATTTTTGGTTTATTTATTGTGGACTTCTGATTCCTACACCTTCACCCCTGCTGTGGTTTACTGCGGCTGCTGTTGCTGCATGTTTTCCCCATGATCTGGGGAACATGCAGCCACATTTCAAGTAATACAAACTCAGGATATACCAAGAATCTGAAGATTGTGGTAACTATGCCACTTTTGGCCAAATTAAAAGATCCAAGTTGTAAAAGTAGGTATCCTTCTTGGATGCTTGACTAAAGCCTGTGTGTTCTTGTCTCCTGGGCAGCAAAGTTAGATTATTGTAATGGTTGTTATTTTCCTGTTAATTGTTAATCAGAGATAAGCTATGTGTAGTGTCACTAAATGTGCTACTTTGATATTAAGAAGAGAGATCCAGGTTTTGTTTGGACATTGTATTCCTAGAGAATAATGAAGCTGAATTTTGATTGACGTTTTCCAAGCTCTCAATGGAAAGACAAATATGGCAAGCAATTATGTTTCAGTTTAAACTTTGTGTCTTTCAATGTAGATGCTATTGGTCATTTCCTGTAAAAAATATGGATGAATTATAGTCTTCAATTGTTGTTCTAAAATAAAATTTTAGAAAGTTTTTCTGTAAACAAAGCAATATAGTGAGCTTTTATGTGAAAGAGAAATGCAACAATATGTGTGCTTTCTCTGTCTTTGCAAATGCCTTGCAGAGTAGCATGTCCTGATATTTTGTTGATTTTGTTGAGGGGGAAGAGTGTTTTTCACAGAGATTAGAAAAAAATACTATGCTTACTATAATACTCTCATGAGATTACTGGAAGGACAACAAAGCTTTCTCAGGATCCTTTATCTGGAAAATAAATCTGTGCAGACAAATAATTTCAGTGGCAGATGTCCATTGCTAAGCCTTATAAATTAAGAGCAGTTCTGTGGGGATTCCCTATATTCAGTCTCCCACTTGTAGTCAATAATTTTTATAGACAACAAATTGTGGCTTTTATCTCTGTTTACCAGTAGATGAAAATTCTGTTTCCTCTACTGAAAAATAAATATTTTACCTTTATTAAATAATTGAATTAATACTTCTCTCTGTTCATTTTCTGCTATTACTTCATCATTAGACATGACTGGATTTGTTAATGACAAACACTTTTACCACGGTAACTATGATATACAGACTTATAAAAATTAAATGAAAAATTTCCCTTTTCATTTGTTTGTTTATTTGTTTTGGGAGGTGGTTTTTTTTTTGTTTTGTTTTAGTTTTTTTTTTTTTTTCCTTTGGGAAACAGCATTTTAGAAAGTGTAGTATAGGATTTTGCATGGATTGGCTCACCCTGTTCCCACAGAAGAGGGAACTAATGGAAATACTTAATACTTTGCTTTCTGGCAGAACTCCCTATCAATTTGCAGCCTTGTGTGGGCATGAAAATCCCCAAAACATCTTCAATGTGACTCAGAATTAGTTTCTTTAAATGTTGTTGTGCCTTTCATTGACTCTCCCTCATTTTCTTTTTTCCTTCTTTTTTCTTTTTTTAAAGTATATGATGATACAATGAGGAAAGTCTGAAAGGTTTTTGGTGCTAGGTCTGGTTTTTTAAGGACTAGGAAGATGTTCTGGGTTATTCCTGACTAGGAAATATTAAGTCAATTCTTGTTTTTCTTTTGCTTGAAAATATCAGAAGCGTAAAGTGATTTGTGATGGAGGCTTCACTGCTGTGTCTGAGCATGTTAGAAACATTGACGGTGAAATCTCTCTGGAGTTGGAAATTTATTGGCTTTCACCTCAGGATCTACACTTTGAGTACAACTGTGCTCATTTTAGGTTGTCACTGTGGAAAAACAGTGATTTGGCATGCCCTCAAACTCGTTTTTGGGCCAATGGGCAATAAGATCCAATCCTGTCTTATTTCCATCTTCTGCACCTGAAAAGCTGTGTTTTGCTTTGCAAAAGGCTGTGGCAGTAAATGGATATAAGAGTGAAAAAATGTAAATTTACATATTTAAATTGCTTAGTTCTGAAAGTAGATTAGATTATTCATTAAGCTTTACCAAATATTTACAAGGAAAAAAAAAAGTAAACATCAAGACATCAGATTAAAGAGCCTGAATACAAATATTCTACATATTAGGATATTGTAAAAAATATAAATATTCTAAAAATGTTGCAATGATGATGTCTCAGCTGAAGCAATCTTCCCAGTCTAGGGTACCACATTTTAAACAAAATGTAAAAGAACTGAAAAGGCTCCAGGGAATGCAGGAGGATAAAAAATTTTGGAGAATGTGGTCTTGCAGGAAAAATTTGAAACAGCTTGGTTTATTTACTTCAGGACAGAGAAGAATGAACACAGCCTAATAATGTTATGAAGTACTTAGCAGTTAAAATAATAAAAAGAAAAGACAGATAGTAATTGATTGTTTTCAATATGTGCTAGATTTAGATTAAGACTGAGCAGCTTAATTTTCTCTAGGCATGAAAGTAACTGCAGATTCAGGAATGAGCTTTAATATTTAGGTTGCAATTATTACAAAGTAGATAAGAGCAGGGGTTACATGACTCCTGCCATAGAGCCCATTACTCAGTTGAGGCTGTTACTGGAGCAGCTAAAGAGCTTGATCTCAGAATCTGTCTGTTAAAAGGAGAGTGCAGATCTCCAAATGCCACAACACAGCTTCCCCTTGCCCTTATTGCAGATTGTTCCATGGCCTTTTTCCTCCATAATATAAATATTGCTGATTTCTGCACTGGCTACCTGGACAGCTCTTTATCCCTGTCACTGAGGACAGGCAGGGGATGCACAAGATGTCTGTCACAAATAGCCTAAATGCATTTATCCAATCTTGGAAAAGGTGAATGGAGTTCCTGATCTCTGTCTGTTGCCTTCAAATAATTTTGAAGAACCATTAAAATAACTACCTCTGCACACTCAAAATAGTTGTGGAATTTTAAACTTATGATATTCAAATAATTTTGGCTCTGATTTCCTCTGATGGCGAAAGAGCTCTGCAGAGAGTAAGGATGGAGCCTTGAATTAGTCCAGTGAATGTTCCCTCTGAGAGGGACAATGTGTAAACATGCAGCTACATTATCCTCTTGCTGAAGGGCAGCACTGCGATGGGAGCTGCATCTGCAGCATGGCATTTGCAAAATGGAGCACTTGTGTGAGAATTTGGGAATAAGGGGCTTCAGAAAAGTCTATAGCAAGCTTGTAAGCCAGCAAGATATCAGGCAGTGTCTTCAGGTATGCTCTGTGTACTCCTTTTGGAGCTTGTATCCAAAGCACTGCAGCATTTCTTCTTTCAGCATTTTCTCTGCTCTCTTCTTTCTTCCCTACTAAGTAATTATAAAAATATATTAAAAAATTATCTGCTATAGTTAAGAAGGTGCTTCCTATTTTCTAAGTTAGGAAATGGATGTAATGTTCAATTGCTGCTTTCTGGGACAGACTGGAAAGTTGAAAACACATTTTTGGAAATGCTTTTAACACATTTATGTTATCAGTGGCAGTGCACAGAGTGGCTGGTTTGAAAACTGCTTGTCAATTGTATACATCTTGAATTGAATCATAATTTGTACTCTCTAAGATGGTACAAAGTAACTAATTAAACTAAGTGAGATGGCTATTTCTTTTCTGTTTTTCTTTGCAGAACATCACTCCTGTCAGCCACTGACTGTATTTGTGTCATAGGTCATGTTTTGGTCTAATACTGCATCAAGATTAGTAATGGATGTTGAAATACTTTAAACTCACTACATCAAGGTTTTGTGATCTCAAACACTCAGCCCTAAATAGTTGCTTTGGAATATACATACACAAAATAAACAAACTTCTGTTGCTCTGTATGAAGTCTTAGTGGATATTCCAAACAATATATGTACTTACATTTTTAAAGAGTATGAAAAATTAAAAAAAAAAAAAAAAACAAACAAAAAAACCCAACCAACCAACCAAAAAAAAAGCAAAACAAAACAAAACAAAACAAAAACAAACAAACAAACAAAAAAAAACCAAACCAAAAAAAACCAAAAAACACCAACCCAGTAATTTCTATCAAAACAATGCTATTGAGATTCCAGGCTTTTCAACTGCAGTGAGGACTTTATTTTCAAGAAGCCAAAAACAGGAGCAACTCAAGCCATGGAGCTCTCAAACATCTCTTTTTCCTCGGGAGTCCCATGCTGCCTGACAGGGGCCAAATGCTCTTTGTGGTACTTGGCTGTGATGGCAGCGTAGGCACAGCCGTAGACAGCAGCTGCCAGCATCATCAGGCACACCACGCCGCACACCACGCCGGTGATGACCACGGTGGCGATGGCATGGCGCAGGCTGACAGGCCTGGGCCTGGCCTTGGTCTCGCAGCTGCCGCGGCTGCTGTCCCCCAGCTCACCATGGTGGCTGTGCTTCAGCGAGCTCCGCTGCTCAAAGCCATGGTGGTGGTGGTTGCTGGCCTGCTGCATGGGAGCTATCCTCAGAGGACAGGCCCCAAAGAGCTCGTAGGGAACTTTGAGGATGTCCTTCCCCTTCCAAATGCCTGGTGCTGAGCAGATAATGCCATCACTTATTCCTCCTGAAAAAACAAAACTATGGTTTCAATATTTGGCAGCTGCTGAATCACCTTAATGTAAAATTAACATAAACCTGAGGTATATTTATGATCAGTTTCAGCTTCATACTTTTAAAGATTTGTAGTATGTTTAAAGGCTTTTGTTCAATTAGGTCAGTGGTGAGGTTATTACACTTCAAAACTCACATAAGGGAGCATTTTCAAGAAGCAGTTCATCAGGAATTAAGTTACCTGTGTTTTTATGGATGTATGTGTAAAAAAACATAGGTGGTAGAAAAATAAGAACTGTTATAGGTGAACAAAGAGATAACTGCAAATTCAGTTTTCTCGACTTCTGACCACTGCTAATTTTTATGGTGAGAAATGGAAACAATGTGTTTAGAAAATATTTCCCACTTGATTGAAATATCCCATGAAATCATCATTGTTCTGACATTGCATGTTAACTGTAATAGGGCAAAGAGAAAGTTCACTAAGTTGTATGTACCCATGAGTGATTTTTTGAAGCAAGGCTTGTGGTAAGAAAATATACACAGGTATAAAGGAATTGAATTTACTCAATCTATTACCCTGCTCAAATGCTAAATTTCATGATTGCTTAGAGCCAGATTCCCCAAGGAGGTTTTTAGTAAAATGGGGGGAGAAGTAGGAATCCACAGTCCTGGTAAATCATGTGGTTGTTCCAAGTGTGTAGAAGAGAATACACCAAAGGTAGCCCAGTCAGAGCTACCTTTGGTGTATTTAGGGGCTTTAGGGGTGTGGTGTGTCACAGGGTCCAAAAGGCTAAAATCAATGTTGACATATTTTTAAAAAATTAACTAATCAAATCAACTGAATTTTCTTTCTCTTCTCTATCCAAAATAATTCACCTTTCAGCTAAAGCCAGGCACAGAAATCTTAATCCCGAAAAGACTCTGAGAAAGTACTGAATACAGATGGAGCCAAACTGAAATCTGGAGACTACTCCATAAGTAATGTTTATATTCCAGGACAGACTTGAGCATAGCAGGTCTCTTGGTCTTTAATGGTGAAACCCAAAGCATGGTTCCAGACATCTTCAATGTGTTAGATTGCATATGGATATAGATAAAACCTTCAAATTCTTCAACTCTTATGCTTTCATGGTTTTAAGTAACTAAATATGTGTGCTTGGAATAAAACCCTGGTGTTCCTCCTGTACTGAAGCATTCCCTATAATTTCCTGTGAGTATGCATGAAATGTCAGTTACCTAGGATGGATTCAGCTAAAAGTACTAAAATATTTTGGACTTATATTGCTTCATTATGACATACAAGAAATATCTGCAGAGCCACTGTGAAGTTTCATCCCATGTGTGTCATATGAGTGGTGGGAAACCTTATTGTGTAATGTAACAAATTTTTCTTCATGTGATTCAGACAAGTAATTTAGGGAAATACAAACACAGAGGAGAACATAATACTTGGGCTTCCTTTAAAGCTTGTTGCTAAAATTAATTTGTAAGTTCCATGTCACTTCATTTAATTAATCTGTACAGTGTTCAGAAATATGGAAGGACATCACTGAATTTCTAGACAGCACTGTTTTTTGAAATAAATGATAATATTTATGCTGCTGGCAGAGAAATTAAGATCATCTGATGTGTTTATCTTGGATCATTTCATTCTTCTGCACAGAGAAGTCAATCCCTGCTGAATTTTCAGCATAATAGACTAAAGCCCTGTGATAAAGTAATATTTACTTATTCAAGATATAAAGATTTTATTGCTGAGAGGAATTTAGCCTTTTGTCTTTTCTGAAAATTACCTCACTTGAAGACCACTGCAGTAGTAATTGTGTGTCCCTGCATGGCCAGTATGGTTTTCCAGCTGGCTTGCAGAGTTCTGATCCCTGCAAAAGGCAGTCCATCAGTCTCAGGCCACATGGGCCACCTCCACATCTCCTGTGCTGCAACAGGCTCCAGACCACTTTGGTACAGAGACAGGCAATCAGTAGTGTGGTCACATGCAAGCATCAAAGCCTGATTTAGAAAAAAGAAAATTGCCCTACTGTTCCAAATTCTCAGTCGGAACATACCTCCTGGAAGAAATAAATTAATTTCTTCTTACACTTAATTCCTTTAGAATTAAATCATGTTATCTTTTTCACAGCATAACTCATGAATATATTTAAAAGCAGGTGTGACCAAAATACTGCCACTACTATTTATAAACTTCACTTTTTCCTGTGTGATGCCGTGACACATTTCTGTCAGGAAATTGCCAATGAATTGAGTTCCTCTTCTAGTTAACAACAGATTAGGAAGTGATATTAGGTATTCATAAAATATTAAAGAACTACTAAGTCATAATTGATAGAAAAAGTAGAATCCTGAGTTCTCTAAAGTTTGCTCAGTACTGATATGTATCTTGATGCTTGCCATCATGCAACAGGTAGCTTTACAACAGTAGGTTGGTTTCCTGCAAAAATATATTGGTAGAATTAAAACAAGTGTATGTGCACAAGTATACTTGTTTTATATTTAGAAATGTCTATATCTGAATTGACACACTACAGAATACACCTGTACCTGCTCTATGGTTGTGTGTGTGTATCCTTGCTCTTTCTCTGTGTTGGGACTCAGCCCCATATGGGCCACCAATTGTTGGCGTTGGTGCTTGGCACCAAACAACAGTGGATGGAAACTGACTGTCATTGCTAGTTTGTTATCTTACTGTAAAACTTTCATACCTTCTCTCTGTGAGCTCCCTAAGGCAGCTTCTTGGAACACTGACTCCTCCTCTCTTTCTTCTGCATGGCTGGCTGACTCCTACCTGTCCCTTCCACAGCCACCTAACCCTTACTGTCCCTCACATAACCACCCGACCTTCCTCCTCACAACATAGCCACCAACTCCGACAACTTCCCTCTCAACTAGCTAACCCTTTTATCTTTTATAACATCCATCCTTATTGGCCATACCTGTGGCCTATTAAGGGCAGGCCTGTTCCTACTCTTTGGTAATTAGTACAGCTGCAACTCCTCAGGGGGTGAGATTGCCTTCAGCACTATCTCTATTCTCCTACAATCCATCATCCCACATCTCTGGGCACTAATACGAAGTCCCTCTCTGATTCTAGTTTGCCACCTGTGTTTACAAAAGCACTTACATTCTGACCTATGCATAAGAATATAGTTTAGTGTGTTTATTTGAGGAAGTGACCTACAGTGTGGGGTAAATTTTTAAGCCCTAGAAGTGAAGATCAGTTAGATGCTGGTTAAATGTTCCCATGTACACTATATGTAATGAGAAAAATCCCTTACCTCTGTATAGAAAACTCTCCAGCCACAGTTTCATGCCAAAGATATTACAATTGCATTGCCAGGGATTATCTTTGAAGAGAACCACTTTCAGGTTTGGAAGTGACTCCAGCAGAATTCTTTCCATTTTCTGAAGTTTGTTGTGCTTCACAGAGAACAACGTTATATTCCCTGTGCTGTTTCCAAATGTCTCAGGCAATCGAATAATGCTGTTGGATGACAAGTCCAGTTCTTTTAGGTGTGGGAGGAAACTGAACGTCTTGTTTTCTATATAATGGATCAAATTTCTTGTTAGGTTTAAAACCTGTAGATACCTCAGTTTTTGGAAAGCACCAGGTGCCACACTTGAGAGAGAATTATTAGACAAGTCTAAGATTTTGAGTAATGGCGTTGCAGTGAATGCATTTTGGTTGATTCTCCAGATACGGTTGTTCTGCAGCTGTAGTATCTGAATTTCAGGAGGTAAATGGGCAGGAATTTCAGTAAATCCTCTGTTCTTGCAGTCTGCAGTCTTTGAGGCTGTGTAGCAGAGGCATTTGTCAGGGCAGCAGTGAGCTGTGTGTGCCAACAAGATGACACTCCAAACCAAAAGCCAGTTACCTGTATCACAAGTGAAAGATGATTTAAAATTAGTTTAAAATGTTTATCTTTAGGCAATGCACAGGCCATAAACACAGCCAGAATGTATACAGTTCCAGAATAAACAATAATGTAGATACCACAGAGTGTGTTTTTTTATAACACATAAGTAAATTACAGATAGTGTTGAAGTACTTCTATAATGCAGAATGAAGATAATGCTACCATGGTCTTAAAGTACTTCACATGGTTTCTTTTTAAGTATAAATGGTTTCCAAGAGGATTTTCAAGAGGATTTGCCATCAGCAGAGCAGTGATGTTTGAAGGGAATGTGACTGTTTCTTCTAAAATTATTAAATTGAAATGTCTCTCTTTCTGTGGTAGCAACAACTTTAAGACATCTTGTGTCAGAAGAATTACAAGCAGAACTTCTATTTTTCATTGGTTTTACTAATATCACTACCTGGAAGAATTGAGTCAATGTACCATTAAAAGAATTACAAGCTTCAAAGACACAGCTATAAAAACTATTAGCAGTAATTTTTCAGCAATTCAGATCCTGTAAGTTTGTCCTTTAAAATATCCATTTATTCTTTTTTATTCCCTTCTCTGAATACCCCTGTACTTCCCACAGATACAGGTTTCTCCACAGTCACCAGGCATTAGTCAATAAGCTTCTTAAAATATAAATTAGTTGACAGGAGTACTTATTAATATTTAGTATTTATAATTATCTGCTGCTCCCTGATGTTCAGGTGGTTTTAACGGGCAAAAAAAAAGTTTTTACCTTTTATGTCTTGCTAATGATCTTATCTTTGACAACGAAGTACTTAAAGCTATGCTTTTATGCATATAATGAAACACTTAAAAACTCAGTATAGAATAATTAGATTTTTTTTGACTAAATAAAGTCAGAACGATGAATCCTTTTCTAACATTGCTTTTGAGATGCTTCAAATAATTTTTACTATTTACTGTTTCAAAATGAAAACATTTTAGTTAGTTGCTACTTTAAACCTTTTGAAAATAAAGTAATTGCTGTTTATTGACTTAAGATCAAATGTGAATTACTAACAGGGAATACCATATTGATGAAATAATGTATGATTCTAGTAAGAAATATGGTAAATATATAAATGAAAGTTGTATTTTGAGACTACAGTTTAAGGAACAAATTACTCATTAATTTTCACTCAGAAATGAAATATTTATATTAAAATTACACATAATCTTCTGCAATACTGAATTCTGCATCCTAAAATTCACTTGAAAGAATCCAGCATTCCTGCATGCAAGGTAAACAATACTTTCAGTTCATTACACTGTTCTGCAACAGTTGGTTTCAGAAACACAGCTTCCAATGTAGAGGTAAAATAAACTCTTGCTTGGCAAGGAAATGCTTTGCAAACAGAAAAATTGCATTATTAATCTGAATGCTTCAGTATCTCACCTTTCATTCTGCTCTGCTTGTTCTTCCCTTGGTGGAAGATTCAGTCCAGATTTCTGATGTAGAACAGTGACACTGTTCTGATTCCCACTTCAAATCTGTAATGTGCTCATCCAGTTTCCTTCCTTGAGGATTTTTTAGGTGGTGTCTGTGACTTGTGTAGAAGTGCAACTATTTCTACTCAATTACTCTATCAGCCTTTGGTTTTTTTCTTAATCACATTCTCCCCTCTCCTCCCTTTATGACTCTCAGAGACTTATTCTGCCTCTTAATCAGACAACAAACCATGCAAGCAGTGTCTGTCCAACTCTGACTGAAAAGCTGTAATGTACAAATAATGACCTGATGACCTCGCCTCTTCAATTTGTTTAATCTCCATCAAAAGCAAAGCACAAAAAATAAAGCTGCCTTTTTAATATCCAGTATTGTTTCTGAATTCTGGAGGGTTATTAGCCAGGCTGTGTCAATTTTTGCAAGATCTGAACATGGATTTTCATTATCCTGGGCTGTGACTGACAGCAGTGGAGTGTATAATATCACTACAAATAGTCCTGTGGGTTGATGACATGGTTTTGACAGTGCCCTTGTTTGCTCTTTTAAGCTTATTCGTCGGACATCCATTAGTTGTGCTGACAGTATTTTATTGCTTGGGAATGCAGGACCAGTGGCTCCTTCCACAAAAATGGCACACATCCTGGTATAGTCACCATGAATATTGAACAAATTAATTTATTCTCAAAGATATTGGAAAGATGTAGCAGATTATACTAAAATTGTACTTGATATGTGGTGCCTTGGCTTGTTTCTTTGTTATTTCTTCAGTAGAACTCATACTGTGCCATTTACACCAATAAAAAGGATTAATGACTTGTGACTGTGATGGAACTCAGAGGTGTTGGAAAGAGAGATCTCATATATAATTGAGTATTTCCAGGCCATATGATCACTCCATCTATGAGCTGTCCTATGGAGAGGGACGTTGTGAAATCAAAACATTTCAGAACTATAATCCAGCCTTCTTGGGTACAAATTCTGCTTTTAGGTGCTTTTGAAAAAATCACATAAAGCTCACTTTCCAGGTCAAAATTTATATGATGTAGGCAATTATCTAGAAGGAGTACTAGAAAAATCAAATCATAAGGTCCAAACTGGTGTTGAAATTAGGGTCTTTACTAGAAGTTATCCAGGGTCCTGTCAAGTTGAGACTTCCATATTTCCAGTAACATATTCTATCACTTTTCTAGGCAACTTTCTCCAATGTGTTACTCAGAATCAGTAATTTTTTCTTGCATCCAGTGAGAATTTTCCTTGGAGCAGCTTGTGTCCCTCCCGGCTTGTCCTGTCACTATGAAGAGAGTAACCTCATCTTTTCCATTGGCACCTTTTGGTTTCCCAAAGCCTGTGCTGAGCTCTGTGCCCCCCTAGCTCACAGGGCAGGGCTATGCCTGTCAGTGTCCTGTGCCTTGCTGAGTTGTTTCTGACACCAGCCAAGATACCCAAAGGGGCAGTGGGTACATGGGAACAGTGAAGGAGAACATAGGAAAATCCTCATTCTGTAAAGTAAAAATGATTGTTCATCTTGAGGATCCCAAGATTACTGCTGTGAGTAGCAGACCTTATTATCCTTGACATTCTTGATGGATGACACCTTGTCCTGATGTGGGGTGAAGGCTGGGATTTACTGTGTAGGAACACTACAAATGTAGATAACCTGTACCACAGTCATCCTGGTTGTCCCCAACTTCACAAAAAAGGGAGAGAAGCTTAAAGATCAACTGTACTGTACTTTAATATCAGGTTAATGCAAAAAACTTTTTTAACTTCTGTAGCATGATACATTTATTTGCTATTTCTAAGACCTGTCTAAAAAAATACCTGTGAATCATTTTAGTGAAGACACAATTAAATGTAAAAAGGTCTGTTATAAAATAGCATCTTCCTTCGAAGTTGTACCCATGTTAGCTATGGATACTCTTACAAAGAATAAAGTTAGGTCAGGTACTTTTTTCTTGAGATGATATCCCACTCTTCGTGCATTAACTCATCCCTTGTATCATTGTCAGCTCTTTTCATGACTTTTGATTAACGTTGCAGGAGGTGATAGCTATTATATTATTGTTTTTTGTGTGGTAAGATGCTTTTAAATTCTCTTTGGTATCTATAATTTTATTTGGCTTATGAATTCAAAGGGTTTCTTTTTTAATTTATTTTTCCATCTTAACTAATATTTGCTGACCAGATGGGTATACAAGCTCACACTGCATTTCATTTCATGTAACAGTGGGCTTAAAGAATGTCTCTTAACTGCTTTCCTATTTTAGGTAAGTCTTTGCAACTATAATTGTATTATTTTTAGTATGCACCATATTACCAAGGTGTTCATAGGACAAGGTCACAGAAAGTTAATCCCTGTGGGAGGTTCAGTTCCAGCAGTAATGTGGAGGTTGTTATATTTACTTGGAATCATGGTATAAGAAGTTATTACTTTTTAAAAAATCTTCATGCTGGGTTCAGATTTGGAACCGTATGATTAAATCTGTCAATTTGCTTTTCATGTAGATGTGGCTATTTTCTCCTTATATTGAGAACTCTGAATGAACATGTTTTGTAAACAGAAGTTTCCCCAACCTATAATCCATGTCCTATTCCCATTTATTAGGAATTAAACTTTGGTTGTGACAGAGAAGTCTGATGTGGTGAAAATTACAGTGGTGTCACAGGTAGAGATTTGCCAGAAACAGGATAAACATGAAACCTACTCTTACTTCTGGCCTTTTGAATCACCAGCAGGATTATTTTCCGTTGTCTGATGTGGTACAGCGACTGTTATTACAGCCTCTTAAATTAGCCTGTGCCTTGTTGTAGCAAGGTATGTTTCCCTTTGCAAATAGCAAGAAAGCCCCATGAGCTAATATCTGATCCCTGCTGGCTGAGGAGGGCAGCTCAGTCTCCGCTTTGCTAGCAAACTCTTTGTTGCAGCAATTACTGCCATCTGCTTTAAAGGAGTTCTATGTGTAAGAATAATCTCTTTTACAGAAGAACATTATGTTAATTAAACTCTAGCAGAAAGGAAACAATTTAAATGTTTCAAATATTTAAAAGTTAGGATTTGGATTCCATTGCATTGTATATTGAGTCCAGACAGACACGATTATATTAAAAAATGTTCCCAAGACCACAGCAGACAATTCCTATACATACTCTTTATTAGATTTATTTTCCTTATGCTTTTGAGTAGGAAGGAATTAAAACTGAGAGACTTTCAGGGAAATGGCATGTGCTTTCTCTTTACTAATGTTTCTCCAGATTGGTAAAATAGCCAAGCTCTTGTTCATGACCCTAAATGAAACTTTGGGTAAATGCAAACCCCTCTTCCTTTTTGTTCAGGACAAAGAAAAAATTTGTGTCTGTCGGTGAAACAGCCCATACCTTTATTGTTAAAATTCTTCTGCTTTGACTGGCACTTTAAAAAATACAGTAGTGCACGATGGAGAAAGGTTGTGCCCCTTCCCATGAGTCAGAACAACATGCAAAGGTGACAGGGCAAAAGAGACCTGGCAGTCCCTCGTGCTTTTTTTTCTACAAGGGCATTCCTTGTACTCTGAGAGCTCAGGACTCTCTCAAATATTTCCTGCCAGGGTACTAACTTTTCAAAAGTTGACAAAACTTAGAGGAAGGCCCTGTATCCTATTTTTGCTTGCTTTTCACAACAGAAGTATGAGCCCATGGATCAAACTAAAATTGGCTCAAGGAAGATTTATACCTTAAAAATCAGGCCATATTTTCCAGAGGTGGACTTAACGGGTTTCTTCAGACATTCTTTCTTCTTCAGGATAAGAGGGGAGGAATATCAGCTGGAATTTAATAATGTCAAATGCTGGTTATGACACAGCATAAGGAGACACCACGATTTCTTTGTGTCTGAACTGTTATGAGTTTGGTGTTATTTGATGGTGTCCCTTTCAGGTGGGAAGAAATGTTATGCAGTTCTAGAAACAAGAAACCAGGCAGAGTTGTGATTTTGTGCAGGGGAAGAGCCCAGTTTTTCCTTTCCAGTGGCTTGTTTTGCCTTACTTAGATACACCTGGTACTTGTTTATACCATGAGTAATTAGTCTATGAAATGCATTGTTGAAAGTTATCCTTGGGCCAGAAGATTAGTAGGATTCATATATAATCTTGAGCCATAGTTACCTC
The DNA here is from genome assembly GCA_013397555.1 of Urocynchramus pylzowi. Classification (NCBI taxonomy): domain Eukaryota; kingdom Metazoa; phylum Chordata; class Aves; order Passeriformes; family Fringillidae; genus Urocynchramus; species Urocynchramus pylzowi. Next base: position 1,046,441 of record VZRH01003036.1, on the reverse strand, counting down.
ACGGGGAAAAAAAAATAATTTAGAAGAGATATAAACTTCCACTCTTAAGGGCTTTAATCAATCACTAATAGCACAACTTATGGAGAAAAACCCTTCCCTGTGGGCAGTTTTTTCCCATAATTATTATTTATGGGAATTTTTACACTGTCCTTTGACACCTCTAGGAGAGGCCAGAGTATGAGATGCAGTAGTGGTCAAGATGAACTGGAACATACTGTGTTCCAGGTGGAGATTTACGGTGGGGACGTGGTGGCTGGGCAGCCTGGCAGTGGCAGGAAGCTGCTGCCTGGGGAGCTGTGAGCTGCTGTGTCCTGGGCACCAGGAGACAGCCAGGCTGAGCACCTTCTCTGTCTTGGTCAGACTCTGTTTTCCCCCACATTGCTCTTCTGATCTGGACTGGAAAATTCTTTCAATGTGCATATCCAGGTCTTTGTCACCAGGTCTGTTCATAATCTATAAACAACTGTTTGGGTCAGTCCTTTGTCTGCAGTTTCCTCTCCCTCTCCCTCTCCTTTATCTCTAATACAATGCTCTTAGAAGTTAGTGTAGCTTGCACTCTTTTCCCATATCTAAAGATAAGAAATATATGAAGGTGGGAAGGGCTTAGCTGGAAAATGCTGAAACACGAACCTTTCAGTACTTTGGTAGGTTGAAAAATTACCAGGATGAATGCAAGGCCTTCAGAACAAGGAGAAGCACAGGGAATAAAGATGCTGGGTCTCTTTACCTTAATTTCAAGTTAGATGGAGTTGCAGCAAGGGGCAGATTAAGTGTCAGCTGAGTTTTGTTCCATCACAAATAGCAGCAGGGGGGTGCAGATTCAATTTTCAATCATTTCCTGACTAATGTCAACCACCTGTTATACGTGCTGAGCATCCACAGATAGAATGTATCTCCAGTAAAAGTAAATTAATGAACTCACTGTGCCATTATTGCAAATAGAAAATAATATTGCTTGACATCAAGCTAAGAGAATGAAATAAATAAAACTAGCAAGAAAAAACACATGCAAAAATAAGTACAGGTATACACTTTATCTTGACATTTTAGATGCTTTTTGTCCTGTCTTAAACATCTTAAAACTGAGATCACTTGCTATTTTTCTAGATAGCTTATTCTTCATCGAAGTTTTTTTCTAAGCTTTTACTTTGTGATTTTGTTTTCTTTTTATATTTAATGAGGATTTCTGTTCATGGTCACAGCTCACCCTGGACTCAAACTTGAGACCAGGATATAAATCTCCTGTGCATTCTGAGTGGTTGATTTACTAGGGCAGCTCTTGTAAGAATTGGAAGGATTTTTTTGAACAATATCTGTAAAAGGGTTTTGAAATGTTCACAGTGTATGAAGAAATATTTTAAAGTAAATGTTTCTTATACTGGTACTCCCCAATTGTGCTACAAAGGAGAGCGCATACTTCATTGATTGCTTTTGTGCTTTTAAGGCAAATTGTAGTAGTTCTGTAAAACTCACTGTTAAATGTTGGGAACTCCTGTGTTTATGGGCTCAAAAGGACTCATTCTCTTTGCCCTAGAAGTCACTTGAACACAGAAGCTTGCAGAAATGGGGATATTTGCCGCAGTAAAAAGTCAAATAGTTAAATCTCTGTTATTCTTGCAACACTTTGAAAATATCCACAGGAGGCTTTTTTTGGTTTTGTTTTTTTTTTTTTTTCATTTCATTAATTTAGCAAGATCCTAAAAAACCTGACATAAAAATTATGCAGGTGATAAACATTAAATACATAATTTTGGTGGATTTAATCATCAATGGAATGTAACTATTCCACTGGATCAGGACTGACGTGCTCAGTAGCTTTGGATTCAAGCTGGGATGGACCATTTCCATTGGATGATGTTTTGCTGCAAGGGAAAAAAACCCTGCAACTCCTGAAAGGATCTCAGTTGCCTTGCAGCAGGTGAAGTGTGAAGGACCAACTCCTTTAAAAGGTCCCTGTTTCCAGTCTGTGCCCTCTGCAGTGTGTAGCAGCTGTAGCCAGGAGAGATCTGGGCAGGATCCATGGACTGCACCCAGAATGTCCCTGTTTGCGGCTCTCACAGCAGAGCAGGGATATTGTAAATTTACCCATATGGCTCCGGTAAATGGAATGAGCCAGACACCTTTACCTGCTGCTACTGCTCTTCAGTTCAATAGCAGATAAATGTTACAAGGCAGTGCAGAGTTTGCTGCTTTTCCAGTTTCCTTGTTCTCTCTGCATTTCTGCCATCCCTACTGCTTGAACTGCTGCAGCTGCAGGCACCAACAGTGCTCTGACAATATCCTAGAGATCCCATAGAAAGCTGTTATCCTTTCCTCACCCTGTTCTTTTTAGTCTGTCAGCAAGTTTTAAACACCAAAAATGTTTATAAAATACCTTTTCTTCTCCACAGAATGTTTTAAATGAAATAACAGGCGTATGGATAGACTTCTCATGACTCAAGTTTAGTTAGTTCTACTGTTTTCAGACAGGATAAATCCCTGGGATGCTTATGTTTAGAATTTTAAAATAGTTGTAAAATAGTCTAATGAGAAGACTTTTGTTTTACAAATAAAAAGAAAATATTCTTTCAGAGGGCATTTTATTAATGAGAATTACAATACTGGAAAATCTGTTATAGATTAGTGAAGAACAGTAACAGTGTATCCAAATGGAACTGGTTGGATAATTAAATTCATTTAATAGGTACTGAAATTTAAACCTCTTGATCCCTCTGACGTAAACATAACTCTTAAAAGTCATGGAACTTGATTCTAAAAGTGTAATGTGGGAGAGAAACACTGGAACAATGAGTACAGATTTCAGATACAATGTGAGGAAATGTATTCAGGAGTTAAAAAACAGNCAGCAAAGCTTGACAATTTAAAGCATTCTACTTTGTTCTTTTCCCTTTATCACAGGCTCATGGGAAAAAAAAAAAAAAAAAAAAAAAGAACAACCCCCAAAAGTGTAGCTATGAAATATAAAAAGAAACTTTAAGAAAACCCTGTATATGTAGGTATGCAGCTTATATAAGCAGGATTGAAGCAATACGATGGGGATGACCAAGTGACAAGTAAGGGATACTAAAGTTTGAAATCATTAAGGAACATAATGTTTTCATTATTCTTACACTCGATTGAAATAATTAAGGAACATAATGTTTTCATTATTCTTACACTCTTTACCTGTTCTGTATTATCATGTCTGTTTTGGCTATGTGTCCTTCTGTATGTCTGCTTTGGTTTCCTGTTTTCATGCTGAGAATCCCCAAAGATCCTCCTTCTATGGTTTCTCCTGTCATTAACAGAATATTTTTTTTCAATGTTGATTACAATTTACAAAGTATGTCCAGTGTATAATTGTCTTTCCTTGATCTGGTGAAAAGGAAACTTATTTACTGAGTTTTAACACATCTTTACAAGGATCTTACCAAATGATCCTTGAGAAAATAAATTTTTAAAAACTACAGCATAAAATTATAGTATTAGCCCTAAGGTTCAGACAACATTTAGATGTTGATCTCATCTTTTTGTCTTCCCTGTTTATATCTGACTTTTGTGTCAACACTGGGTGATGCTGAAGTATAGAGGTAATACATATTATCATTTAATACAATGCCTTTTAATCCAAAAGCACTTCTATTTTACTGTTCTTTAAGTTGTGATGGGATCTCAAAAGTACCCAACCTCACTGAGCTTTCTCTATCTATAAAGTTATAGTTATCTTAAGCAAAAAGGGTGGTTTTTTCATATTTATTTGCTTTTATTTCCTTCTGCAATCTGTTATTTTGGAATATAATGGCAGGGCTGAGCTTGGTTACTCATATTTTGGCTGAGACTTTTTATCCTTTTCCCTTTTCAAAATGACAGTGTCCATTTCCTCTCTGTCTCTGTTTTTCAGCAGAATTAGAGCAGATGAGTTCAAAGAACAGCATTACTAACTTCTCCCCTCTCAAAGTGCTCTGTGGGAGGAGTGGGCTGACTGCTTTTAGAAGGTGAAGTTACCATCATGTGCCTAACTTTAGAGAAACAATAACTGCTGTACCTTGAGGTTTTTTAGTGTCATTAAGATCTTAAAGGGTTTTCATTAGTTGCTGCTACAAGCATCTTTTCTATGAGCCTGTTAGAAAGAAGAAAGAGCAGAGCAGTCTGTAATTTGTAGTTTGTGGTGATTTCGAGATGTGTTCAAATATAGGCACTTAAGTGAATATTTGTATTTAAGCAATTGTAGTACAGGCTTTTCCTTGGAAACGAACACTCTCTGCTTTTCTATATGCCATCAGCTGGTCATACTTTTACATATTGTTGCTTCTTAGCTTTGGAATAAAGAGATACCTGCTTAGAACTTCTGCATCTCTTTAAATATTCCTAATTAGGACTTTGGATCTGGTTCTTCTCCTACAATCTTAGGGAAATGTATCACCCATCCATCAACATAGGATTTAAACTGAGAGTGTGAATACAGTACATCCTTTCTGGTGTTCTATATAAGAATATTATGAAATGGTGAACAAAATACACCACTCAAAGATTCAAAATATTTTACGCCTTTTTGGACAGATGATGGCACCTGTCAAACTTGGGTTTTTAGAGTTCTCATTAGGCTAAACTTATGGGGAAAAAATCGCTCTGAAGAAGAGAATCTGTTTGAGTTTAATTCCTATTTATAGGATATCTTTAGACCAGGAACAGCCCTAAGCCTTCAGTGCTTCAGACCCTGGACCTACCTTGTCTTCATGGGCAGATGTTCTCTGATGAAAGTGTACAGAATTTCAGATTCCATGTGATAATTTCCTTATATATGAATATTACAAAACATAAGCAATGCTGTCATTTTATAAAAGAGATTATTTTATACATAGAAGACCAGTTAACACATTTTAAGCAATGGCAATGCTGATATTTCCTGGTTTTCAGAGATGGGCTGAACAATGATTTCCCATGGTAGAAGCTTTGCTGTAAGTGTTTCTTCTGGTAATGTAATTAGGAAGTATTGGCTCCAGTTATTGTAACTTAAACAAAACATGTTATCCTCAGCAAACTCGTTAAACAGGCATAGCCTTGTCTAAAAGGAAAACAGGACATATAGTGTTCCCATGGAAACTCAGTTAAAATTCTGATTTGTGGATATGAGCATAATCAGCACTAGAATCTAAACTCATTGAATTAAAGGAGTCTTAGTTGTGAAGTCAGCCCAATATAAAAGTATCTGTACACACACAAGAGTCACAGCCTTCCATCCCTATAGATGCTTTCTATCTGCGTTTTAAAACAGAATGAAGCAGGGGAACTTGTGTGAGACCCTTCTCTTTTTGCCTTTTATGGCCATTTGTGTCATTTTACTACAAAAATCTATGTAAGAATATAAACTAATCTGTTTAAATATACTTTACTGGAGTTTGTTATAATTTACTGCCTCTCTAATGTGTGGTTTTGATTTCCTTTATTTCAAATAAAAGTAAGGAGGGCTTTTCCCTTAGTATAGGACATATCAGCCCTGTACTGTGAGACATTGGAGAAGATAATTTTTGCTTCCATTACAGATGTGCTAAGAAGATTTATTAATTCTGGAAATTATGCTCCAGAATTCTTTTTGTAAAACATCAGAAAAATAAAGAATTGATTGAATTGGCCTTAATTAGGAAATTAAATATGTTTTATGAATGTGTTACAGCAGAACTTCCAGGAGAGACTTTGCCATTTATAAATGTCTACATTTGGAAAGTGGTATTTCAAAGTTATTTTGATGTATATATATCATATATGATATATCATGATATATCATGAATATATCATATTTCTATATCTAGGAATACGATAGAGACTTCAGAATTACAGCCCAACATTTACTGATTGCAGTGTGAAATAAGTGGTTCTGGAAAGCCCATCAGGATCAGTCTGCCTTTGGTATGTGCCTCAACAGCTATGAAAACCTGGCCTTTGCAAGGTTCACTTTCCTTGTAAGTCAGTAAAGGTTTGCCTCTATACAACAGCACAATTTCAGGAAGTCCTGCCAAGAGTCCTTTCTTTGAGCAGAGTTTTCAGGGGTTTTTTGTGTTCTCCATTCTGGAAGGGGTTTCATGTTCTTGTCCTGTGTTGGGCATCCCTTAACCCCCCACAGACCCCAGTGAGCATTTAACAGTGCTCAACACCTTCCAGGCAAAAGCCCCAGCTGAATTTGCACCAATCAGGCTACTTATTAACAAGAGAAGCTATTTTGTATGATAAGTACTTAGTTTAATGTATAATCAGACATCTCCCTTTCAGAAACCTTCCTGATTTATTTCAAAGCTATTACATTAAAGAGGATTACATTTGGTGCCCACTATATTGATTTCCCTCAGAACTTACAATTTATACTTCTAAAATATGCCTTAAGACTGTATTGACAGCTAGATCCTGCTAATCATTAGTATGTAAATTACAATAGACTACTTTTTGAAGCATCTGGATAGCAGTTTATGTGAAGTATGGTCCATTTGTACTTTTATTGTGAAAATCATGTCGGCACTTACACTATTTCCAGAAGTTAAAAACTCACCCAGAGAAGTTCACTTATGGTCATGACTTGGCACACAGGTCTCAGGCAATGCTGACATTTTATTAAAAAACTTTAAAAGTGTGTCAGTGCCTTCTAATTTTATCAGTCTCAACATTTTTTAAAAGCATTATTTCTTTGGAGTTTTTTCTTGAAGTATCAATTAAAAACATTTATTAATTTTGTATTTGGTCCTAAGTTAGTCAATATATTCTTCTTTGTATTTTGTGGCTTTAAAGAGGTGATTTCATCTTTTTCTAATGAAGAAAATAAGCTGTTGGTTAGTTTTCAGCAATATGAAAACACCTCTTAATAGACCAGATCAGCCGTAAGCAATAATTTTTGCTGGCACTCAGGCAGGCTTATGTAGCAATTCTGAAGATGATGCTTTCTTATTTTTCCTGAAATCTGGTAAGACAAATAAATAGAAAGCTGTCATTCCACTCCTGATTGCTTGACCTCTTGGATGGCATTAGCTGTTTTCTAGTTCATGGGCATGAACTTCTACACATTAAATAAAGCAAAAGATAAATTATTTTCTCCAATACAGGGGCAAATTTATTTCCCCTATACAGGTCATTGCTGAGAGGTATAGTTAACACTTCTTGGCCATGTTTCAAAATTGTGGCAATAAAATGTTCTTATGAAATAAATTTAAGTAAAAATGTGAAATTTAAGTAAAAAAGTGAAAATGTTCAGATTACAGCCAGTGTTAATCCATAGTTTTAGAAACTGACTTTTAAGTGAGGTATTTGTAATACACTGAACACATCTTGAAAGATGATGTTACTTTTTATTTAAGACATAAAAAGTAAGAGAATATGAAAGAGAAGAAAATTTATATTTCAGTATACTGGAAAATTTCAGTGTTATTAGTCTAAGATTGCTTTCTATTCCTGACATGTTTTAAACCTCCAGTTCAAGAGATTCCAAGAATGCTAGTTTATAGCTCTAATGCTTACTCCTATTTTGCTGAAACCAAGATGCAACTGTGTTCTTTTCTGCACAGATATTTAATAAAAATACATTTTTGATCCAAAAATGAAAAAAGCAGGCAAGCCAATCTGCTTTCGCAAATACTCTTAATGGAAAAGTTTAACATCTGTATCTTTTGCTGTTACTGTTTTTTTAAAATAGTTCAGTAAAAAACACAAACGTAAATCAGGATGCAAATCCACCAGTGTTATTTTCTTTGAACTTGCAACTGCCGAATACCATGGTACTACTCAATTTCAGATAAAGATACATGCACTGAGTCTTTTGGATACATAATTTTTTTTGTCCTTTTCTAAAACTGTAGATTGTCACCACGTGGTTAAACAGTAAAAACATGGTTAAAGTAGTGATCTCTACTCATAGCTCTCATAAAACATAGTTCTCATAAAAACATGAGAACTATTCGAGCATTATAGCAAATGTTTGATTTATGAATGACCCAGTAGATATGCTGTTGAAATGCTGGAGATTTTTATTTATTGTGGGGTCCTTCTGATGTATTATTTGTCTTCAAGTAACATGACTCATATTTTCAGCAATTCAAAGTAATTTACTAATCACAGTATAGCCCAAACAGTTTGTAGAGATTATCACTATTCTTGTTATTATAACTCAGTAAATAAGAGATCCAATACTTATTTCCAAATGATGTGGTTTGATAAAATGTCAGTGTTTGCTCATTCAGTGCTCCAAGCCTAGTTTGACTAATGAGATTCCATATATTCGTAGACCTTGTATAGAAACAAATCCCCTGGTGACAGCAGCAGAGAGGGAGTGGTTGGTGCTCAGTATGTTCTGTAGGCATGAAATGTTGGATTTGGTCACATCCCTCCCCCTGGAGGGGGATACTGGACAGAGAACTCATGAGTTCACTTTGCTTTGGATGCCATAATATTTATCTTCAATGTCTCGTCCAGAGTATTCTATGTCTGGCAGCAGGACAACTTGTACCCATTCTGCTATGACAGGATTGCAGTTTGGGAGGGGTAAACCACTTTGGAAATTAGGATAGAAGGTTTGCTCATGTCTGAGCTCAGCCTTCTCACAATGCTGAGAAATGTAGAAACAGATTTTTTTTTTTTTTTGTTAACCTGCTTAGGTAGTAGCCCGAATCAAGTCTGGAAATAAAATATGATCAAGGCTTGAATGTGTTGTGTTTAAGTCACAAGTGGAAGCAGAAAGTCTTATATATCCTAAGAGAATCCGGTCACAGGATATTCAGATAAATATCCCAATTTCTGGCTGTTTGTCTGGACTTTGAGCCTCCTAGGGTTCCTTAATTGCCAGCTTGAAACCACAGCCTTTTGGCTAAGATGGAAAGGTAACTTGGCTATGCTGCTCTAAACTAGGACCTCAACTGTGAGAAGTAAAGCTTTTTCTGAGAACTTGACAAGTCCTGGATCTTCCCTTAAGATTTGTAAAAGTGCTTACATACTGTTCCTATTTTTTTTTTTTTTTTTTTTTTTTTTTTTTTTTGTTTCAGTCATGGGTACTACTGAAATAGCAAAAAAACCCTATAAAACTAAAAAATGGTTAGGGAGCTGTAAAAATACTCTCACTGCTTCATTATTTTAGCATTACTGTGGTCAGATTTCAATCTTCACATGCTTCCTATACTGTTGGAATTCAGAATTATTTGTCAGAGCAGTGTCTGTGCTAGGAAATGCTGGAAGAAAGTTGAAAGCTCGTAGGAATTCATAAAAGCTCTGCCACCAGCACAGTTTCCTCTCTGATGATTCTTGTCTTGTTTCTGCAGGCTGCTTAAGCTTCCTAAGGCTAAAAGTAGTACTACTCAGATTTCTTCAGATTTCTTTTTCTTTTTCTTTTAAGATTCCTTTCTTTTGTTCTTCTGACAATGGAATGAGCCATGTGTCAGTAGGCGTCAGGTATTTTCTAAAAGTCACAGGGAAGATCCTCCAGACACCAACCAGGGCTGAGCTGTGCCCTGCCTCACCCTTTTCGAATTGGGCCACCTAAGCCTCTCCTTTATGCTGTCACTTGTTCCTTGCATTCCTCAGGAACAAGGCACCTCTCTGTCCAGCAAAGTGCACTAAGTGTAAATTTGCATGCCCAGGGTTCACCTTCTTCCAGGCTTATGAGAGGTTTGTTTTAAGGCTTTTGGGTTTTTTTGGTTTTTTTTTTAAAGTTACAGATGGATTCTCAAGTACCTCCCTTGAGGTTTGCTCCTGGTACCCAAAGTTGATCCTAGGGTAAGTGAGCAGAATTCGGTGGGAGCCTTTGTCACAGTGCTAGCAGTACATCAGCTGGTCTCCTGTAAAGTTTGGGATACAGGATGAGTGTCTCAATGCTAGTTTACAGATAACCCATCTCGCTCCAAAATCCCCTCTGAAGATTCCTGAAAAGGCAATGGACTTCCAGTCACCAGTGTCTATGGGTTTTTTTTGCTTACACTCAATTTATATCCTTTTTGAGTTTCCTCCTTGCTCCTGCTGCTACTTCATTAGTCCTGCACAAGGAAGATGTGTGTCAGGGAGTCAGAGGGAGTCTGGTTTATGAAGATGTTCACAAACTGCCCTCCACAGTTTAGTTTGTCAGGGCTTGGCTGCAAGCCAAGCCCTTCAGCTTTCCCTGATGCTTTGAGTTTGGATGAACTTTGGCCTCCCAGCAATCATCATCCTGCTCCCTTTCAGCTTGGCCTCACTTCAGCTTCCCAGCATCTCCTCCCCTTCTGCTTCAGTCTTGGCCTCCAGGAACACTGCCTTCCCTTTGGCTTAGTTGTTACCATGCACACATCAGCTTCCACCTAAAGATCTAAAAATCTTCTGGAAGAAAGTATCAGGCTTGAGGTTCATGAGTAAAGAGGCAGAACTTCAGTTTTCCACTGCTCATTTAAGGAGAATTCACTCATTTGCATCCTGCATCACAATAGCTCTGATGAAAGAAGTAGTCTTAGTGTTGCTAAATCTTATGTGTTCAAACTGTCTCATATGAAAAACCAGATAATTAAATAGGACTTAAAAATATCTCTGTGTGTGCAGTCATTCCACTTACTTGATGACAAAAAGATAAAGGTAAGATACCATCAATAATACAGTATTTTTTCCAGCTTATTGTTTAGAATCTAAAACTAGGTGATAGTTTGCACTTTGAGATATTTTGTGTTTGACACAATATCAGCCTCTGTAGCTCAGACTGAGATGGAAAAGGTAGGTGCACATTTACATGGATTTCAAAAGATTTAATAATAAAATATTTGTAAAATATTAAAATAAATGTAGAGTACTTAAATATGCCACAGACATATTGTGGAATGAACAAGAAGGTTCCATGTCAAGAAACAACAAAGTTAGTTGTAAAAACATTAGAAATTGTCCCTGAGTTAAATAATAAACTATTAGAAAACCACAACACAACAAAACACATTGCAAAGGACAGTTTCTGAAAAGTAGTAACATCGTATCCAAATGAATAATAGATACCTTACTTTTGCTAAGGTAGGAACCATGTTTTATCATAAGAAAAACAGAAGAAGGTGTATAACTGCTCAATAGTTCACTTCATTTTTTGTCAATTTGGCTCTTTTATCACAGCCTACCCATAGCAGTCACTATGAGGATGGCTGGTGTCACCACCCGGGACTGAGACTGCCTGATGCTTTCAGGCGTAAGCTTGTATTTTCAGTACATTAAAAAATAGCCAGACTTAAATGGTTAGGCTGATTTTTTTTTCTTTTTGAGGAGCGGGGCGGGGTGGGGGGGGTGGGGGTGTTTGCATCAGAGTCAGTCATTACAGGCAATAAAACTAATAAATTTTTTATGTTATAATATAATTCTGAAGATCTTCTCTTTGAAGAGAAGAACTGAAAAAAATGAGCAGGGGTGGGAAGAGGAAGGTATAGATAAAAGGGGAAAGATCACTGAGAAGGAAGCTGAGCGAAGTGTGGAGTTTGGAAAGGTGAGACTGCATTTTTCTGTGCAAGTAAACTGAACCTGGGACCAGAAGCAGTCTGAGAAGTCCCCAGTTCACAAGTGCTTGTTCACATTTTTATGTATCCTGCATATAATATGGAATGACTGCCACGGAGAGTACAGCTATGTTGGGTGATACTGAAGCATACCTATGTTACTTATTACATAACTATATTATTGCCTATAATAATGTCTACATAACTATGTTATAGATAGAGAGGTTGTGTTGGAATACCAATAATTTTTTAGCTAAGACTTCCTGGAATTGAGGGGAGAAAAATATCTAGATTTTATGTTTAACTATTTTACATAAAACACCTATATCTTACAGGGTTTTTTAGCATCTTTAGTGGTAGGTGGGAGTCTTCTATTAATCTGTATTGGCTTTTCTTGACAGTTATGGTGTTTATTTCTCAGGACTGAGCACTGGGCTGTAGAACCAGTGTTGCCTTCTTTGCCTGAGCTAAACGCTGAAGACAGATTTTGAACTGAAATAGATTAAGAGTATAAATAGAAGTGAAATCAACCTTTTTGAAAGTATTTAAGTGTGTTCTGGAATATTTCACATGTATTTATTAGATATTTTAAAAGATGATACTCAGAGTTAATACTAGAAGGGAGAAAGAAGAACATTTAAAATAGTCTAAGCTCAATACACAAAGGTGATACAGATTGAAAAATAATCCTGCTACAAGTCTGTGTCCAACGTTTCTTATTTTGAAGCCAAGTTAAACCTCATTTAAGATAATTCCATCAGAAATAGGAGACCAAAATGTCCTGAAGATTTTAGGCATCTTTTATGTATGAGAGAGAGTCTTAATCTCTACTGTATTCTGTAGGAAAAGGAATGGAGACCTTCAGATATTTTTGTAACCTGGCTGATCTAATGCTTATGTACAGTGTTATAGTGTATAGGTATTTCAGAGAATGGAAATCCCTTTAGCTTTTGCTACTTTTTCCTATAATCATGTATTTGGAATCCATTTGTCAGGTTTGTAGGGAGACACAGCTCCTCTCTTGCCTGAAATAAATCAGTCTAGTCTATTTTCCACTTGTATTCTAAGTAGGAAATTATTCTTTTTACGTAGAACCTAAAAAGGATTCTAATTCTTTGCACAGAAGTAATTTGCCGAGGAAGGATTTCCTTATCTTCCTGTCTATTTGCTTAACCATGGAGATTGAAAGGAACACAAATAATCCAGATCTGTTCTGAGTAGTTATTTGTTTTCCTTCATGTTTGCCTTGATACTGAGCAGCCCTGAGCCATGCAGCATTTGAGCACTTCCCTGTACTTCCATCCTGAAAGCAACCCACTGAGAGAGTGAAATATTACCTTCAGCCATGGAATCAATGCACAAGGAAATTACTTATTTAACAATAATTATCACTGAGCCAAGCATTTAACTTTGTCCTTCTCAACCATCTGTTATTTCATAGGGTCAGCACTACAAAAATAACAGCCATTTTATTAAATAGAGAGAAGAAATCTCAGGGAGTTTAATAACTGTTTTCTGTAGGGAGAATTAAGGGTTTTTATTTGCATCACCTGAGTAAATTTGCTAATGTGACTAAAACAAAATATTGGATTTACAATTTTTGTTTGAAATGATACATTTTGTGTTACGTTAACACAAAATATCCCTCTATCAACTCCCATCAATTGTTCTCCTGCCTGCCCTCAGCTCCAGCCCACCCTCCTCTGTGACACTGGAGAAAAGGCAGCAGTGAACACAAAACTCCTTTTTTCCTGGCTGAACAATTTTTATCCTTCTGCCATTTTGGTTGAACCAAGCCTGCAAATGTGGAAGAATACTTTAAACTTTGAAGTGTATGTTCCACACAAGGGTCAGTTAGAGTTTTTGTTATTTGTGGCAGTTTCTGGGTACCTTCCCTAACTAGATTTAGAAAAATTTCAGTGCAATTTCAGCTTTTTAATCTAAATCTCTGTGGTAGCTGTTACACCCAGAGGGCTAAACTAGGAATTAGTGACATGTGAGATATAATTTTGAAGTTGTCCTGTTTCCTTTTTCCCCCCTCATGTAGCCAGTTTGTAAAAAACAGATTTAATGGTGGTTTGGAGCACAGATATTTTATTCAGAAGTTCTCAAGTGCTGAAGGATTAGGGATTGCTCAGGAGAATATAATGGCTCAAAAACCTGTTGAAGTATATTTGAACAGCTCTTATGGCATTAAATGACCCGACAAAAAAATTGTTATCTTCTAGTCACAAAGTTCTTGAAAAGCTCAGGAGGGAAAAATGTGCTAAAGTGCTTCAGTATCGGATGAGGGGCTGAAAAGAAAATAATTTTCCTATACCTTAACACTGTTAATTCTTTCAAATCTGGAGGCACTCAAATAATTTTCAGCTGAATTTTAGGAACTATTAGTAATTTTCATTTATTATATATTATGTAGGATATAGAATATTTAGAAGCTGTGACAGGGAAGTTCCTGTGGGAATTGTGCAGGGAACAACGTGTAAATAAGACAAAACTGTGAGATTAAAATCTCATATTAAGATAGACCTCTCAAAAAAACCTGCTTAATGCTGCTTTCACTGTGCCATGTTTGTGAGGTGTGTTCTCTCCTCCTACCCTGCAAGCACAGGTAGAGATCATAGAATCATTAAATGGGAAAACACCCCTTGGATCATCAAGCCCAACTGTAAATCAAGTCCAGCCATCATGTGCTTAACATCATGTAGTAGTTCATTATTTAATACCAAGCCAAAGGATTTCAAAATTAATTTAGGAATTACTTTCACAAAGGGACTACGTTAACATGTTGCTGTTGTAATGTTGTATTACCTTGACCAGAGTGGATGGTTTCTGTTTTACCCTCTTTAATGGCACTGTACCTCAGAGATTAGTGATACAACACTTTTTGAAGTTAGGTAGAGAAATAAACTGATTTCTTTTTTAAAGGCAGGCAGTAGCTAAATTGGTAATGCCTATACCTTCAGTTTCTGCACAAGTTACCTTACTGCTGAAATTGTGGAATCTGCTCAAGTGGGAGCAACTCCAGTATTTCTCACTGTCTTTTATTTTCCCTCACAGTCTGTCCAAGAAAGCATCAAAATCTTTGAGTTGCTGCTATGAAACCAAACCTGCAGCTGTCCCTTATCATCCTCATGGAAATGGAGGCTCTGCATTTCATAGAAATTAATCCCAGCATTTCAATTGTTGTTATGCTGCAGCATTCCATTGTTACTCAGTGAAACATGCACATGGAATCTTTTACAGATGAGCTTTGCTGTAGTTCTTTTGTCACTGTTTCAGATTCTGTTGAAAGTTTTGTACAGAACACAGAAAACTTTCCATGCACATTGACTCTCTTTGTAAGGAAGGTTCTAAGATGTAAAGTTATCACTTTTCTACTAAACATTTACACTTTAATCAGAATCATGAGATAATTTAGAGTGGGAGGGCTCTCCTGAGCTCATCTAGTCCAAAATCCTGCTCAAATTTGTATATATGTATAATTTTATTAAGGGAGAACAAGAGTTTTACCTCTTTAATTAATGTTTATTATGCTTCCATTACCTTTCATTAACACTTTTCAAGAACAGCAGTTTTCTGGGTGCTGGTATCTCTAAAACAATGTGAACTCCAAAGGGCTGAGCTTATCAGGACCTTAAATGAACAATATCTAAGTACAGTCCACACATCTCTGCCTGCTACAAGCACATGAGATTAACCTTTCCCATGCTGGCACAGCATCCAGAAGAGATGTGATTGCCTTGGGGAAAGTTCCTGAAAGTGAGTGTGTGTGTTTTTTGCCTGCCTTTCAGAAAGAGCAAGTAGGATGTGCTAGGAATTAACCCAAAGGCAAGCAATAGATGAAGCAAATGAGCTGCTTCATCTTCTGATGAGCTGCTCATCTTCTCATGGACCATAATATTAATTCCCAGATAATAAAATGTAGCTGGAGGGTCTCCTCTGGTGTTTATTCAAAAGAACTGGATTTCTCTACTTAACTCTTTGAAGCAAAACAATCAGTGAGTTACAGATAGCAGAAAAATATTTATAACCTGCTCTAATAAGAAAATTCCTTATGCAATTTCACATCCCATTGTATCAGTCCATTACAGATTTCATTTCACATACTTTTCCCTACCTGCAACACAAAATCAAATATGTGCATGACATCAGTGTGTGTGCATTTGCAAAAGCAAGTACCAATAATCAAAATGTGAATATGGTTTTAAATGATTCCTGCTGTAGGCTCTAGAGGATGAATGAAGAAATGAAATTTCATTCAGTTTTTCAAAATAATTTTTTTTTTGAGGCTTTGTTTTTAAAAAACCATTAATTTTCTAGGAGCTAGATCTTCAGAATTTTAAAGCCTTTTTGAATTCTCTCAGTTTAGGCAAGTGAAAACAGAAGAATCAACTGCTTTTGGAGCTTCTGCAAACCTCAGTGGTTTATATTGCTATCCAATAGAAACAGTGATAGGAATATCAGACCAGGCTGCAAGAAAGGTTCACTGATATTTGGCAAAAAATAATCCCACCTGAGATTGTGAGAAACATATAAGTTAAACCAGTAGTATCTTGAATAATGATTTTTAAAAATTGCAATCTATTATCATTAATATAATTTTTTAAAAAATTTGATAGTCAGTAAGATTTGTGAGATACTTCCCTTTTACGGAATTACACACAATACTCTTAACTTCCATTTTTTCAAATACATTTTTGGTGCTTCTTGTGTTCCACTGATAATTTATGGATTAAATTATCTCAAAACAAATCATCACTTGAAGTGTCAACCAACATTTTCATGGTGTTTCAGCAAATCTTCATGGGTTTCAGTAGAAAACACATTGTGTGTGTTCCCTACAGCTGTTATATTGGTACCAGTGAAATATAAATGAAATTGGTGTGAACATAAATATGTTCAGCTTGTGGTTCCTTGATGTTAATTATGGAGACATGCAATTTGAATTTTTTTTTTTGTTTGTTTGCCATGTGTATTCTTCACATTATGCAGGCATCTTTCTGTTTAAATGGTTTAAAATATGACTGTGTGGTCTCTTCAATTTAACTAGTTGTGGGGGTTTTTTTATTTATTTTAGGGCTTAACTTTCTCATTTCATAATGAAATCTTTTCTTCCTGACTAATTTTAAAGAATAATTTTGAAGGAATTAAGCATGCTGGGTTTGTTTATTTATTTATTTTTGTATTTTCCAGCTGTAGGTATCCAGATGAAACTTGAATTTTTCCAGCGGAAATTTTGGACTGCAAGCAGACAGGTATATTTTAAATTGAAGGGTTTTTTTGTCATTGAATCCACAATAGTTTTTTAACTGTGGAAGTGATGCTCTTGTCACAAGCAAACTATTGTAAAGAAACAATGTATTTGAAGACTTGTTCTGGTTTTGCATTTGGATACAGAAAAGGAGAATTCAGTGATGAAGAACAGTTGCTTGATTTTTGGAAGCAATTTGAAGGTTTATTAATACTAGGCTCCAATACATAAGGAGTTACTTTGTTGGTACATGGTTTTCTCCCTTAGAGAAAGTGTAAACAGTAAACAAAAGTGTGGAATTTGTTTCTAGTGATAGCAGAATCATGACTTCTCACCTAGGTTTTCTCTCTAACACTAAGTAACTGTAAGATCACACAGGTTAATTAACAAAACTACATTACTGAATCATGGTTGGCACTCATAGTGCTCAATAGACTTTACCTGAACCATTCAGGGATAGATTTTGTACTCACTGAAGAGGATTATCAGGTACTTTCTGAGGATTAGGAGATGCCATCCCTGGTTTGAGAATCAATTGGAACTGTGCTGTTACAGAAAATAAACCCTGACTCCACCCCTACTGGAGAATCTTCTCATCTATAAATGGTCTCAAAAATTAAGGGTGTGGAGGAGATTGTGGTGTTTAAAGCAGCTGAAATTGCTACAGTGTGAATGAACCATTTCTCTGCAGAGAGAAACAGAACACAATTGGTGAACAATTCAAAAGTTTGCTAGTAATTTTTAGAATTAATTTAGATAAAGATGTAATCAGTATAACTCCTTTAGAATTTTGCTCATATGAGTTTATAAGATGTTTTACTTTGTAATCATCAAATAAGAATTGAAAATACTTTATTGATTTTTTTTAAATCATCTTTAGTGTGCATCTCTCGATGGCAGATGTGCTATAAGTTGTGATGATGAAGTAAGTATTTAAAAGATTTTTTCCATTGTATACCTCTACTCCAATAGAAGATACAGTTGATGAATTTAATTTGAACATCTTATTGTACATTATGGTCTTTGTCACCTTGTAAATACTACCCTATTTGGATAGTGAAACTTTTTTATGCCTGTTACAGGTACCCACTGAATTATAAGGTTGACTCCAGTACCTCAGACATGTGTTGCAATAATTTCTGTTTTGTGAATCCAGTTTGGGAAATTATTTGAAGCAGTGATAAGGCATTTGTTTAGCACTTTTTTTTTTTAGTTAATGAAAAAAAAAGCCACTAGAAGTTTAAAGTCTTCAGCTGGATATGAGCAAGAACCATACAACCACATGTAGAAATTTAGTAATAGTGTGAACATTGCTGATTTAGAGATTCCAGACTTTTTCTTAATGACAAAACACACTGTTGATAGGACGCAAACAAATATCACAGCTCCTCTGGTGAGTCTGTTGACTTTCACAGCTTCTCTCAATGGCAAGAAAATATCTTCTGAACATTTAAAGTATAAATTAAAGCACTTAAAAATAAACATGAAGACTTTAATGCAAATTGAATGGCACGATAGTCAATAAATATTAATGACTATTAATAATAGCATGCTAATTATAATTGAAAATGAAGGGAGTAAAGTGATGAGTGTGTGATACTTTTGATCCTAAAATCTAGACAACCCATTAATTAAAAATACTTTTTTTTTTTTTCTTGAGAGCGTTGAATTTGCTCATTTATTCTTGTTTTCCCAATGCTGATGTTTTATTTGCATGTTCTGTTTTCTTTCTTTTTCATTTTTGGTTTCTTAACCCATGTTACATTCCATTACTATTGTTGTATACTGGAGCTGTGAAAAATACATAGAGGACTTGAAACTGGATCAAAGTTTCTGTAGTTCAGATGTGTTGTCAGACCTCAGTTAATGTTCTTGCTGTGTTTATTCTGGACTTCATGCCTGCAGTTTTACAAGCTCAGGGACTCTCTACCTATGGAACATTCCCATGAAATCTGAAATTCACTGAACTTGAACCTTTGGGCAAACCTGAGCATAGTTCACTTCCAATGCCTGTGAAACACTGTGAATTAGAGCTCTTTCATACAGAGGTAGTCTATGCAAATGTTATTATCCTATGCATAAAACTTGTATCAGAAATCTGTTTGAGATTTGCTAGTAATGAGTAAATGCATTCTGCTGCCCTTTGTCCATGCTAAAGTTAAATTACAAGCTGTTTATTTAACACAGTAGTAATACTGAACATTATTTATCTTGCTGGCAAGTGGTGAATGAATGGTTCTGAATGAATATTTTTTTCCTAGTTAATATTTATAAAATGGATTGAAATAGAAACCCTCTTATCTTCATATGCCACAAAAAAAGATATAGATTTCATTTATTGCATTATGCCTGTTTCCAATAATAGTGCTAAAAAATTTGTATTTTTTCCTGCTTTCCTCCTTAAAACACCACAGTGATCTTGCTGGATGTGCAGAATGTAGCAAAAAGCATATTTTGTCATATTTCTGCACAGACTATTTGCTTCAGGAAATGTTTTGAATTAAAAACAAAGCCAGGAGGATTCCTGTATTGAAACCCATTCTGCTTATTTTTTCCTTTTATACAAATGTCATAGAAAATTCAATAAACAAAGATAAAAATGTTGCTGATTTAGACCAACAATAGAAATACAATAAAGATTTAACACTGAGATAGTTATTTGGCAATACTGAGGAGAAACTGAGTTATATCAAGGTTTCAGGGTTTGAGTTGAACTTTATGTTTAAACTCTGAAGTGCAGTAATTAAAACTTTGCCTGTAGCAAGTAATTCTGTGAGGTTAAAATGGTGTATGTGTGTGTGGAGGGAAGCTCTGATTTGTCTTTACCTTGTTTTATACAGTTCAGATGTTTGACCTACAAAAAGCTAACAGTCCTACCTCTAAACCCAGCTCCCAATTAAAAATACAATTTGAAAAGCTTTAGGATACCTGTGGGGCCTCTTTTACAGAAGTTTCTGGTCCCATCCCCCAATGAACAAATTAAAAATTATTACCTGGTCCCCTGTTGATTCTGCAGGCTGACACTTTGTTTTCATTAATACGTCGTTAGGGTAAGGACATTGTGCTGATGTTTTTTTCCAAATACAGGAGAAGCCATCAGGAACACTGAAGTTCTGTGCCTTTGCAAATTTTGCTATAAGGAAAACTTTTAAGGAGGGATTATAAAACCTCAAAATTTTGGGGTTTATGTATGTTTGTAATTATCTCATATCCTCCCATTCTGTACACATCTTTGTTTAGTTTTGCATGAAAAAAAGCACACAAATTAAATTGAATAATATCCCATAACCAAGACTACACTAATTTTGAATTTATGTAAAACCTTATAACAACCTGAAGGTTTTACCCATTTAAAATTGACTTAGAAGTAAATATACAATTAATTTATTGCTGTGTCATAAAATCAAAAATTGAAATAGTATTTTATTATTTTTCAGACAATCAACTGTTACCTAATAGATAACAATGGATTTATTTTAGTGTCTGAAGACTATCAACAGGTAAATGTAAGATTTTTGTTGAGCCTTCTCATGTAATATATTAATCTAAAATTACTTTTTTTTTAAATAGGCCACCATGTGAAAATGGTAAGGAATTAGTAACATAAAAAAAACTCCTTCTACAAAGAATGTAAGCTTTTTTCTCACAGGAGCTCAGTTTCTTTCTCCCATTGGAGCAGGGTATGTTCTTTAACGCATAAATGTTCTCTTTAAAGACCTTTCTTGCTGCAGAAGTGTCTAGCTTCTGTAAGAGGCTTTTACTCCAAGAAAAAAATCCCTGTGCCATTTTTGTCACATGGAAAGGTTGGGAAGGGAGAGGGGGAGGACACAGAGCTATTGCAAACTCAAGGTAGTGAGATTTTGCAGAGCTGTTGGCTGAGGAGTTTGTTTTCTGAAAGGGATTACAGTCACTGAAGGATTAAAACTAAGCACTCAGCATCACAATGGAGAGGACAAGAAATATGATTATCACAGAATCATAGAATGTTTTGCTCAATCCTGCAAACCTTATGAAGGAACCATCACCATGCTCATTAGCTTTCACCAGAAAACTGCTGGGATGGTGCCCCCATCATGCTAGAATTGTCTGAAGTCGAATTTTTTTATGTATTGGGATTGTGAATAGGAATAGCCACACTCCTCCTTAGCCCTCAGCTGAATTAAATTTGTTATGATAAGCATGACCTAAGAAATACACTCATTATGGAATGATCTTGATACACTTAAAACCTGTTTGTTTATTTCCCCTTTTGTTGTTGTTACTATTTACAGATGTATAGCTGTGACTTCTGTCAGTGATTGGCCAGCTCATAGCTGGCTACGGCCAGTAATTATTAGGAAGAGATGTTTCTTTTGGTAGTCACCTGATAAAACTCATTACTATTCCTGTGAATATTTTGGGCAACTGTTGCACCAGAAGTAGGCTGGAAATGTATTCTGACCTGTTTTATGAGTTAAATGTATCCAAGTCTAAGAAGGACAGCAGAGAAATCTCCATGTTTATGTAAATTTATAATAAGATTACATTAGTGTATTTTATATATAGTGTGTATACAGGCTGTTGTGGATGGAGAAGGGATAGAGAAGTGGGATGATGCCTTACCAATTCCTGACCTGTCTGGAGTTGCTTCACTGTTTTTCTATCAGCTTTCCAAACATGACCTGAACTGCTTCAAGAATCAGGTTTTTGGGGCATAGTAATTCTTCTGAATTGCAACTAAGTCCTGATGTATTAAAAAAATGATAACCTGAGTGTAATTGCTTGGGGGAGAACTGGCATTTACAAAGGGAGCTTATGTGGAGAGAACTGTCACTAAAATGTCTTTATAAGACTGGTGCACAACTTGACAAATCAGGTTTATTGCTATCTAAGGTTATATGAGGCATTTATGCTTTGGAGTTTCTTGATGTTGCCTGCCTCTCCAGTCGTTAGGGTAATCTTTCTTCATCAGTCAGCCAGGGCTATTGAAGCTGGTATTTTTAGTAATGTTCCTTGTGTTTCTAGGAGACTTTACATACCCATATGTTTTGGAAAATGTTCCAAGGTTCCCCTGAGGAAAGAAAAAAAAAAAAAAAAAAAAGGCAATACTTGCCTTTTAGGTGGAGGAATGCCTTTTTTTCCTAGGCTGTAACTTTTCTGCCTGGGAACTCCCAGGTGCATACTTGAGGTCAGCTAAGTTCCTTGTAATGGAATTGGGGTTTAGTTCATACAAAACCTATGGAATTCCTGCAATTTGAGAGTGTCGTGCCCTTTCCCCCTCATAAATTGTGGGATTTCTCCCTTTAAACAATGAAGAGAAATATCCAATTCTCCTGGGAGCTGAGGCTCTAAAATAAAACAGGTCTTCCTAAGGTAGAAAAGTGCTGTACTTGCAAGGTTTTCCACTGTCACATGAATGGCTGCAGATGATGGAGTCACTTCCATCTTACTGACCAAATTTATAACAGCAACATTTGCTTTCTTAACAGAGATTTATTTTTACTAGTTCACAAGTACTGAAAAGGACAAAATGAGTAATTCATCAAGCTGAGTGGTTTTAAGTATGAAATGACTCTGAGTGGAGTTGGAATTTATAGGATTGATGAAATGTACTGTTCCAGCTCCTTAAACAGGTCATACAGGAATTATAAACAATGTTTTTTAGTGACTGTTTATGAAATCCTCTCACAACCTGTTTATATCTTTTTTGAGTAACAATTTAATCACAAGGGTTTGTGATCAGATTAGTGTGTTTTCTTTACAAGCTTTAGGTTTGGAAGGCTTTTATTTTGGATATTGGATGTTATATAAAGTACCTCAATATATTGTTTAAGCTCTCACATCTGCTCAGGGATAATAATATAATCCCAACAATTTGCCCTGACTGGGAAGTCCTCTTCAGGTTTTATGTAGCAGCAGTCCTGAAAACCTGTCTGTGTAACTGTCAAAGCCACTCTTGCCAGATCCTAGAATATGCCAGTTTAATTTGCATTCAGTGTTGTTTTGCATTTATCTACACTTTTGGTAATTCCTTGCATTTTCCCCTTACAGACTGGTTACTTTTTTGGGGAGGTTGAAGGGGCTGTGATGAACAAGTTACTAACAATGGGCTCTTTTAAGAGGTAAGAATTAACATTTTATCTCTGAAATGTTTTAACAAAAAAAGTCAAAGTCATGTAAAAGAAAGCCAAGACTGGGAGTGTGGCTGGATTCTCATTTTTACCTCTTTTCTGTACAACCTGAGTGTAATTTGATTCCATACACATTAAATATTGAGAGTATTGGAGTCAGCCTAAAGTGATTTTCTTATTAAAGAATGTTTTATTTGACTATGATGCTAAAACTGTGTCCCTTTCCTCTTCCCACTGGGCTCAGATGGAAAAGGGATTGGGCCATATCCACTATTGAGCAGTTTTAAACAGCTCTAAAGCAAAACATTTATGCCATATTATCATTTTGACCTGTAAAAATTTGGAAATTGCTCAAGCTAGACAGTGCAAAATGTCCTGCTATTGAAGAGAAAATGTGTTCTCCCAGTAATCCATCTCCATTCACATGCTAGCTTAACTTTGAACGTGGTTGTGACTATTGACCTGGTCTCACTATCATGATGACATTAAAAACTAACAGTGATTTTATGTGTTGTCCTTTGAAATAAATTATGCACTCTGAGGAATTAAGAATAAAATTTCTCTTTAACCTGTAACTCACCACTGGAGTCTTCATGGCTTTCACTTGGTCTAAGAATTGTTCATGTGGTCTAAGAGCTGTTCTGTACCCCTTGGTCCTCTTCAGCACAAGAAAACTGCTTTTATACTTTCCCTTTTTATTTTCCTGTGCATTTCTAGTATGAATAAAAAGACATATCACTGCTGCCATCCATCACTGAGTTTAGTTACTACCTGTGAGGGTGTGTACAGAGCCTCTCTGAATCTCTCTCTGGTTTGTGGGCTTGCTCAATAAATCAGCTCCCTTAAAGGCAGAAGATTTCAGTGCTGTGTCTGTGCATGGCAGCTGAGTACCACTCCCAGTAAGTGACTGAACTGAAATGTGAGCATCTAGCACTCATGGAATCATCCCCAATCCTAGTTTTCTGAGGGTGGCAACTTTTTTGCATTTAGCACTACATATTTAACATATAGAAGGAAGTGAAGTAATACCTGTTTATAGACTGGATTTGGCAATGAAAGGATCTGTTTGTACAAGTGATGAAGCATTTTATTTAATGCAAAGGAGAAAATACAGTCAAAACAAAGGGATAATGTTTTAACTTGTCCAAATTTGTTTAGTCCTGCCCAACAAAGTATTTCAAACAGAACATCTACTCAGTTATTGACGGTGGTGGGTACCACCATTGAGAAAACAGGCATAGCTTGAGAGTTCCTTTTAAAATGCAGTGGGTGGATCTTTTGACTGAACCATTGGTTGGGATTTTGCTGGTCTTGGGCTTCATTATTAGAGATAATGAAGGCATAAGGTCAGTGCAACTGAGCTGCATACTCAGGAAAATGTAAACACAATGAGCTAATTATTCAACCATGATAAACTGATCATTGCAAATCAGTTAAAGATGGGACAGAATCAAAGTGGAGTAATTGCAAGTGAGCAACTTCACCTACAGCAGATATCAGCAGCAAAAAAAAACCCCAACAAACTGTCTTTGAGCTGTGTTACATGAGGCCTTTAAATAAATTATTCCAACAATGTGCAGAAGAAATCTTCACTTGTTCTCATGAAAAATAGCCAGATGCATTCACAATATTTGTAAGATTATTAATTTGTCTGGGTGGGGATTGTGCTTTGTTTTTCCAATGTTTATTTATATGAAATAAGAAGAGAATAAAAAGAATGCTTGGTGCAGTGGCAAGATCTGTCAGCAGTACCATTTCCCTGAGAGCACAAAGTGGGCCTTGCATACATAATATTTTCATTGCTGCTCTTACCATGAAGGCAAAGCAGAGAGAGGGCTCTGTCATTGCATTTCATTCTGATAATACCCAGAGCCATCCTTCCCTGAAATTTGCTTCTTATGTGGCATGTACAGTCCAGCAGGTGAATTTTATAACCCTGCCTTGCTTGAGCTGGTTGTGCTCCATTTTGGGTGAGTTTAGAAGGTTCTGTGGAGCGTGATGTCCCTGCAGAAGAGTTTGCTGACAGCTCCAGCAGCCGTGGGGGTGGGAGTCTCCTCTTCCTTCAGCACCAGTGATCTGAGTAGCAGTGCCAGTGTGTGCTCCCACCTTATGATTCCTGCCAGCTTCCAGGCTCTGCACCCACAAAAGGAATGAAATAACTCTTTGTCTGTTCTCCCAACTACTGAAAATTTGGAGTGATATAGAAGTGCTTTGTAGGATTGAGATGGAATTGCTAAACAAAAAGGAGTTGTTTGCTGCTGACTGTATTTCTTTTCAACTGCAGCAGGATGAAATTCAATTTTTATATTTGCTGTTTATTTTTTAAAGTGACTTAAATACCTCCTTCCCTCCTCAATTTCTTTAAACTCAGTACTTCTTTTGAATAATGTGTGCATATGTATGTATGTATATTTTCTTAGTTTATGGGGTTTATAATTAGGAAGAAAAACTATATCAGTGCCTGCACAGCAACGTGACGTGCTCTATGATTTCATTTAGCAAAATTATGTTTATCTTATACCTTAAGTATTGCACATAGTTAAGTAATTTAAATATGATTTAAATGTATTATTAAATAAATTAGGATGTGCTTATGGAAAAGTATCTGCTTCACATAACTTAGAAAAGTTTCTTTATGGTTTTCTCAGCACTTTGTTTATATAAAAACGGTGAAAAAAAATTCAACAGCTCAAGCCATGAAAATCTAAAAAACCAACACTAACATTAGGAAAATTAAGGGCTATCAAAGCAATGAGATCCCTAAAGAAATAAGCATAATACATCTGTAAGAGAAAATGAAACATCTCTTAACTTCAAAACACTTTCACCCTTTCCAGCAGGAGGAAAATGAAGCAATTCTATATGGAAAATATGGAAGCAGCATCATTTCCTCTTACAGTTCTCTTTCCACTAGGCATCCTCTTACATAGAAGAGTCTATGCATTGGTATTTGGCATTTAGTAATTTTGTAATTTTGGTATTTGTCAATATTGCTATTTGATCAGGTTGTCAGGATATATGACTGAAGTGGCACATTCCTGAAATGCAGCTTTCCCAGGAGCTAAGGCTCAGTCTGTCAAGTTCTTGTTGCTCTGAGAGCTTCTCGTTTCCCAATTTTTCTTGTAGTGCAGATCCTTCACATGTGCTCTCCACATGCACCAAGAGGCAGACTTTGATCTATCTGTCTTGATTTGCTTTATAAGCAAAACCTAGCAAGTGTTTTTTTCCCCAGGTTATGAGAATAAAAGAAATTCAGAACTTTGTTCTTCTCCTAGAAAGTAATTTAGTAAATTCTTAAAGCCAAATCATGAGAACAGTAACTAGTTGCTTAATAACGGGATACAGTTTTCATTGAGGGAGTACAGCCTCCAGATGAAGGATATTTTTCTATTTTGGCCAGTATTTCATATTTAAGCTTTGTTTGTTTGTTTGTTTGGGTGTTTTTGTGCTAAATTGACACATTTAAAATTTGTGTTTATATTCGTGTGGATTTTTACAGTGGATGGATTTAGCTGCCTATTAATTGGGCAAATTGTACACGTATGCTTTGGAGAAGATCAGAGGTAGATTGAAGGAACATTTCGAATTGCAGTTGTTGGACTTGGCATTGGACAAATTGTCATTACCAACAAGGTTTTAATTTTCTTTACTAAATGTACATCTGGTACCTGCACACTGCAACTCCCACATTGCTGTGGGATATGATTTCTGCTCAGATTTTGTTGGTGTGATATCTAAAATTAATGGCTTTAATCTGAATTTTAGGCATTGTTTGACTTTATGTCTCTGTAAATATTACTTTTAATGCAGTGTATTCATATACAGAATCAGTTTATACACTTAAGGAGAAACACAGGCATATTTGTTACAGAAATGAGTTCTCATTCCATATTCTGTAAATACAGGCTGAGTTGTAGTTTTTATACATGTTATTCCTTGAGAACCGTGGCAATTTGTAATAGCTGAACAATAAAAGCAAAAATACATGATGATAAGTTTGTTTTTTCAAAATGCTGTAATTTAGTTTTATTCTTTCCATTGATTTTGGTGAAAGGTATTACCCTGGCAGCTTCTGGACACTAATAATGTCAGTGCAGATGTGAGAGCCAAAGCAGCAACAGTCTGGGGTTTCCTAAGGTGTCCTGCTGTCTCCCCACAGCAGCCTCTCTAGACTTAGAAACTGGTTTGCTCTTCACACCATTCAGCACTGTCCCTCTTTTTCTTCCTTGTGAGAATGCCAGACAGGCTGCAAATCTTATGTCTGAGTTATGAACATCTTTCTACCACAAATGAGCTGTAGTCACCACTAATTTTCCACAGATTGTTGAATAGAGCATAGGGTCAATAATTAGGACTTCTCTATTATTGCCTTCCTTTGTTCAGCTCTTTAGAGTATTTTTTCTTTTCCTATAGACTGGATGTTTACTTCATTGTAAAAAGCTTGTTATTCCTACACATTATTTGAAACCCACCAAATCTTGAACTGCTGACATAACATTTGAAATGTTATGCATTGAAGACCTCTCAGCTGCTACAACTGACATTGGTGGTATTTTATACTACCAAATAAAAATCCATGGGTGTGATGAAAACCTGGCTGAAAGCAATAGAGTACATCTGCCAATATGTCCTGTGCTGCTGGTAGGTCTTGGAAGTTTAATTTTCTTGAACCAGATTCATACTGAATTGTAAGTACATTGCAAAGTAGGAGAGTGGAATTTACTGTATCAGGAAATTGACAATAAAAGGTTTTTCAGTAAGATGTGTTTGGCTGCTAAGTTACAAAAACTGACAATGCACATTTTGGTTGTGCTAAATAGCTGATGCTGAACACAATTGCTCTATGGACTTCAGGTATGGAAGTTGACAATGTGGTGGTGTCAGAAAGTCTCAGGAATGTCCTCTGTAGCACGAGCAGAACGCCCCTGGGAGATGTTGTGATACAGAGCATGGATTTGGGCACACAGATGGGCTTAGGAAGTTGTGTTCCCTCACTGTGATCAGTTGGACACAACATGGTCAGCTGCAGACAGTTACTTAAAGCTGAAATACAATCACTTCAGAAATGGTGCTCTGGAAGCCTTTCTTCTTCAAGGCTGGGGTAAGTCTTTCTGAGTGAGAAGAAAGTCCATTTTCTAAAATCGCAGAAACACTTTAGCAGTAAAACAACATCCTGGAAATGACATGTGAACACAGGAACACCACAGCATCTGCTTTGACTGCAAATGCTTTAATGCCTTTCATAAGGACTAGGGCTGGCAGGGTTTTGCTTCCCTATTACATTTATAATAAAACCAAACCAATGGGACTTGAAATTGAGAATGCCTTGGAACCCATATAACACCATCCATAGTGACAAAGAATCAGAAACTGGTTCAGTATGTTGCAGTGTTCAGATTTCAACATGGTTATCAGCTACATCCACTGATCTTTGAAGTGTGTTACAAAATTCTTGTTTGTTTCCAGGTCTTTTAAGAACGTTTTGCAGTAATGCTTTCACTGATATATTTGGCACATCCTGTGTTATTGTTTGAATCATCTTTAGAAAATTTCAGCTAGGTGTTAAACAGCCCACTTTGAAAGATACTGAGACAGCAATGCATTGTTTTAAACCCAAAACTCATTCTAAACTTTTGTTCTGAAAACTATGTACTTTTCTAAATATTTGCTCCTTTTGGTTTGTTTGATTTTTTTTCTTTTTTCCTTTTTTTAAACCTGGATACATTAGCTGATTTCTCATTTTTCCTGAACCAGAGCCTTCACACTGGAAGATTGACATATATTTGCTCAAACTAAACTCCTCAAACTAAAACCGATATCCTCCACAGATGATATCAAGCCTTTCCAATTTCTGAAGGGATGCACATGATTTTGAGGTTGTTCATTAAAACTCTTTCCTTCTGCCATCACTCTAAAATTTATTAATTTTTTCTCTTTTAAATGAAGAGTGTTTTAAGTACATTTATTGGTGCTCTTTCCCTTAATCATAGTGCAATCTTAGAGTGCTGAAAACTCCCTACAATAAAATAAGACAATCTACAATAAATATAACCTAGCATGTTTGGGTGCAGTATTAATTATACTTCTGATTATTTGTGGGAGTACAGATTTCAGTCTTTTTATTTTTATCTTTGAACATTTAAAGAAACTATTGACTCTATCAGAATGCAATACTTACATAAGAAATGTAATACAAGTTCAAATTCTGAGGGGGCAAAGGCTTTTATCAATATCGAAAATTAAGTTCAAATTATAATAGATCTTTCACATGACATTATAATAGTATATATATTCTATATATAGTATAGAATAGTATAACAGTGCATATATATATATATATATATACTAGTATATATATAACAGTATTATAATAGTAGTTGATTAACACTGCTTAGCAGAATAATGATTGACCATGAAGGTCTGCTGGATGAAACTGAAAGTTGAGACATTGATTAGACTTTCAAACATGGAATAGTCACCAAACTTAATAAATAAATTGAAAAAAACATTTACAGTGAATACAGACAAAACAATGTATTCTGCTTCTAAGGCTGGGTATTAAATGAAGCAAGATGGGACTCTTTCATCCTTATGGAATTTCTTGATACTCTGCACAGAGCACATTAACACCTCTAAACTGCCCTCTTCTATGCATTTATCTTTTGCCTCCATCACTGTGTGGTCCAAGTGCACACACAACACCACAGTGCTTGAATCCCAAGGAATAAAAGAGTCGGCTTTAGAAATTCCTTTCCGGGAGCTGGATCCTGACCATGGTTAAAGGATGAAAAAGAATGAAGGGAAAAGCTAGGGGAAGTGGTGTATTTCTGCATGCCACAGAGGCAGCACAGCTTATACCGTGTACTGCTCTGTTTGTCTTGGCAGATCTGGGTGCGCGGATCTGGCTGTGGGCGGGATTCTGCCAAGGATGGTCAGTGTTCGACTCACACCACATTTAGCTCTCTAGTTATGCGTTTGTCTCCCATGTGCCTCTCTCTGCCAGTCCACAAAACAATGGCTTCCTAGGCATTTCTATTCTCAGCATGAGAGAAAAAGAGTAATGTAAACAGTATGACCATGTGCTAAATGTTGAGTTGAAACTGTGACATCCAATATATTAGAGATTTTGTCTGTAAGCCAGAAGAAAATATAGACATTATAAAGCTCTTAGTGATGATTGCTATCACAAAATTAGATCAGAAAAATAAAACATACTCTCTACCACAATGGAATACAACATTTTATTGGTACAGCTTGCAAGGTTCCATGGCATGCAGTGCAGGATACCTCATGGTGATGCTGAGTGCATTTCATGACCTGGTTTTGGCAGCTTCTGGGACATCCTATGTGTAGCTGAATTTGTGTGCTCTTCTTTCCTCTTCACTTAGAAGCAAGGCACAAATTGCAAAACATCTTAATCCCATCTCATATCTCTATTAATCATTTCTGTCTGGTTGTGTTCCCTCATCCCTCTGATGATGCACAAGTCAAATGGAAATGTTTCAAATAACAATAGTGAGTTCTATATGTTTACACTTTTTGCAATTTATCAGTTAAAGATTCTTTACATCTGCTACAGATTTTAAATGTTTTGCTCATGTGGATGGAAAAAGTTAATTGATTGTTCTATGGACAGACAGATTTACAGAAATAATCACAATAATTCCATGTACTAGCTCTGAGTTCTGGATTTTAAATTTAGATCTCTGAAGTGTTTCAATGATGAGTAAGATTGCAAGCATAAGTAAATTTCCCTGTTTACTATGCATCTGACGAGGCTTCTAGCATAAGTTGATTACAGCAGGTACCTGGAATATTTTGCCTTCATGAAAATAAGCAAAAGAACCATCCTGCTTCAAATATCTGTACTGTCAATACACTGAAATTCCACCTCTGTCTCCTTCAGAAGCGGTGCCATGTTCAAAGCAGTTGTGCACTGAGATGCTGGGACTGTAGAAGAGCATTTCTGCTTTTGCTGAAGTTTGAGTGGTCTGTTGCGAGAAGCCTCTCAAATGCATAGGCTTTTTCACTTTCTGGGGCTAAATGTGCTGATCTTAGTCCAGAACCAATTGTTTAAGCAGTGTGTTGGATGTGTATTCTCCTCCTCCCCATGTTGTTTATGCCATTGTGTGTTACACTCTCTGTGTATCTTCCCTGGTTCCTCCCAGTTATGCTTTTGCTTTGTTCTGTAGTCTGCTAAAATCCTTAAAAACTTTTCACAGCATTTCTTACACTCTTTCTGTATTTTAACGATCCCATTCCCTCTTCCGCCCCCAGCTGTTACAATTTTTATTTTCCTGTTCACTTTGTGAGCAGAATGTTCTATATCATCATTTTTATTCCACTGTGTTTTCTTTTTTAGTCAAGCAGTTTTCTGTTCTTCCCTGTAGAATTACACTTTATGACTACCAGGCCATGTGTAGGACAAACAAAGAGAGTAGCGACAGTGCCCATAGCTTACTGGACGTAAGTACAGCACGTCTCATGAGCATCTTTCTATGCCATCATCAAAGAAAATTGCTGCAAATATCTCATGGCCATTGTAAGACTGTTATTTTGATTTGGAATGCTTACAGCTCTCATGTTTATCCCAAAGCATAGTAAGGGTGGTTCATTATAAACTAATGCAAAGTGTTCTGGTTTTTTCAGTTCAATCATTTTAATGCTGGGCCAGCATTTCTGGGGTTCTGTCAAAAGGTTCTTTGCACAGTAAAGAATTTTGATGCATTTAAACCCTTGTGTTGCAATTTGAGTACAAACCCTGTCCCACTGCTAGGCTTGATTAGAGACAACCTGGGTCTTGCAAAGGCAACACTTCCTTATTGTTAAATCCTCTATCAGGGTAATAACCCCAAGGATACTTTGTGACCATGCATCCATTTTACTGATTGCTGTAATAATCTGTCAGAACTGATCAGATGTTAGATAGAGGTTTAGCATATTGAAAAGGAACTGTTTTTATAAATAAATGACAGTAATAGCATGAAAAGATTCATATGTAAAGAGAACAGCAGCAAAACACTGGCAATTTTGCCAGTCTGGAAAAGTTACCTGATAGCATTTATTTCTAAATGCACATCTAACTAGAAAAACAAACAAACAAACAAACAAACAAAAAACCCCCACTCTTTAATAATTTTGTACATTTGGGGATGTTTTCATTTACATATTTACATTATTCTGTTTTTCATATGCCTAGACTTACAGCATTTATCAGTTTGTAACCCACTAAAGTCTGAACCCTAAAAAAGACCATCTTCCCATCATAAATACTAGACTGCAATGAGACCTAAACTATTAGTGAAATAGAACAGGCTGCTGTGAAACACATGTGCATGAAAAATCTTAAAATATATTACAACTCTTACCAAAAAACTTCTATCCAAAAATTTGGGACTTCAGTTCAGTTTGCCTAAGCACTCAGCAAGTAGAGCTGAAGCATTATCCCGTAAAAAGTGGGCTCTAATCCAAAATTATATTTTTTTTATAATTCCAAATTTTTCCAGGATATCCAGGAAAAAAACCCCCTGCATCTGCTATGGAATACACTGAGACACATCAAGGATTTTTTTAAAGATAGTCAAGCTCTCTAAACCTCAAGAGAGTTTTGGTGATCCTCAGTATGAAAGATGAACAGAATTTTAGGTTATTATTTTCCTGTTGATTCAGTCAATTCTATCAAACATGACTATTGAGAAAGTATAAAGAGAATTTGCATAAAAGACACATAGGGCTGATTCATAATTTTTCTTGTTTTTTGCCCAGTTTTTTACAAATCAGGTTATTAGGCAGTATCTAGTATAATTTCTGCTTAAGCAAAAGGTTTGCTCACAAATGTTTATCCTTCCTGTTGAGAATTATGATTTTATAAATACAGTAATAGAGACAGGGACAAGATGGAAACTCCCTAAAAAAGTTTCTATTCTAAACAGCACAGACATGGAGAAGAGGCATCAGAGACTCTATCCCAGCCTTTTAGACTGTGAGAGTGAGGTGATAAATTTGAGATGGACTAGACTTACAGATCACCTGGTCCATTTCTTTATCAGGATGGTATTGCTTCTTAACAGCTATCCAGACAATTTGTTACTCAGCACTTCTTTTGTTTTAATTGCTCCAAGACCTGCACAGTTCTCCATAGAACCATTTTGTTGCGAAAGTAGCAGTGCCATGGAGCCACAGAACGAAATTGTTTTGCCTCTCAGTAGTGGTTTAAATGTGTGGAGAGAATAAAACTCCTGCAGTTTTTGTTGCATTTTTTTAAGGAAGCATCTGTGAGTGGAAATGGCTCTCGAGTAAAATCACATTTCATGAGAATGCATTAATATCAATGTAATTACATGTTTTCTCCTCTGGAATTTCAAAACAAAATATTTTTTCATTTTTTGTATATGTCAATGAATTTTTCAGACACATTGGGGTTTTAAATTTCAATTAATTTCTAATATTAAAATAGTTACTAAAACACATGGTGTATTTCACACTAAATAAGTATTCTTCGTAAGTATAACAAATACATTGTTTTACATTAAATTTGGCATTATGAAAACAAAATTATATAGAAAATTTTATTACTTGGGCATGAAATTTCAGGGGTTTTGATTTGGAATGAAAATAAATGAAATGTCCCACAGGGCTGACATTTTCTTTTCTTTCATCTCCAGGAAATTCTTGTAGTTCTTTATCTTTTCCTATAAGACAGGGCTTCACAGGTGAAAATCTTTCTTGTCTCTGACATTTTGCATTCTGCTGGGTTGGGATCTCAGCCTTCTGTGGCACTGACTGAGTTCTTTGGGTCTGTGAATCCTCAGCCCTGCACAGAAACTTTCTCTGTGGCTCTTGAAAATTTTAGATGTCCTGTTACTGCTCTGCCAAACAGCACTGCTTCAGTGAGTGCTGATTTGGGGTGGTTAAGCATGATTTTAGATATCTGAGGAGCTCTGTCATTATGATTTCTATTTGTTAAAATACTCTGTTTGTATCTAACAGAGTCGGCAGAATTTGATGCAACTAGGACGTCCTAATAAAGATGAGGGAGACGAGGAGAAATTCCAAATTTCTGGAAGCTGACTTTTCTGCCTGGCTTTTTTTTTCATGGAAAATTAATCCTACTAATAGTCTTTTCAAAAATGAAATATTCAGAAAGTATCAGAAGTACTGTTAACAGAGGCTTTTCAAAGGATTTGCTGTATTTGTTATGATCCAGAAAAACAGAGGGAGGAGGGAAAAACTTAAAGCGCTTACAACTGGACTGTCAAATGACACAGATAAACATTTAGGTAAATTCAGACTTTTCTGAGCCTAATGAGGCTGAGGTAATGAATAGAGATTTGCATTATAGAGAGACAAGCCTGTGAATTACAGCCCAAGAAAAGCTCATTTTATCTACCCGAGCTGTTCCTCCAGCAATAGCCTGGGAAATAGGAACCCCTAGAGGTTAAAGATTTAAGAATCATTTGCAAAAACTTTCCTTTTTCCACTGATAATCTGTGTATATGACCAAGTATGATAAAAAGGAAAATTTATTACTTATGCATTTTAATAATCAGTTTAAAAATATTTCTTGATAATTAAAAAGGGGGTTTTTTATGCTATATATGCATTTGCATATCCAAAGGATTGTTTTTACATGAAGAATTCAGTTAAGATTTAAATGATGCATGTTTTTACTTTTTATTAAATGAGCTTCTTCTCTCCAGCCTTATAATGCCTTCTTTGCTGCAGTAAAGTGGATTACGACTGAACTTGTCTTGTAAGTAGATTTCATCAAGAATGTAACAAATATTTCTATGAATTACTAAATATTTGTACTTTTGAATATTAATATTTGTACCTTTTGCATTTTACATGCATTGTGCTGCTTTTCTTGGATGATTTTAAATAATGTAATATTTATCAATTTTTTTTCCAATTTTGCATTTTTGAAATCTGAGAGAATTTTGGCTGTATGACTGCAGTTTCACTTTTCTTGCATTCATGATCTTCACTTATATCTGCATGTCTTTGTTTAGCAGATCATAATACACAACCAAATTTCTTTCTGTGGTTACTGTTAAATTTTAGATACATGTCTGGCTGTTTGTGATGCTGCTTGGGTGGGCTGCTGTCAGAAGAGAAACTTGTTACCCTGACTCACTGTATGGTTTGTCACTTCATAAAATTCTGTAAGAAGGACCCATTACAGTGCCAGATAAGGTGTACTTGGATGTTGCTGAATTTTTCTATCTCCATTAATTCTTCTAAAATTCCCAGTTAATTCATAATGATCATTATTTTTAAGAGAAGGTGCCTAAGAAATAGCAATATCACATAGAGAAGAGGAAGCTTTAAAATGTGTTATTAAACTATATGATTTATTATTCTTCGTATCTGAAAGCAGAGATGCAGTTATGAGTGAATTTTATCTTTCCTGACATGGAACTGATTTTTTTCTTGTAGTCATTTTGTTTAATTGTAAATTGTGTGAGCTTTTTTCAAAGTTCAGAATAAGAGTTAAAGAGAATTAAATGAATGGCTGCTGCCAGAGGGCAGAGATTGATCTGAAATGCAGCTTTCTAAGTGAATATAAGGGAAAGAATTTGTGTTAAAATGAGACTGATGCTACATTTCACAGCTTTGACAATGTTAAGAAACCTATGTTTATAGGTATTGTAGATTCATGGGCATGTGATTAACTGGATGCTAGTTTCATATTCTTTATTTTACAATAACTGATTGGCTGATACTTTTCAATCCTTTCTTCTGAGTAAATCATGGTGAATTTTAGTGCTCTTCACAATTTAGTTAGATTTGATTAGACAGTGGTTAATCTTTTCTGCTCTTCAAAATAAAACAGCTTTATTATTTCAATTTGAGAATTAATTAAAAAAAACTACTTTATGTGTACTCCTGTGTGGTAGCCAGGACAGTTATAATCCCATGGCATTTTACTAGAGTCAAAATACCCACATGATGAAGAAATAATGTTCAACAGCAAAAATAGTGTGTGCTGCCAGGCTTTGAGAGTTTTAACGGACACTCCAAATAAAATCAATATTTTAACTAAAAAAGAGGTAAATCTATGATTTATTGATGGGGTTAATTTCAGAATAAGTTTTCAGAAGTAAAAAAAAAAAACCAAAACAGTAAAAATATGAGAATAGCAGTAGGTGTTAATCCCAGAGTTATGCCAGTAACTTGAATTTCAGTTCTGTGTTAGCTTTTATTTAAAATAGGATTAACATTATCAAGCTACTGCCGGTTTAGTATTTTGAAAACATTCTGTGGGGTAATGTGAAAACTCTAATAATTTCTCCAGGTTCCTCGTGGAATTTAATCTATGCAGTTGGTGGCACTCTGATCTAACAGCTAAAGGTAAGTGTGGTTTTTTTTTTCCTGGCATAATGGCAGAAATGTCTAGAGTAATTTGGATTTTTGAAATTCAGGTGTGTGTACACTGTTTTAGATTAAATAATAAACATCAGATAATAGTTTTCCTCCTATGCCATCATTTTCTTTTTTATTAATGTTTCCTAAAACACAGGAGGATTAAGATCTCCTAAGAATAACCACTAAGTTCTTGTGTGCACTCTAGGAACTCAGTATACTACTATAACAGAAAAACAGAAATAGTAGATAATGATTAAATATGTTTTTTAAAAACATTTCATTCCAAAACAATCTTTGTGAATAAAGCAGTTACACTGTTCTAGTTATACAATTTTTTTTTTTTTTTTTTCCTAGAGCTTCCATAAAATGTAGTGGAGTTATTGTCCTGGTAAATGCCATTTCAAAAGTGTACAGAAACATGACCATCTCTATTATTTAATACAAAATTAATTTTT
Organism: Urocynchramus pylzowi; assembly: GCA_013397555.1. Lineage (NCBI taxonomy): Eukaryota > Metazoa > Chordata > Aves > Passeriformes > Fringillidae > Urocynchramus > Urocynchramus pylzowi. The sequence goes on along the minus strand of VZRH01003036.1, from coordinate 1,009,816 downwards.
AAAGCTTAAGATAGTGTATTTTATTATAAAAAAGGCTGATCTTTATTTTGTTTTATTTTTCCATTCAAAATAGAAATTTCAATTTATTAAAATTCAATTTATTCAAAATAATTTTTTTAAAATGCAGAAGCTTTTGAAATAATGGAAATTTTAATAGTTCCACTAAGAATGGGAAGTTTTCAGTGTAAGCTGTCTTTCTATATTTTAACAGACTTTTTATGGCATTTTTAGAAGTGTTGATCAAAAATAAAGGGCCACTTTACAAGAACAGTGCTCTTCAAGTGACAATGTAATAGGCGAATTGTGCTATGTGTCATTGACTGGTATAAGAATTTAAACTGAATTCTTCCACTTCATATTTGCGTATTTCTTAGCAAAGCAGGGGATAAAATTGCTGCTTTAGGCTTCACTTAATATTTGCATTGCCTGGATACTAGGCTGTCTTTATGCCGAAATAATATCCTGTCTGAAGCTAAAATATCAGTCAGGCCCCTAAAAACCAAGACTGACTGTTCAGCGATTTCCCTAAGCATGAAGAGAACCATCCCTAACATTGAGGCTGTGAAGGACAGCCAGGTTTGCTGTACTAGACCCAGAAAATGCAAAACTGTTCCTTGAGGAATGGCAGCTGTGCCTGTCCTAGTCCTTGGTGCTTGCAGAGCAGCCAAAGCCGCCAGTAGGAAATAATTTTTTTTTTTTCAAGTGTACTGCACAAATATGCCTTAATATATCCTGCCATGAAACATCCAGTGGCATTTGCATTGTATGCTAGGGAAAATATCTTTCAAGCACAACATCCCTCTTCATCTCATGAAAATGAATGTCTGAGTTGTATTGTGAGAGTGCACTCATTACAGTAGAGGCAATAATAACTTGCAAACTTCCTTTTACTTAGAACAAAACTATCAGTGAAGCACTTTGATGGACCAATATTATTGAGAAATTTCCATTCATATTTTAGTTGACAGTGAAGTTTTAATTTCACAAGTCACTTGCTCAATTTCTTTGATGAGTTAAAAGTATTGGAAATACCCCCTCAACACACTCACTGGAATCTCAGTACTTTCAGGGTAGTGCTTGCCCAGCTCATATCTAGTTAGGTACCAAGGGATGGTTGCTTGGAAGCAGCATATTTTAGAAAGAAAAAGCAGAAGATATTTCCCAAGACAGGAGGAGAGAAAAGCACATGCTTAGGTATGTTCTTCTGTAAATGCTGTTACTTCTAGGACTTGTCATATTTATGACTGCACAACAACAACAACAACAAACAAAACAAAGCAAAAAAAAACCCCATACCACCAGCTTCTCAAGTGGAGAAATTGCTTTCCACTCAAATTGTGACATTAATAGAATGTGATATATTATGAAGATGCTGGAGGGTCCCCACACATACCTGCCTCACTGCCAAGCCCTACTATGGAAAATACTTCTGCACAAGATCTTGTAATTGCAGTCACAATTTTAAATGAGAGAAGAACCCCTAAACCTTGGACAACCCCTCCATCTTCTGGTCTCTAGTGAGGTGCAGGATATGTGAGACCAATGAATCTTTTCAGCTTCTTTGTTACACAAGCCATATGTTGATAAGTGAGGGTAGACTCAAAACACAGGTGATAAACTCCAGTCATTCTTGACAACAGATAAGGAGAACAGAAGAGAAAGGGAAGAGATGTAGTAAGAGCTAGTAAGACAATTTTCTAAAAAATACTGAACTATTAAATATCTCATAACCATAGTGAACATCAGAAATAACAAAACTTTTCTGACCAGCTTTAGTACTTCCTTTGAGATCTGTTCATTTGGTGGAATAATTTTTGGGTTTTTATCATATACAACAACTGTGAACAGTTCAGAAATGCCTGCCCTGGTGTGATTGGAAATGCAGATGTGGTGGCTCCTCTGGCACTGCTCAGTGGATGCACCACTCACTCAAACAGATCATCTCCAGAGAAGGTCTGTCAAGCCCAAGAGCCTGTTCTGTGTAATCTATTTTTGTCATACCTCATCTTGTTTTCCCACTTAGCAATTAGTTTAAGATAGGGCTAACATTTGTGCTGATGTGCAAAGTGTATCTCTGTGTTAAGGAACAATGAAGTGGTGGGGAGGAAAAAGAAAGGGAATGAGGGAGAAACATTGTGTGACAGATACTTCAGTGAGAGCCAAAAGAGCAGCTGTCCTGTAGTTTGACCTTGAACCAGCCACACTGCTTCCTGGTAACTCAGTTTCCCAATCTTTAGGATGGAAATAGTGACTCTTCTTCCTTGCATTGCAAAGACTTCAGATTAAAGGTGCTGTGGAGTCTTAATTATTACTATTTTGGGAAGCAGATAACAAACATTGCATTGGGTAAAGTAACTCTTCTGCCTCTCCCACCCACAGAGTTATTTTAACTGATGAAACCCTACAAAGATTCCCAAGCTGTAATATAAAATAGATGTTTTGGCTTCAGTAAAATATACCCCAATTTACATAGCAAACAAATGTAAAGTCCCATGAATAAAGGTTAGTGATGCACAGCTCCACTGAGATAAAAGTGACAGTAAATCCATCTTGGATCTACACAGAAAGAATAAAAACTCGTGCATAAATGTAAAGTAGGTTGGCAATGGCTAAACCTTTAATAACTACTTTAACAGTGATGTCTTGCAAAATTACATTCCGAAGATAAACTTTTTTTTTAAATTTAATTGAAAAAATAGTGTTATGCACTGCCTAGGAAATCTCACAGGGTGGCAGAAGCTGAGTAACATTTCCGTTCTCTGCGAGCTCTGTAATACAGCATCTCATGTTGTTCACAATTCTGTGTGCTGTTCTTCTCCTGTTAACATCAAGATGTTTTTTCCTGTGCCTATAGCGCAGAGGTTGAAACAAACCCTAGAGCCCTGTGACACAGAATATCCAGCCTTTGTTTCCGAGCGCACTATAAAGGAGACCACGGGGAATATTGCTTGCGATGACTGTTTCAAGTAAGCCCTTTCAATATTTTTTTTATACAACTGTTTGTGACAAAGCAATAAAACTGAATTATTCAAGGCTGTGTTGAAGAACATACAAGTCTATTGTGTACTATTGTCCTATGTACTGACCTCTGTCAAGGTGTCATTTCTCCTCTTACAGGGGTCACTTAAAACTTTGATGCTCTTAAAGTTGTGCCTATTACTTTCTACCAAAAAAATGTAAATGCAGTAGAGGTTTATGTTAATTTCAAATAGTGAATGATTTAATTCTTTTCCTAAACGCAGGCAGCATTCTAAGAGCATAGGCTGTAAAATTTAGATTCAAAAGGTAAGTGCTGCTCAGTCTCCTCTCCAGGAATGAAACCCTGCTGGATAGGTTAGGAATTCCCTTGTGGTACAGTGAGATCTGGTTGTTTTACTGGAATGCCAAGCAGAGTTTCCTTCTTAGAACTGTTAGTCTGAAAGAGTGGGAGACAATTAAATCTATTCTCCAAACTTTCACTGCTGGGAAGCTGAGTTAATAATAACAAATCTCACATGACAGTGCTGTAATGTCATTTCTACCAGTGCTCCTTTAAACTTGTCCTTTATAGAGCTAAAAAAAGAGGAAGATTTCAATCTAGCTTTCCTCTTTCACACTGAAAATGTGTTTTCACTGCATTTGGTGCCCATGTGCTGTGAAATTTTGACTGTAGTTCTGGTACATTTTAATTGTGAAATTGCGTAGGTATTTTATGCAAATTTCTATATTTTGATAAGTCTTCTAATCGGATTTTTTAATGCAGAGAGATTGTCATCACCAGGGAGATTAGTATTTACAGCAACAATTTGTCTATTAATATAAACGTCAGGAAGAATTTATAAATTAAACAAAAATTGTTACAGCTCTTCCTTTCCAGGCTAAATCAATATTCAATTAACAAATAAATGTGAAAATTTCACTTTTTGTGCTTTTTTGTGCTTCTGGACTTACTCCTAAATTTTCTCCTTGATATTTTCATTACTTCAAAACAGGAAACAGGAGTAAGTACACTGCAGATATATTTTAAGTGCTAATATTCACTTTTCATTTGCTACTGACCAACTTTTAAGTAGAAGGAAATTGTTAATGTCTAGTATGAATAATTGGGTTTTATATGGCTTTGTGGAATAGAAGTATGCGAGTGCTTTGTAAATTGATGCTCTGGAACCCTTTAAGTGCAACGATGGATCTCACTACTTGAAAAGTACAAACTCAACAAAATCAAGCCGTGATTTTTCTACTTGACATATCGAATACAATGAAGGTTACACTGCTGTGAGTGCTTTGTGCCAGCATTGTAGAATTTAAGCAGCATTATTTTGTGATAATTTAACAAAAGGTTACTGAGAACTTGTGCAACAAATGATCATGCAGTCCTGGAGGTGTTCCAGGCCAGGTTGGATGGGAGTTTCAGCACCCTGCTCTAATGGAAGGTGTCCCTGCCAGGGCAGGGGGGCTGGAACCAGATGGTTTTTAAGGTCTCCTCAAACCCTAGCCATTGTGTGATTCTGTTTAAATATTGCAAACAGACATGATTCCATGCAAAGAAGATTAATTTAACAGGACTAGGTTTTCTCAAAGGAATGAAGATTTTAGTCTGTGTTCCTAGGTAACTTCAGGTCAAAGGAAGTAAGTTTCAAAAATAATACAATTCTGCAATACTTGGAACGCACCAAGTTGGAAACTGAGTTTAGTGAAAATTATAGTATTTCAAAAATTATGCACTAAGATCTTTTTCATAGAAAAACATTTTGTGTTCCACAGTGGAAAAAAAAAAAAAAAACACTGTAAATTGCAAACTGATCTCAAGGCACCCATTATTTTTCTCCACAAGCAATGGCAAAACCTAAAGAAATAATCCAGAAGAACTATTAGATTCTCATGGGAAAGTTGTTCGTTATACCGTTTACCCACTGTCATTAACAATCTACAAATTGCATCTAAGATTGCAGACTGAATTGGATTCCAAATATTTTTGTTATAACCCAGGACACTTTCCCGCAGAACAGCTAAGGAATTTGACCCAAAGTCCTTTGTAGACCTACATCTTCTGACCCAGTTTTCTGTTTCATAGCCTCAGTACCGAAAAATATTTTTTACAAGCAAGTGTATTGCTTAATATTTGTAATTTAAGAATTATGGGCTCAATCAGTCAGAATTCAGATTCAATCTTTTATACAGTAAGTCTGGAGCTGACACTGTGCTGGTGCTTAACCTGTGCAGCATCACTTTGAGCCAGTGGGATTATTTTCTGAGTCCTCCTTGGATCATGTTATAGGTTAATCTGTGATATGTAATTGCAAATATTTATTGTATATAGAAAAAAATTGTAAATATTTACCTGATTATGCACCCCATGGAATACTGAAAAGCTACTTGAAAGTCCATATATTGTGAAGAGGTTTGCAGCCAAAATTGTGCTTTAAGCAAGTTTGTGTCAAAAGATACCCCAGCCCCTGGCTTTTGTTCCTGCAGTGCCAGGCGCTACTATAAAGCCCTTGTCTGAAAAAGGAGACTAAAAAAAGTCTCTTAGTATAAGTAAAAATGATGACTGATGTTAATTGAAATCATATAATGTTACTCAGATAAGACATTTTGGAACACAAATACTGTGTTTTGCTAACAAAGTCACAGTCATAGCCAGCAAGGTCACAGGGTGAGGGGCAGAGGCTCAGTTTTATTCTGTCGTGGGTGTGCTTTTACTGATCCTGTAGAAATACTTTGCCCATGCACAGAGGGACAGTTGCCAGCTGCAGTAATGAAAATTCCTAAACATTTCCAATCATAAATTCATGTGTACTTGGATTTAAATTGAACAAAGTATCCTAAAATCAATCAAACAGTAGAAAGGACTACCTGTTAGTTACTTTATTAATATCTGGCTCACGTTTACAGCCATCTCTGGCAGCTCATTCAATGGAAGGACACCTATACAGTTAAGCAGGCTTTGAGTCACACACTAAATATATACAGACATACAAAATGCACTCCCTATATGTAAACTTATCTCTTACAAGCAAACTACTTTGGGATAAATTGCAATGTTTAAAAACTATCTTCAAAAATATAGGTTTTATTAAGAAAGCAGGAGCCTAAAAGAAAATAAGAATTAACATAAGAATGTCATTAGGGTCAGGGTTTGGCTGTCCCACCCCATAATTTGTTGTTATTCAATATCCAATGATTATTAAATTAATCTGTTATTTAAACAGCAATCAAAAACAAGTAGTCAACCCACATTTTCTAAGCTCTGTCAACAAGAGAGAAAAACTGGGATTTTTTGAAAAATCTGAAATGGTTTCATATTTTCCAGTAAGCTGTTCCTTTTAATAGCAAAAACCTAATAAAAAATAAACCCCATTACTTCTGAAAACTTATATCATAGACTGTTCTATCACAGCCTCAACGTTGAAAGAAATTAATTGCTCAAGAGAAATATTTTTTTTTTTTATCAGTCTCAACTGGCACTCTTTCTATGGAGTCAGAACTACATTAATGACAGATGTACTTGGTATGGGCTGTAAGGGTGTTGTGCTGCTCAGAGATGAGTTTCTGATTAGACAACAAGCTTGAAGTTTTAGGCTATATAAACGTCTCAGTGCTGCCTGTAGTTTTATTGAAGTATTGCCCCAATATTCTAGCCAATTTTAAATATAAGCGTGAAAACCAATGTTCTTCAGCAATGCCCACTGGCTACCTCACCAGTTTTTGCCTTCTGGGGATCTCATCATAACAAATTTTAGTTGCACTAAAAGTGTCTAAGAAAAGAATCCTTAGAATGTCAAAGTTGTTATAAAATAGAATTGATGATGGCTGTTAAGATTAAAAAAATGTTTTCCAGTCTTTTTAGTATATTCTCCCATCTCTTTGTAGAACAAAAAAAAAAATTGTCTAATTGCAAATCTCATTTATACATGAAAATTCAAATGTTTTCATTTAGCTTCATTTAGGAAAATACCATTAATTTAAGCTATAACTGCTGGGAAGGTGAGTATAGCAATTTAGCCATCTGACTATTTATACTTTAAGCATATATGTTAAAATTTCAAAGCTGCAAGGAGCCAGTTGAGTGCCTAGTTGCCAAATTTTTGTGTTCACTGTAAGAACTGTGGGTATACAGATTAGGCAGCAGTTGCACAGTCAAATGCTTAAAAATTTACCTGTTTAACCTCTCCTGTTCATGTGTGATGACATACTGGACTTGGATGTAGATCAAAAATCTGGCCTTACTTCCAAAAAAAATCCCCCTTTACTTTTAATTGCAGCATTCATGGGTCTACAAGGTCAATACCAAAACCCCAAAGAAACTGTTTTGTTCCCAATTGATCCTTTGTTCACAATCTTAAGACGCAAAGAGGAAAGTAAGCATAAGAAAGCCATATTGTCTCTAGGGAAGCAAGGAAGCTTTTAGGTATAATCATCCTAACCCTGGGAAAGATTTATGTGTATTTTAATTACGCCAGATATGAAAGATGAATACATTTGCTTTACCTTGTTGGACATCACATGTAGATTGCCTGTTAAAATGTATAGGAACTACTTATTTGAATAAACACTGTCCCATGTATCATCTATTTGTCCCAAGAGAATGTTAGGAAGCAGACATTAAGTTAACAAGGAAAACCATCAAGAAACCAAATTGTTTCTCTTGCTTTCTCATAGACTGGACATTGAATGCCAGTATTTATATGGCATTGAATGCTATATCTATTTATTGTCAATAAAAGAGGTAAATGGCAATGGAAGTGTAGTTCAGGATGACACTGAACCCTTCATGTGGATTTATAATGGCAAATTTCATACTTGTCCGCTAAATGCACAGATTTAGCAGTAACAGATAAATAACAACACAAATTCGATGCAGACTGCTCAGGGCATAAGTATATTAGTGTCAGGAACAGTGCAATCAGCAGACATTAAAACGGAAATGGTTTTTAAAATCCACTTAATCTTGAGACATACCACCCTTTCTTAAAATATTTCCACATTTCTTTCTCAGTAGAAGCTTGCCAAACTGCTGTACTTGATCATGTTTAAAATGTGAAAGTAAATACACAGTTCAATTTCCCATGAAATAAATAATCATTTGCCTTTTCAGATGCAGTTAGTTTACTTCTAAACAAACCAGCTTGCCATATAAACCAGCCAAAACATTAAGGGCCAATTTCTTCTCTTTCGGAGCTCTATCAATGTGTATCAGAGTGCCCATGTGTCTGTCCTGGAGCTGGTAGGGCAGTAAATTATAGTCAGTCTTCTAAAAGACATTTCAGATTGTATTCTTTTTAACTGTATGGACCTTTGGTGATCCTGAGGGAAGTGCTGTCTTTGTTTCCCCACCCTTGGTTCAGCCCATGTGTTTTTGCAGTTATTTTCCAGCCGCTGTGCCCGGTACCCGCAGGACGATGGCACGTGAGTGGTTTGGACCCCTTGCCCATGGTGGGTCATAGGTGTGCTGCAGCCAAACTGCTCAGGACTGCTCTTCACAATGCTGAACAGACCTTGATTTCTGACAGCTTGCTTAGGTGTTCATGGAGCTAAAGGAATATCTTCAAGGGAAACTCTGTATTTTGCATGCCTCGGTGGTTCATTGTTAAAGTCTCAAGGATCACAATCTAAATATATGGAGTTATCTTGCACTTCTCTTATGAAAAGTAGATCTTCCAGACTTGAAGAATACTTATGGTTAAAAAGTCTTTAAATTCGAGGCAACAGCAGTATTTCTAGAAACTTATTTTAGCCAAAACCCCAAAACTCTAGAAGATCCAAAAATATTTTTCCTTGTTCTTTCCTTGTAAAAAGTATAAAATTATGCAATTTAAACTGCTAGAATTGTTTATTAAAGGTCTTTATACTTAGCTTAAAATGTTATATTGTGTGTTACCCACCCTTCTCCATTTGAAGGCTGAGTAACTTTCTCTTCACTTCAAAGGCACCAGTAATTATAATGTTTGTCATGCAGGTGTAATTTAAAGTCACTGTATGGGCAATTTAATTCTACCCTTTGATAATGTATATTTTGAATGACCAGTTCAGGAAACACTGTAAATTACTATTTTCATTTAAGAAAAAAGGTATATAAAATAATAGGGCAAGACATAGCTAAGTTACCAGGCAGGTCTGTGCCTGCCAGTCATCAGCAAACAATCCCTTGGACAGTTTTCAAGGCTGGAGAATTTCTGCTAGCTTGGGGATTTGGGGGTTTTTTTCTTTTTTTGTTTCAGAACATTTTGAGAATGCTTGCTGAATTCCGGACCATTTTAGTTCTTTGTACACAGATTGCCACCCTATGTCTCCCTCTGTAAGCACCGTAAAATCTTGGAGTTTTACTGAAAATGAAATTTAGCTACAGATTTTCTCTCACCAGTAGGACAAGATGTCCATTCTTTCTCTTAACTCCCCACTTCCAATTAAACCTCTGCAGGGGAATGTGATGATCTGCACCCATTCACTCTTCATAGTTAAAATCAGTTCTCCATTAAAATATAAATTATAATCTACTGAAAAGTTTGCTTATTTTACATTTTGTACAAGCATTAATAAATATTAATGAAATGATAGATAGTAGCTGGTACAATGAAAGGATGCTTTGTAATGAAAAGGGATTTAAAAAGTTGTATGTATGCCATAATGTATAGAGCTCAGTAGTAATATATATTATTTTTATTAACAATGGCCTGGGATAGGAAAATTGATTGAAATTGAGAAACATTGCAATGAATTTTTAAAGCCAGGCACAGTTGTGAAAAATTGCTAATACTGGAACATTAATTTTAGTTTGTAATATATTTATATTATAGGCAGATGTAAAGAAATGCTAACATGGTTTAGACATCTTTACATGGAGCACTTTCCTTTTTAAAGGATTTGGGATAGCTTAATAAATATTTTGAGCCTTTAACTTAGAAAAACAACATGAATATTAAGATATGAGAGCCATGCAAGGAACATTTGTATATTATATAAAGTAATACAGAGTTTTAGCTGGCTATGGAAATGATGGCACATAGTGTGCTTGAGCCTTTCAGATGTGGCCTTCTCAATCATTGCTAAAGTTTATGTTAACAGAAATAAATTAACAACATCCTTGCAAAACACACTGTGGACACATCCAATGAGAACTATAGCTCCAGGATTTATTGCTCTTTTAATGTGAATCTCCTGGTCATTTCTGCTTTTTATACTTCAGTTTCTGTTGTGCAGCTCCTTGCTAGAGTGACCTAAAATTGTGGAAAAGAGTAGTTATTAATTCTTGCAATTAAATGTTACTTTTACAATGTCATAGGATATTTGTGAGCCTTCCTAAACCAGAATTTATCAACTTGCTTTTTAATCTTACAGTTATATTTAGAACCTAGCTTAGAAATCATATAGCATTTTAAAAAACACCATCTGAGATGTGTCTTAATACAAACCACAACTACTTGTGTGGAGCTAAAGAACTCTGCTAAAAACACATATTTGCTAACATGCTGTAGTGGAACTGCATTTTTCAGCCTGGATAGCTTCTCTGACCTCTCTGTTATGGTCTTGTTAACCAGGTGTCACTGTCAAAAGGAAAAGTCTTTAGGAGACCTCTGATATGATTTGCTTTGTGCCAGTCACTGTGTCTCCTCTGTTGGTCACTGTGAGCACAGAACTACGTACCCACTCTGCTTGTGGAGACCCACGCATGTCACACTCACCTTGGGTTTGTTCAGGGGTATGAATGCTGGCAGATATTTAAAGTTTGTGGAATTTCTGGTCTTGATTTCTTTGATAAAAAACTGCCAGTACATTTTAAAGCTGGAGGTCTGAAACTCTCCATTATCCTTCACCTCATATGGAAAGGTGGCTGCAGTAGAAAGGTCACAAACAGCCCAATGCCTCACTACACTGAGGATCTTCTGTCGTCCTAAAGGCTTAATTTTTGGATGTTTGCAGAATTCCTAACATGCAGTTGGTCAAGTACTCTTGTATGAGCATCAGTTAATTGAGAAAGAATCCCCTCCTGGTGGAGAGTGAGCAAGGATGGGCACTTCTGGGGGATCCTGTCTGAAGCTGAGGTGTTTCCAGCCATGGCACAGCTCTGTGGGGCTCTGAGCACTCAGCAGCACAGGAATGGTGAGGATGACATGGCTCACCTAAATCCTCTGTGCTAAACTTTGCTCTAAGTATGTTTGCACTGATACCAAATTGTACTACAGTCGGGCTGTAGGTGGTGGCAATATTTTGCTAGCATGAGGTCAGGATCCAATTACAAGCCCGAGGCTGGGAGTTTATCTGCCTCTTTTCATGTGAGAGAACCATTAGATGATTTTTTTATACACTGCTCCAGCTCTCAGAAATGTTGTTATTGGCATATATGTTATTTTTACAAATTGCATTAGATATTTCATTCACTATCATCATTTATTTAGAAAAAAAAAATGAAAAAAATCCAAAAAACAAGTAGCACAACTTGACTGTGATATAAACATTTAATTCATTCATTGCAAAAATGTGATAAGCGAGAGAGATGTGGGTTGGAAATGTGGCCAGCAGCCTGGAAAGTACACAACAGGAGTTGGGAAACAGCAAAGTGGATATCTGCACTTCAGTTGAATGCTTAAAGTTTGTTCCAGACCATTAGGGTTGAACGTTTGCAACCAACAGTTATGTGAGTAACACATATTTGAGTGCAGCATGCACAATATTTTCCATTTACTCTGCCCTCATGCTGGTTTGGTTTTTTTTTTTCCTAAAAAATAGGAAAGATCACATTTGACAGATGTGAAATGTAATCCCAAAGTTACAACTCATCTTAATCCAAAATACTCCAAGTTCATTAATGGAGGTTTGCAGGCAAAAATTACACTGAAACACCCAGGGGGAAAAGGCTGAGTTTACAGTGATGCTCAAGAGCCAGCGGGGCCACTGAGGATTATCAAAGTTGAGTTCCATGGAAATTTAGACATTTCCTCACATCTTTGTGTATTTGTTTTGATTGCCAATTTGAAAATATTGCCCTATGTTTATTTCAGTTCAAACTATTCACAGTGAAATTCTTCCATGCTTTGTAGGATTTGTCTGCCTGGGCAGACAAGTGGTATTTAAAGGATCTTTTCTATTGTCATATGAAAATTATTTATATGATTATGTATGTGCAGGAGGGACATTTGCTAACACAGTACTCTGATATTCTACTCATAATTTGATTTTAAGTTCCATAGTCATCACTGTGACATTAAACAATAGTAATAGTGTTCCAGTGGTCATTAACAAAAAAAATTGAAAATACATACATGGATGTTTTTGCCCTTAAATCAGGATGCTAAGCCTCCTGAGCATGGAATTAAAAGTGAATCTGAACAGTGATTTAAATATTTATATTTCTAAAATCCTGTCTAAGCCATGTGTTTGTCATGACCACATATTCTACTGCAGATTGTCTGTTATAAGCACAGATATAACAGCAGGGTATTTTTTTATTTCTCTACAATTAAAAGAGAATACTGATTGTAAAATACAGCATATAGATCAGCAATTACTTCTTATGAACAAGGACTTTTTTAAAGCAAAGTGCAATAATGAAGTATTTCTCTGAGAAAAAAAGAATTTTTAACAGGAAACACACAGCATTGTTTTTAAACAAGTTGAATTGGTTTTAGTGTTGTTGCTGTGTTCAAATCCTCCCCAAATTACAAAGAAGTATCTTCCATTCTTCAGTATAATGAGAAGATATTCTCTCTAAATGTTCTGGTCCCACAAGCATAGTTTTATCCTGTCTTCCAAGTTCCATGCTGCTTGACATTAGTTCTGTTCCCTCTAACACTTTTCAGCCTTTGCAGCTGTTTGAAGAAAATAGGGAGCCATGGATCTGAAAATCAGAGAATTCTGAATGCTCTCAGGAGATTCCCTGACATTCTTTGTTGCTGAAACAAGTCTTGTGTCAGTGTCAGTAGCCAACAGAGCTAATGGCAGCAGGGCTGCAGGCCAAGAAAAGGAAAATAGTTCAGTGCAAACGACGAAGAAATGATGGTGTTTGGGATCCTCAGTCTGAACAGCCCTTTATCACTGTGCCCTCTTTTATAGCTGCCTGGCCCACCCTCAGGCCCATGCAAAATATGCTGTGTTGATCCAGTTTCCCTAAGATTCACTGAGCTGGGGTTGTGGAAGTGGCTGCTGATTAGTAGGGAAACCTCACGTCTGTGTTCAGTTTATATCCTGTCCAAAATTTAACACCATTGGAAAGGAAATGGATTACCTCTCCTGCATGGAAATACAGAGACTAAGCTGCTCAACTGTAATATTGATTTCCTTTAAGAGCAGACGTTGTAGTCAAATAGTGGGGAGTAAACAACTTAAAGGTTAGGTTTGCTTAGCTGGACGAGCCACAGCTCTAGTGTGTCCGAAATAGAATTACCTTAGCTTTGCCTGTTATTGATCCACCTATGCTAGGAAAGGAAAGGGGAAGCCAACTGCATTTCAGAGACAAGATGTTAAGCCTACCACATATAGATTTTGCACCATATGATTGAGGTATTTGTAGTGAAGCAATGGACTGCATTAAGAAGGGAAATCAGTGACTCACAGAAGTGTGTGATCTGTAGGTTGACCAGTAAGCTGGGCTTGGTCTGTCGGGAGATACAGCAGCCAGGAAGGAAAAAGGGCACAGCTCTCCCTTGGTCCTGCTAAGCCTGCTTCCATCAGCATGGGAAATGCTCCAAAATCTCTAAGGAGACAGACTGCAGAGTCCTCATGGCAAAGGCACCAGCAGCAGCAAAACTACTTCCCTAGATCCTTTCCCACAAGGCACTGTCATTGCTTGTCCTGTTGTCCCTGTCCTTTCCTCCATCTTGGAGCATCTTCCTCCTTTTCCAGAGAATTTTGTCCCTCTTCCAGTTCCCTCAAACACTTTGCCACCCAGGGGTTCAGAGACAGAAAGATGAAAGAAAGAGAAAAAAGTGTGGAGAGAAGGCAGTGCTGCAAGGATAGTGTCAGCTCAGTCCCTGCTTCTGTACTGTATATATTCTAATTATTTCTCCTTACAGAAGAAAGCAATTCTTATACTATGAATTTTGGGAATTAGGTTGGGGGCTTTGATTTGTTTTGGGTTTTTTTTAAACATAGTCTGGGAAAGAAATTATTATAACAAAACAATATATATTATAACACTTTAAAGACTTTTAGACATATACAAATAAAAGGGAGATATTCCAATTTAAAATAAAATTAAAAAAAAAAACAACAAACAAAGCAAAAAAAGCCAGAACAAACCAGATTTGAATGTAATGTGCTAATGCACTGGCTCTCTAAGAAGAGGTGTAGCCCACACTTAGCTTTAGGTATCATGTTTCACCTTGTTCAGGATACATTTCTCTGCAGGATCACTGTCCATGTTAGAGAGAAGGATGGTCCTGCAGAGGATGAATCAGATCCCCAAAGCCAAGCTCCTGCCCTAAATTGTCCTTAAATAATCTGTGTCTCTGCATGTCCAGAGTTGAAGTGCTCACCCTTCTAATGCAGAAACCTGAGTTATGTGCTCAAAGGCAGCAGGTGCGATTGCACCTCAGCGTTTGCATTGCAGTGCTCTTGTGATGCTTTCCAAGTTATAGGCTGTCTAAAGAAGTTAGAAAGAACTGATTATCTGTGGGAAGAGTCGTTTAGCCCCCAGACACACATTAAAAGTGTGCTTTCTTATCATGCCTTCAGAAACATGACAACCAAATTATGAACACAGCACTACTTGCAGTCCAAGTCTCTTTCTTTATAATTGCACAATGAAAAATTATTTTCAAGGAGCAGATTTATAAGTATTGATTTTTGAGTAAATATTTTCTTCTTCCAATTAAAACATGAAGCTGTTTGGTTTTTTCCCAAATCTGTTTGCATTTTATTTGTGCCCATGTTTTTATATGGACCAAAACCAAAAGAGGTTAAAAAAGAAACAGATACTGTGTGTGCAACATGACAAAATTGTCATGTAACACTCTGACTCAAAATACAGAGTTCCTTGCAGACTTACTCTCTGTTGTTATTTTTTCTTCATTAACAAAATAGTTTGACATAACTAGATTTTCTTCCTCCCTCTCTGTCTACCCATTTCAAGTATTAAATTTCTTCCTTTCTCACCTTCCCCACAAAGTCAAGAGACAGTTTGTTTTCAGGTCTGTTTTAAGCCTCTGAACCTGCACATCAAATAAACCAAGCTAGTCCCTCAGTGGTTGAAAGATGGAGGAGAAATTATTAATAAGCTTCTTATTGACTCAATGTAGCTTCTACAGGAACCCCAACAGTTTAGTCTGTTTTATATTTGGAGATATATGTAAGCCTATTCCTGTGCTGCCCCTATTGAATGATGGTGATAATCCTGCAGTAGATGAAAAGGATTCAAATAAAAAGATTTACACTACTTAAAACAAGAAGAGTTTTATCCTTTAAATGTGAAACATTCTCTACAATAAAGCACTTAAACATAGCTTTCTTTTGATTGTTAATCAGCAATAAAGTTCAGCCAAACCCTTCATTCAGTCCTTGAGAGTTGGTTTCCATATTACCAGGGACACAAATGCCAGCTTAAGCCAGCAGGTGTTCAGAAATGGTTATTGTAAGGGAACCTTTAGAGACTCACAGTGGATCTCACAAAAAGATAATACCATTTTCCCTAGTTTGTCAGCAACTTCATTTCTCACTGCAGCCGTGGAAGCTGTTTGCTGGAGGCTTTTCTCCCTTGCAAGAGCCTTGGCATACACAGTAAAGTATTTTGGTGGAATGTCTCAGTCTCTGAAAGGCTTTGGTCTGACTGTGTTTGTGCACCTTTTGTTTTCTCTGAATGTTTGGTTCCTGAGACTTACTGGCATGAATGTTCAAAATGAATTTCAAAGATGCATATGCATGTCACCATGGGAACTGAAGGATGATCTCAAAGAGCAGAGCTGCTGCTGGGATGACTGTATGCTTTATCCAGTTTGGGCATGGAAGCAGTGCCATGTGAATTATCTAAATAGTCACACAGCAACTGTGTTGGATACGTCTGGCACAAACTTCTTTGCCACTGATCTGGTGAGGGTAGGAATATCTCATGACTGTGAAATGATCTTAAATTACAGCAGCTGAAAAATTTATAATTTGTTTGTGCAAACTATTAATATAAAAGAAAGCTAAAATGGACATTTTTTGCCCTTATTATATTGGTCTTGAATTCTCTGTCTTCCCTTGCTATTATGTTGGCTTTACAACTTCATTTGCAGATTATGTTTGAGAATTGTGTAAGGGGAAACATTCATATCCTGCTTGATGGAAGAAAACATTTTCTTTTAAAATTACTTCTAGTGGGAGGATGAGAAGCCAGTTGTTTCACTTTTCAAGATATTATTTGTTATTGTGCACTAAGGGAAAAAATGTTGCAGTGAGCCAAAAGTTTCAGTGTTTTATGGTTCTTTATAGCAGTTCCATGCTCTGTGGCAGCCACCATAACCTTAGACATTTCACAAACTTCTGTACTAGTTAAACAGCCTGTAGGTATGTAAGAATATTCACTGTTTGGTAAACAGAGTCAATGTACTGAGTTGATACCTGTGATATAATTCCTAAGGTAGCAAAGAGGGTTTTTACTTAACTAATATATTGCTCTTTGAGCTGCTTTTAATTCGTAATTTCCATCTGTCAATGCAGTCACTGCATTCCCCAAATTGATGAAATCAAAAATTATGAAGGCTTGCAGTAATAAAGCAATACAGAAAATTTTGTTAGGCTTCGTAGTTTAGCTGTGTAGTAATTTATTCAGCATCATAGTTCTATAGTTGAAACATTCTTCTGGATTAAGAGCTTTCATCCCAGCTAGGTGAAGTGATAGGAATTTTTCTTCCCCCCTCTCTAGTTTGAGGAAGGAATAGCCTTATACTGCAGAGCCCTTATGACACCTCAAAATGGATGAAAGAAGAATCAGAATGGAAAATTGCCCAGCTTTCATGAACTGGCACCTTTAAACCTGGCTGTACGGTACATGCTTTCCACAGGCTTCAGTGTTCAGCTGGGGAGGGTCACAAAAAGGGGTATCACAAAAGGGCTTGAATTTGGGCACACCACAGGTAAGACAGAAGAGTAATTACTCCCTTCTCAGCAAAAAGAAATTAATCATTTAGCATCTAATTAATTGTTAAAACATTTTATGCCCATCAGGTTCTTTTCTGAGCTAATTTTAAAGATACAATAAATTTAAGTTTCAGACTGCACAAAATGTAAATTGTGCCACTTTCTAGCAATAAAAGTAACATTTTTTCTATCCTTTACTGTTTGATTTATTCATAGCTGTTTTGAGAAATTCACTCAGTACAATTTTGGTGCTATTGCCTGCTAAAGGTTTTTCCTCCTTTCCTTTTCTTGGCCCCATTTCTCCCACACACAAATACACAAAACCACAGATGCTCCATTACAATGATGTCAATCTTGCTACATGCTCCAGCTGTTTGGTAGGTACATTTATGAAGTTCAGCCTTTTACATTATGCCATAAATGTATATTTCATGTATAAACATAAAGTTAACATATTGCAGATCACTCTAAGTGTAATTTTAATGGAGGTTCAGTAAGTTTAAAAAATACTGAAAAGCATTTAATCTTTCCGTTGGCAACATTTTTATAGTGAGTTTTCCAATTTTTTTTTCTTAGGCTAGGTTTAAATATTCCCTGCTCTCTCTGCTATTTCATCTTCTGTGATCTTTGGAAAAAGCAGGGAGTTATTATAGTAAGACAATATGTATTTTAAAGAAAGATGTCTGAGGAAAAATATGTTTCTCTCCACATCTTCTTGGGGCTCAAACCCTCACTTAGCATTCTGTACATTTACCAGCAAACCACACTGCAAAACACCAAATTCTTGGAGTTGCCAGATTTCAGTGATATTCTGTACGGCCGATATGCTGCTGATAGGGTGTACAAATTCTAACAGATTGTTTTAAAATTTCATGAAGAATTGGGTCTGAGCCTTAAAGACATTCTTTGTCTTGTGTCCTGAGTTTCAAAGGAAAGGCTAAATAGTGTCTATTTGGCTCTGCCTTTTGCCCCTTTTCTCTTTGGTATGTGCTTAAGGGTTCAGCTCACTGAAACTCTGCGCATAATTGACTGGTGCCCACAGGATCCTTCCCTGGTCTCCCCTGGGTGCTTTCCTTCTTGCAAAAAATGTCTTTATTTTTTTGCTCTCCCTTTGAGTTGCCTACTTTGTCTTCATTTGAATGTGGTTCTGAGTTATCACCATATTTATACCAGATAGTCATTATTCTAAAATAAATCACTTTGGAAAATGTTGAGGCCTAATCTCTGTTTTGTTGGCTCAGTAATAAAGTAGCTCTCAAGAGGACAGATGAAAGCTGAGATCTGGAGTTGCTGTTGCTTCAGGCAAGAAACAGAGTGCACAAAGGCCCTGATTCAACTGTAGAGACTCAAGTTTAGGACTGTGAGCTACCAGTGTAGCTGCAGAGGAACCTTAATTAGTGTTGTGGATTTGTTCCATTCCAGAGTGTAAATACATAAAAGTCTGATAAACTCTTAACAATAACCAGCGGCTCAGAAATGCTTACAATGTCACCATTATTTGTTTTCTTTTTTATTTTCAGGTCTTTTGTTATCCAGCAGATCCCAAGTAGCAACCTCTTCATGGTGGTAGTAGATAATGAATGCTTCTGTGATTCTATCCCACCAATTACCATGGCACCTATAGAAATAAGATATATCCTTTTTTTTACAAACTGGTCAGAAACAAATTCAAGATGCAAACATTGAAAACCTTTTTATCATATAAAACTTGCATTGCATGACATCATCACCTTTTATATGTGCTGTCTGAAATTAATTAAGCCATCTGGGAATATGTCCTCATTATTTTTTCAATGAGAATTCACTTTTTTTTTCCTTTTTTGAACAGCCAATATAAATTAAGCAAGCACATTTATATGGATCTTATGTAGCATAAGGTCATGGTCATCTTTAGACAGCTGAACATCTTTCAAATTAGGCACTAAGTATGTAATTTTCTTATAAGAATGGACCTCATTATAGTGGAACTGACAGAACTCACTCTAATACAGATATCTCTTTATTTAAGGTTTGACTGGAGCATTGAAGATGTTTCAGAATCCTGCTTTCCAAAACTACAAAAATTTAGCAAAGTAAATAGATCACTTGATTTTTTGGTTGCCCTACTTCCTATTTTTTTGCTGTTCTGTAGTTCAGGTAGTTCAGGATTAATTTTTTCCCATAAATAGGAATTTGTCAAAAGCAGTCTGCAGTTTCCTTTTATTGCAGACTTATGGAAAGAGAGTTCAGAAATGTAAGTGCACGTGTGCTGTTGAAAACACAGATCACAGAGAGGAAATCACTAGAATCACTTTCTTTTCCTTGTGGTGACCACACATATCACCTTGGGGTTTTAATGGAGAGGAAAGGAGCTGAAAGATTTTCACTGTACTCATTTCAAAACACTCCCATGAGAATGCAATGCTCAGATCATCTCTCCTTAACTGCCTTGTACATAATGAATCCCTTAAATGTGAACGGTTAAAATCTCAGAAGATAAGAAGACGCCCAGAATCTTGTCATGGATTTCACCCTGAAGTAAGTTTCTATATGCTTTTCTTTTCTTTTGGATTCTGGTAATTTTTTTATTTCTTTAAAATTGATTAATTGGAAAACTTTTTTCCAAGATGAAATGTTGGGAAATATTCAGAAGACTGAGTAGCCAGGGAAGTGAGGGATATTGTAAGTGCAGCAAATCTTTTTGTACTTATGTAGACAATGCCTTGAGTTGCTGCTTTTGAAGACGGGTTTTTATCATGTCAGAGAGTGTGGTAGGGTGTGAGCACTGGCAGCCAGGAATATCTGAGAACTTACTCTGTCTCGAGCAGTGACCACAGGATTCCTTGTTAGAGATCCTGGGAACTTTGTGCTGTTAATGTTTGCTTCAGTAATGAGCTTCAGTATAATACCTGTCATGCTATAGTCATTGTGCTCACACATAATATTGCTTGGGAGGGATAGTGACCCCTCCACTATATGTATTTACAGCTCTGTGTTCTGCATAATGCTCTCACACAGTGCCAATGAGAGCTGACAGAGACCAGGATGTGATTACAGTGGCTTGTACAGGATAGGTTCATTGACATCCTTTTTACTCTGGAGTAACTTTAATTTCTGCCTCTGCTGATGCAATGCAATGTAGAACACGACCTAAAGTGGAGAGGATGGTGTAGTGCTTGTTGTTTCAGTCTAGAACCTAAACTTGTTCAACTCAAAATGTGTACTTGTATTACTTCCCAAGTATATTTAATTTATTAGCTTTGTTGTTTCCATCAGTGCTCTTATGTTTGCTAAAAGTCATGTGTCATAATTGACTGTAGTGGCTTGTACTTATTTTCCTTTGTTGTTGTTTTATTTTCTTTAGGAAAATGCAAGAGAATGTGGTGGTGTCTCAGGCCTTAGTGCTAAACCTTCTCTTGTTCTTCTTCCTCTGCTATTGATGATTTTCTCCAGGTGACATTAACTGATGTGTTCAACTGGCATGCTAAAACATGGATAAACTGTGAACTGGGAAATGGTGCAACATAGAGGACATGAAATATAGTCAGAGCATCAGCATTTCATGATTTTAAACTGTTGGTGATATAAATTCTTAAAGATATGTTGAAAAAAAAGATTTATCTTTTTACTTTGCAAGTCGTGCAGATGTGAATTTGGCATATGGCAGTCATGATTCATCCAAAAAGGACTCAGTAGATAGAGGTGACCATTGCTTTGTCCCATTGAAAACAAATTAAACTGTGTACTTTTTTCAATAAAGTATATTAAAATCACAGTTTCAGAGTGTATTTTAAGTATGCTAATATATTTGTTCAAATAATGAATGATGGGAAGAAAATAAAATAAATGGATGATATTTTATTATGATTTTAGCCTCTTTCTGAAAAAGTTCAGAGAAGAAAATGGGGACTTGGCTTTTACAATAAGGTAGAATAGCTTTATTAACAAGTTAAGGAAACACCTGTGTGTGTATGAAGCTGAGCAGGTAATATATGGTGCTGAATTATAAAGAAGGTTTGGTTTCTGGAAATAGCCATAAAATATCTTACCTGCATGTAGAAATTGAGTCAAAGCCTTATTACAGCCTTCTAACTTAGGCAAGCTTTGGGCCAAATTGGTTGATTTGGCTGCAGATGGCATAAATAAAATATTTTTCATCTAAAGGAATAGGAAAATATGTAGAATAGCCCACATCAAAGGGTGACACTGTTCTGGTGGTGTTCTGATCTCATGTCAGACAGGAGAAGATCATTATGAGGAGAGTGATAAGCAGAGAAAGTCTGACATGCAACACATCTGTGTCAGCAGAAAATTGGTTTTCATTGAGTGTCCTTGTTGGTAGGCAAAGATCTAGACCAGTGTGTTTTTATTCCAGGCCTTACATTCTTCTTTGTAAGGGAAATGACGTATAAAGATGAGCATATTCCTTTTGCAATTGGCAGCAAAGTCCCTGCTGTGGATACATTTGCTGAAGATCTTGATCTTTGAACTATGATAGTCTTAGTTTGTCTTTGGAATTTTATAGAATACTATCAAAGGATAACCTGTCCTTCTAACAATATGATTCATAATGTTATTGCAAAAAAATGCAAAATAAAATGCCACTGCTCTCCACTGGTACTTGGAGACTGCAGTTTCCTGGTTGGGTGTAAGTTTATTTTCAGCCTTGGATAAATGCTAAGCAGATTTGCAGTGTATCTTGGTAGGGAACAGGGAGCTAGGCTACTGAGAGGGGCTTTGTTTTAAAGAATACTACTCAGCTTATAAGGGGAAGAACTAGTAAAACAAAATTTCCACTCCAGTGCTTTAATGGGTTCAAATGCACTTATACTTCCTCTGATTCTGAAACCATACAGGTCTTTGTGTTCAGAAATTCCTTTTCCTCATGT
>VZRH01003036.1:916474-987911 GCA_013397555.1 Urocynchramus pylzowi | reverse complement strand
TTTGTTTTTTTTTTTTTTTTTTTTTTTTTTTAGTGTTTTCCTACAGACTTCTTATTGGTCTCAAAATCTCTCACTATGGAACAATTTTCAAGCTGACATTCAGTCAAACTGTTGTCCTAGTGACATGCTTTGTTTACTGAGCAAATTAAAAACTCAAGGCATTTTCCCCCTTACCCTCCATCATTCTCTCAAAAAATTAATGTCAATATTTTATAAATAAAGTATTTTAGTTTTTGATTCTCCTTCTGAATTTCCAAAATTCGCAACATTGCAGCCTCATAACACTTTTGCATATCTGATTACTTTCCTCTGTAATGGTATTTAATGGTTATAGCCAGTACAATACAGGTGATTTTCCTTGTTAGTAGAATGTGAAAAAAGTATCTTTCTCATTAGAGCTATTGAAAAGCTCTGCATAAAACTGTCTGATGTGTTGCTTACAAAGGAAATACATCAATGGAGAAAGTGTATTTCTACAGAAGCTAGGTGAAAATCGGCAATAGTAATTCATTGTTCGTTTTGGGAAGAGGTGGGTGGTTTTTTCATTGCAAAGGAGCCAGAGAGTGACAAGAGAGATTTAAATATGACAGTCTAAATTAATATTGATAAAGAGATTTAAATATGGGCATGTAAATGAATATTGCTCAGAGAAATGTGACAGTTCATTTCTACACACTAAGGCAGAGTTATGAAGGCAGAATGCATTGGTGTACCCAAACAAGTCACTGTGTGAAACAGAGTAATCCAAGTCAATTGCTAAGTGTAAAAAACAGTTTTATGAGTTTTCATTTCTCTTATTGAAGTAATATAATTAATTTTGTATCTATTCCTTAGAAGTTTCTGGTGCAGTGTATATCCAGGTTGATAAAGCCAGTCAGGAAAAGTGGACACAAGGCTCAGGGACTCCAGGGTGCTTGTGTGCACCAGTCAGTCCCTTCTCTAGAGGGAATGGCTACAGCAGGAACAGCCTGGGCTGAACACAGAAACGATGGTTATGAGTTTCATGGGACAGAGTTCTCCAACAGGGGAAACAGATTGAATCTGTTGAAACAGATTTCCAGAAAATCTGATCTCATGCTAATGTTGTTCCTGCCTGTGTTTGAGTTTGCTGGTCCCGGTGTCATTAGCTCTGATGTGTGAAGATCTCATGCCATAAAGTGGGTCTGTGCTGTCATTCCATAGCCTGTGGCAGGTCATAGAAGGTTATGGAATTTAGTTCCATTACCTCACTAATCTGAGATGATATTCTTCTTTAATACTGACATTATTATGCAAGGTCTGATGCAAAGTCAATTGCAGTAAATAGCAAAAGAAATATGTGTGCAAGTGTATACATACAGCAGAATATGTGTGACCTACATATATTTTTAATAAACAGGAAAATCAGACATTTTCTGTAACTTTTATCTCCCTGAATCTGAGGACAAATCCAAGGAGAACTGGGACAACTGTACAATAATTTTCTGCACAGCAAGAGGCAGAGCTAAAAGCTTTAGCTTTTGCAGGGCTTGGATATTTTTTCTTCTTTACTTTCTTTGCTAATGGCATTGATTTGCAACTTATTAGCCCCAGCTGTCTGCTTTTCCTTTAATCTTGATAAAGTAAATGCTGTCTGGGGGCTCAGGGTTGGCCATGGACACACCATTTTCTACTAGTTTTGTGTGGGAAAACTGTCCATAACTGTCAGTGCTGCAAACACTCCTTTAAAATCATGTAAGCCTGAGAGCCTCAGGCAGGTTTCCACAGCTGTGCTATCTCCTCTCATTGTTTTTGTGACACTGAGACTGCCTGACCCACTGTGTTTTGCTGCCAGGCCAGCTTTGCAATATGTGTGTTCAGCGACACAGGTGGCTGCCCAGGGCAAGAAGATATTAAAAGCAGCAGTAATTGTTTCATTGCCTAAATGGCTTTAAGAGACTGTTTCAGTTTTCTTCTGATAGCATGAGCCCCAGAGCAAGGCACTGGCCTGTTGAGCCCTTTGAGTTCACGAGGCAAAATAGAAGTTTGGCACAGAATGTATGTGGCTGGAAGCCTCCAGTTATTTCCATGTGTTTCCTGAGCCCTTTATGGTCTCCGAGGACTTTTATATCTTGGGACTTTCTGTGCCTCAGAAATTCCAGCTCATACAGATTTAATGTAAATAGGTATTCACAATTGGAAAGTTTTCGGAAGAGTGCATCAAAACCTTTCACCCGTGGAAAATATTTATATTTGATTTTCCTATTTGATTGTTCTTTTCCCTGAACTGCCCCAGATACTCCCAATAATATGCAGCTTTTTTCTACTTGTTCAAATCCTTCCCTATGTATTTGACTGCCTTGTTATTTATCTGGTGTACAACAACATATTCCCTATGACAGGTCTAGCTCCCATGTATCTACTGAGAGAGAAATGGTTCCCATGTACAGAGTGTAGAAGGTCTCACTGGAGTTTATCACAATCCAATCACAAGACGATTTTCTTCTCCCTTATCTTTAGCCTTTGGCCCTTAAGCTCAGATCATATTTCTTCCAATATAATAATATTCTTGCTCTAGTTACTTGGGAGGATTTATGTCCTCTTCAAGATTCAGTCCTATGTTTCTTCCTAAGAAGAGTTTTTGGAACTGGATGTTACAACTTGTATATTCCAACTCAGTCTATTTTTGTGGTTCTCTGAGTGGAAGGATGTGTCTCCATCTCTTCCAGACATTTTTCCCATGGTAAATGTGGGTAACTCAGAGAATGTTATTTTATTGTTTGCACTTCAGTATGGATTATTTTCGAAGTCCACAGTTCTGCCTAGCAGATGCTTTGAAGAATTTCAAAGCACAGTGTTAATTTAGGAAGGACTCATTAACTGTTCTTGCATTAGACATTTTTGACTATTTTCTCCTAATTCTCATGGTGTCTTAATTAAGAGTAGCCAGTCAAACTGGATTGATCCAACCATCAAAGTGATGAGAGGTAAAACCTTAAGACAATTTCCTTTTCAACAGTTTTAGCAGATTTGATTGCTCATCAATGGCAGAAATAACCAGATAATTGTGTTTGTGTCACACTACCCTCTAACACCTCACCAGGTGTCAAAAGCTCACCTTTGTGCTCTGCTCTGCTGCTAACAGTTTCTGGCAGCAAATGGGGTGTGTTGACTATGTAGAAATTTTCAGGTAATTCACACAAGACTGACAAAATAGTATGGAAAAAATATCAATGCACTATCACAATAAGTGGCATGAAAGCAACTGTGTTTCCTGTGATATTTTCCTTATTAATTGCAAGTCACTTGTTACCTTTAAATGGAATTGAAGCTAAATTTCCAGTCTGTCATGTCACAGTTCTGTAAAATCCAAGATGCTTTTGAAGAGTTGAGCTCTAGTTTATTCAAGTAGTGCAGAATTTGGTTATCTCCTACTTGAATTATTTTATCAAAATAAGGAGTTGACAGCTAATAGGGCCTCTGTAAGATCAAGCTGGAAATCTGTTTTTTTCATTCCAGATGTGGTCTTGAACTGCACTTATATGTGTTTAAAGCAGCCTTGAAAGTAAAGGTTACACTTGACAATTCTGAGTCAGATTTAAACCTTAACACCAGAAGTTCAAGTGGTTAATGCTGGGTTTGTTTGACTATGTTAGGATTTAGTTTGCAGCTTTAACATGCTGGGTATTTCACTTCCACGAGAAAGGGAAGATCAGATTTCACTTCATGGTGAGAAGTGTTTTGAATCGGCTATTTAAATGTCTTAGGCAGAGTGCTAAATGTTTAATAGAGGAAGCTAGTCAGGACTAGCTGGGATAGCTGAACTAACTGAGAATGCTTGAGGCACACATGCAAATGTGCAGATGAATCCTGAAAGGGGAAACACAGAATCGTTTTGGTTTTTTACTTTGTTATTCATTTGACATTGGTCAGTTGGGTTTAACTGGAAAAATGAAATGCTATTTTTCATTTTCCCATGTTGTTTTGGGGGTGTATATGGAGGGAGAATTAATTTACAAGGAGTCAGCTGCATTCCTGGATCTTCTAATGCTTTCTCTGAGACATTACTGTGATATTACAATAGTTAAGAGAGAATCCCAAGTTTCTGACAATATTTTTATCTGTTATAGTTAATGAAGCTGTTAAGGTACATATGTTTAATGTCTACAGATGTGAGTGAAATAATTAGTGCAAAAAGTTATCTATTACATTGCTAGTTTCTAAGCATCGAAACAAACTAGAGCAACAATTAATTTGTAATTCCATTATCTCTGGCAGACTTTAAAAAGCAGGACATGAAACCTGGTCATAAAGACTCTAATGGAGACTTGTGATTTCCGATCATCAGATCTTTGTGGGTTTCTGTGGTGGTTTGACGAGGAAGGAAGTTTTTGGGAAGGTGGTGGTCAAACCAATCAGTGGCCAGAGGTGAATATTGGCACCTGGTGTGGCCACTAGGGACCTGGATACGCCTTTGAAAACACACAGGGGTTAAAAAGCAGAGCGTGGCTAGAGGAACCTCCTCTTTGGGAACAGACCTGACCTCCCCTGCCCAGCTGTGTCTGGGTGGGGGAGGGGGGTAACCCATGCGGCCGGCCGGGGCTGAGGCAGGCCAGGCCGGAGCCCTGAGGGACCCTGGGGTGCTTTGGGCAGCGCCCCCCTCCCCCCCATCCGCAAGGGAAACGGAGACAGTCGGTGCCAGTTCAAAGTGTGCTATCTGTGCTGGCACCTCGGGCTGAGTAGGAGAAGGGGGAGGGCAAGGAGTGAAGAAGGTGCCCAGCCGCGGTCAGCCAGCTGTGGGAGTTAGATGTTCCGGCAGACAGCGGCTGAGATTTTTAACCCCTTCCTGGACAATGGAAGCCACAGAAGTACTAATCCTCCCTAATCTGAAGAAGAGAGAGATAGATGGAAATGAGCAAGTGGAGAGAAAGTTTGAGTAAGTAAGAAAATGTCAGCAGAGGATGGGAAGTGCCCTGGATGGAGGAGATGATTGGAGTGGCTTTTGGCTGGACTTTTCTCTTGCATAGCCACGGGACAGAGCCTATTTCTTTCTATAATTCAGAGACTGTTTCCGGGGGGAGGCGATGGCTGGGAGCCACGAGGAGTGCAGTGTCAGAGGAAGATGTGGAAGGAACAGAGATGGATGAGGAGATCTCTGTTCCTGAGAGCCCCAGGCCCCAGGGGAAAGAATATGGGGGGGACTGCTGTCCCAAATGTGAGACTGTCACTCTTCTGGAACTGGGCAAAGCATCCTTAAAAAAGGACACCCAAGAAGCAGTTTGGATCCATGGTCAGTGGTGAGAGCACTGAACATGGAAGGAAGATTTGCACCCTGGCAGATTTTCCCTGGATGGCTGCCAGGTGTGCCGATGGAAGCGCAGGAGGGTTTGACCGTGCTTCCGGGGGGAGGCCTGTGGTGCGAGAGGGAGACTCCTCTCTCCTGATGAACTGGGAGGTGGTAAAGTGAGAGATGGTACTGGACAGAGAATTGAGTGTTCGAGGGGTGGTTGCTGGATTGGGAAGGTAAAGCCTTGACTCATGGTGTGATGGGAGAAAAGGGGTGGGGGAGGAGGAGTGGTTTTGAAAACTTCCATTGTAGACATTGTGTGTGTATGTTTTGGTTTTTTTTTTTTCCCTTTTGTGTTAGTAGTAGATGAAATAAAGTTGTATTCCTTTACCCCTGAGATGATGGAGCCTGATTTGCTGTATTTTGGGTCACATCTCACAGTAGCCATTCTGGGAAATGTGCTTTCATGGGGGCACTGGCATTGGGCCAGGGTCAATCCATGACAGTTTCAAAAAGGCATTTTCCTTTAGAGTAGACATACTTCCTGCTCTTTCTTCTTCAGTCTTTCAAAGTCTAAACCCAGAGAATTTCAAGAACTCCCAGGAAATCTGTCCTCTGGACAAACAGTAAACAAAGAGAATTTTGAATTCTGCTTAAAACATGGAGTTAATGTGATACACTTGAATTCATACAAGTATGGACTCAATAAGGGATATCTAGTTAATATCCTTTAGGTATCCACTAGTAATGATATAAACAGAGATCTCTGTAGGAAGATAAATATTTTGCAAGATATAGAAAGGTCAAGAATTTTTATTTTCCACTGATAAAAGTTTTCTTGGCAGAAAACCTCCAGATTTTATTTAAAAGAAAAAAAGCTTTAAAAACTTGGGTTTATGAGAACTCAGAGGGGCATTGTTTAAGTCCAGTTTTTAACCATGAAATCCTTCTGACATATGGCAGTCATTATGTATTTGCATCTGTCTATCTTGGAAGATTTTTTCTAATAGAAGATACTTAAAAGTCTCACATTTAACAAATTTTTCAATAAACACTTGAGAACTTCTTAACAGTAAACAATGATCTTAAACTGCCTTGCCAAGCATGTAAATGATCTACAACTTCTAATACGCCAAGATTGTTGCATATTTTCAGCCCTGCATTAGGGACCTCTAGGCAATGCTGTTTCAGATTAGGATAGACCATGAATTTCTTAACTGTTTCACTTGAGAGAAGAAGGCTTTATCGTTCTGATATTCATGGCAGAAAACCTGGAAATGTGTCCTGCTCATTTCTTTCCAAATACAGCAACCTTATCTTCATTAGCATCTGAAAGATTTAAGATTAGTGGGGGATACCCTAATTCAAAAAAATTAAATACTCTGAGTAAAATAAACAGGAAACCCCTTCTATGTTTTATACTGCTTTCCCTGCCTTTCCCTGAGCTCTTGCCTCAGTCTTACACAAGAAAAATCCCTTGTAGTGTGGCAGGCATAGAGGAAAGATTATAGCCTATTGAAAGGGAAGACTGACACCTTTTTGCCCTATCCTGATGTAGCAATCAGTAGAAATATTCATGCCACATTCTTGGAAATATTCTTTCTTTCATGTCCTACTGGTAAAGCTGAACAGGGAGGGCTTAAAAGAGTCAGCTTTTTTGTGCTTTAGAGAGTGAAATGAAATTTTTTGGGACAACATTTTCATGGCTTCAGTATACAGCAGAAAAAATACATTATTGCAGGCAGTGCCTCAGAAGTCACTTGCAGTAAAGGCAGCTTGGTGCATACTTGTGTTGTGCCAAGGCCAGGACCGGGAGCCACGTTTGCTGTTTAAGAGTGAGCACAGCACAGACTGAAAGCTGAAGCAGTTGAAGACAAGGGAACAGGGAGGGAAGTTGACTCCAAATAAATTCTGAAAAATGGGAAAACAAAAAGGAAAGTTACCCACTGAGCTTGGTTTGGTCTTGATACAACAGAGATTTCCTCTGGAATTCTTCTACCTTATTGTCCTCTTATTACAGTTTGGGAGATGAAAATGCAGAGAGCTTAGGATGTGAATCCTTTGAGATTCTGCATTTGTGTTTCAATCAGGAAGTAAGAGTAGTCTGGTGCTTGACCTGACTGGGCTGTAAATACTTTACCCAAGAACTGTTACATTGATCAAATCAGGAAATAAAACTGAGGAACTCAGGTTTCAGTCAGCTGTGTGCAAACAATGTGAAGATATGGCTCCAAAGAATTTCACCTATCAGCTGCATGTTCAGCCTATTAAACTGCAGTGTCCTGAGAGAATCATCTAAATCAATACAGAATAAGAAATAAAGTGTAAAATCACCTATATCTCACAAGAGCTCGTAGAGTCTTATCCATTTTTTAATGGAAATAACAGCCTTATAGGTGCAGGTATCTTTTCCATATCTTTAGTGAATTTTAGCTGGAGTATATAAATTCCTTCATCTGAAGTATGTGTTATTTTAAAGTCAGTGCTATAAGTAAACAAGCTGATTTGAAAAATAGCTCTTAAAGTATGTACATTTATCATGCTTATCAGAAGTCACATTTTCTCCCAAAGAGAGAAATCTTCAACAGTGCCTGTAAGCCCTGAAGTGCAATATCCTAAAACGTCTGCTTTCTGGAAGAAGAGAATATTGAACTAATCTTAAAGCTTTAACATAACTAAGTAACTGTTAAACATTGCAAAATACTCCCAAAAAGCCTATTGGCCCATTTGTTGCTGAACTTCTAGAAACATAAATTTCTATTACCAGCACTGTCTTCTGGAAGACATTTGCAACTTATATAAATGAAAAAACAGGTGCTTATCAAACAGACAATGCTTTAACATATCAGTAGATCCGGTTTTGGGTTTTTTTAATGGCTGAATAATCACTGAAGAAGCACAATCACAGTATTCATGAAGAAGGAAAGAGAAAGCAAATGGATATAAAATTGATCTATCATTCTTTGTTCCAGTCTTTAGAGACTACTGGACTCCACATCTGTTTCTTCTCCATAGTTTTATCATGATGGATCTTTTCTGCTTATAGGGCTCTAGGTCCTTTTAAATCCTTCCATTTTATGTTTCTATTCCTACTCACTTTTTTCCATGAGTTTTGAAAAACAATACTAAAACACTCAACAAACCACCAAACCCTGCTATCATACAGAAGAAAAAAAAGAGCTCAATGAACCTTTTTGGAGTTTTCATATCATCTTCCGCCATCAAAAGCAGAAAGATCAGTTTACCACTGCTATAGGGGGGGGTGTATATATATATATATATATATATATATATATATATATATAAATTTGTATATGTTCTAGTTCTGGGAAATAGTTATGCTGTAAAGAGCATTATTTTCCTCATGCAGGTATTGATAAGCAACATGTCATCCAAGCACATCCTTACTTTCTGGTTTTGATTACACCCACTTAACCCAGCCTATACCTATGCACTGGAGTGCCATAACTCATGGAATATGAAGTTCAAGCTGGCTTCTCAAGTGACAGCATAACTCTTTTGAATCTCCTGGTCCAGTCTTCAACAGAGAATGTAAATCCTTGTCTCCTGATGAATTTGAAGAGTGTGACACCATTCCCTCTATCCATGCTCTGCTCCCTGCTCTTCATTCCATCTGTGCTTTCTACTACCCCTGAAGTGTCTAATGTATGGGCTGGGGGCTAGAATTAGAAAAGAAAATCTATTGAGAAACCTCAAATGGCAGCATTTTTTTCAACTCTCTTTGCTTTCACTTGGTGTTTTTCAAGGATTTGTTGGGGAGAATTAGCTTCAGTTCCTGTTTATACATTACATAATGTGCTGTTTAACACTTGTGCCCTACTTAAAGTGTCTTGGCAGGACCAATCAAAAGTAATTGAATTCCATGGTGCACTTTTAAATTATCTTCTTGAATGCAATACAGAGTATAGTACCTTATTTGTCAATTCATCTTTCCTTTAGTTTCAGGAAAAGAAAATACATTGGTTTTATCTTGAAGCTTGACTTTAATAAAATGCTATTTTTCCTTCTGTTTCTCTGGAGTTTGCTGGGAGCTGGATTGGAAAGGACCAATGACACCTACTCAGAGCAATCTGAGAAGGAAATAAAAGTACATATGGGTCTGATTCTGTGATCCACTGCAAGCATTGTGCGTTTGAAGTGGCCACTGGTGACTGGAACCTCATAGTTTCTGGGCTTCTGCAACTTAGAGTTTGGGGGTTTTTAGCAGGGTTTTAAATCACATTTTACCCTCTTGGCTGTTTTTAAGCTCTGCAGTCCTGTGCTAACTTCTTCAACTGCAGTGAATTTAACCTCTTGGTTAACACAATAGCAAGAAGAAAAGCTGTGTGTATCTGTGCTGTTGCCGTGCTTTCACCCTTGTTCACCTATACTGTTCTCAGAAACTGACAGTTCTTAAAAGGATTGGAGACCATCATTATTCTTTTTTTATTCAGTTGTCTCAGGTTAATAAATGACCTTTTACCTTTACTGAGGAATTTCCCCATATGTCTGCTCAAAGAATTTCCTTGGATGATTCTCTGTGGATTTCATTCCATGTTTTATAGAAGTGAATTATGATTGGATTAGAAAGGCGTAAATCTTCCTGAGTTTTCAGGAGATTATTTCCTGGATTTCCAAAGTTAGCAGTATGTCATTCTATCTTCACCCATGCCATGGGCCCTGTATCCCTGTTCCAGGTGGAATTGGTTTCTGTCTGGTTGGAATTAATTTGCTTTAAGTTGGAGTTCTAAATTTTAGCAATCAAGAGCAACTGAGATCATGCAAATATTAGCAAACGGCTTTTGAACACAACTTTTAAAGTGATTCAGAAAACTCACTGCTGAGAAAACATAGTCTGGCTAATTTTCTGTCTGTAGAAGGCAGCTCTCTATCAGATGGGATCTGTTTGATCCAGTGGTATACAGTGAAACCTCCAGAATTTAAGCTAACTATTTGACAGCAAAAATTTTCTTTATTGTTAAAGTCTTCTAAGGTATTACATGTAGCTTGTTTTATCATTTTGTTATAAAGAGAAATATATATTCTCCAAAATTCTCTTGAAAGTATAGCA
Source organism: Urocynchramus pylzowi (assembly GCA_013397555.1). Taxonomy (NCBI): domain Eukaryota; kingdom Metazoa; phylum Chordata; class Aves; order Passeriformes; family Fringillidae; genus Urocynchramus; species Urocynchramus pylzowi. Next base: position 977,595 of record VZRH01003036.1, on the reverse strand, counting down.
ATTATTTCTGATAATTTTTATGTTGAGAAAAATAATAGATATTGCCCAGTGAAATGTTAGCTTAAACATTTTCCTTTAAAAATTGTAATAGTCTCATAAGTTTTTCAGTAGTCAATGAATTCAAAAAGATTCTAGTTTCTGTGCACCTCTGCTGAAATGAAAGCAACACTAATTGCATCTGGAGGGTCCTGTCAGGGCATAAGGATCTGAAATATCAGGAAATTATTAGTGAAAGCAACAAATATTAGAGAGGCCAGGTTCACACTGCAGATGCTTCCTAATTTGAGGAAGTTAAATATTAGAGCTGCTTCCTAAGTAAACCCTATGAGCTCCTATTTTTACATGAGTCCCCAAGGAGCTCTGGGCAGCTGGCACATTCCTCTGCCCTGAGCCAGGGCTGGGCAGCTGTTAAAAGTGCTGCTCTTTCACTGAGGACTGAGTAGAGCTCAGTCAGTTCTGAGGTCAGTTCTGATTAAAAGCTGGCACTTGGCACAAGTACAATTTTGGCAATTCAAAATATTTGTAGCTGGTGCTAGCTGTATCACCCATTGTAATTTTAAACATCATCTCCATTCTCAGTCATCATCCTCTGCTGCATAACCTCAGTAAATCTGAAGGGCATTTCCTCAGCAAGTCGACTATCAGATGGGACTCCAGGAGCTTCCTTCTGCTTTCTTATCCTGTTAACCTGTACCTGAGTCTGCTAGGCAGGGCTGGAACACTCGTTGGCTTGGTTATACTGGTATAATTATATCAGTTGTTGTGGCTAGAACAATTGTCTGTAAGCTTTAACAATATGCTGTTGGCTAAAGAGTTTTTTAAGTGTCCTTAAAAAAGAAATCTTTGGCTGCTGCTGGCTGGCTGTGAGTTTTTGCCATCTTTCTATTGCCTCAACCATGTAATGAGGCTGATGCTGCAATAAAAGCTCAAGGAATGCACCCCAACAGTCCCATCCTGTTTGTGAAAACAAATTGCCAAACACAGGTGTAATTACACCAGCCTGGCCAGTATAGCTCCCCTTTTGGATATATTTAGTATAAAGTAAAGATATCGTTTTCTCCTCACACAACTTTCATAGTGACATAAACTAAACCAGAGATAAGCACTCACAGTCCTTATATGAATGTACAAATAGAGAGTTGTATTTATTTCCCAATTATAACAGTTATAATTAAGCCACTATTGACATGCTGGTAAATTTCCCAATGTAGTGAAGCCCTGAATTAGGAAGTAGAGTCTGAAAGGTTTGCAGCTGGCTGATGCCATCCAGCTTTAAAACAGCACTGTGCCCAGTTCAGCCAGCAGCAATCTGTGCCTAGTTCAGTGTGGGATAAATCTGAGGTCAGAGGGGGACCTTTTCCTAATCTAAATAAAAATTTAGCTGTAGATTGAAGTAGGGGGAAGTGAAGACTTGGAGGGGAATAGGATTATGTTGCCATCCTGGTGTTTCCCCACCTTTTTTAAAAAGGCTTAGTCAGGAATTTTTTTGAGTCAGTTTGTGCCCAGCAAAGAGCTTAATTGTTTCTGATGTGGACAAGGAGCCTTTGCCTCTTCCAGATAAGGTGGCTGCAGTGCAGCTTTGATTAGGCCAGAGCACAGCAGAACAGACTGATAAAGGATGTCTCCTAGTTAATAGATGCTGGTGCAACAGCAGAAGGCTCTGCTGCTTTTTAATCTACAGCTATTAACTCCAGACTGAATTTAAAAGGACAGTAGGTTTGATTTAGAAACATCCAAACAGCTTTGGACTATCCTGTATGCTAGAATGACTTTCCAGTGTCATACTTTTGTAGTTAAAATGAACAAAAGCATCCCCTTTCACTCTAAAGAGAGGAGACAGGTGTCTATAAACCCTTTCTTAATGTCATTCCTTCCTAGAAAAGCCTCAGGGTGCTGACTGATCTTCAGGGCATCTTGCAAAATATATCCTTTTCTATTAATTTTAGAGGTTATGTGGTATGATGGTAATTGGAGCTCTGTGATGGTTGGAAGGTGGGGGAATTTACCACAGGCCTAATCCCTGGTTGTTAAGGAAGGATGTGAATATTTAAATCTTGTCTGACTAGTTTAGAAGGTACAGAAAGATTCTGGCTAAGTTCTCATTCTTCGTGACAATTTCTATAAATATTTAAAGGCATACTGTCAGATGCACTGATAACCTTTGGCCTCAGAATTGTTTATATTTTAATTGTAAATAGAATAGTTTAATAAACTGTATGTATAAATTATATACACTTAGAGAGCTAGCTGTTATGGGAAACACGCTTTGATTTTTTTTCATAGTAACAAATCAATCTCTGTTCAGGAACAAACATTGTACTAAGCATGGCAAAATTGCTGGAGGGCTTGGATATTTTTGGAACTCTAATCCTGATTTTCTAACATTAGATTTTGATCACTGGAAAAATGTTTTATGTAGCATAAAATTTTCATAGAGCATTGTTCTCTATAGAGAGACCAAAAAATAAATCTTTTAAATTACTGAACACATTCAGAAGAGAAAGATTTCTAGCCACATTTCAGCTAGTGCTGCAGACAGCAAGTACTGAATTGGGGAAATCGAATAGAAACTGAATGATAGAAACTGAATCAGATAGAAACTTTGTGCTGGTTCCGAGAGAAGCGTGCCACTGAGCAATTCCTGAGGTTGATGCAAAGGCTTTAATGAACTCTCTCTTGCACTCTCAGCTCCTGAGGTGAGCAATGTCTGCTCTGGGCACTCCTGCAGGGAGGGATCTGGCAGTGCTGTGCATGCCCTGTGCTGTTTTGCAGGGACATCGTCCTCAGTCTCCTTCTCCAGCCACAAGCTCAGCTCCTTTCTCAAACTTCCATTTTCCTCACTAAAGAAGGGCCCGATTCTGACTGCCTTTGCAAAGGGAAGGAAAGCTGAAAGTAGGAGAAATTGGCTGCTGTGAAATGGCATAGAGTTAGTCTGATAGCTTTTCTAAGTGCTTCAGGATCCCTTGGGATGAGATGTGCTATGTAACTTTCAATTATTATGTTTTAAACTGTTCATTTAAAAATGCCTGCCTAAGTATTTGGCACAGTGAGACGGGACTGGCTGAATCTAAGTTGGAGTTTGCTGTGTAAAAGCAAAAGCAAGGGGCTTTAATGAAGTTCTCCCAAGGCTCAACATCTTGAAGATCTTCTTAGAGAAGTGTGCACTACCAGGCTGGTTTTTTCCCAAGCCCTTACAGCTCTGATAATATGGTTTGAAATGAAAATAAAATACGGAAGCTTAGTTAATGTATGCCACTTCCTTTGCTGAGTTTAACACACGGCTGAGTCCTGAACTTACTTGGTCATTTTGATGATTGGCCACTTATGTATAATACACTGTACTTTGGCTTTTTATTTCCTGTTTAATTCTGAAAAAAACAATTACAGTACCTCTCTAAGATGCAATTGTAGTCTTTTTAAATGTCACGGCATATTAAACATTCTTACATTTAGCAATTGCCACAATGCATTGCTGCTTAAAAAATATTTTATGCACATTACAGATAAAAGACACAGTAGATTTTGAGGAAAGACTTCATGCCACAGAAATAAGTGATGGCAGTTGTGCAACAATATGGGTAGCTGTTAAATTATATTAAGATGTGGTTAACATTATTGGACAAAAGATTCTAATATGGTTTTGTTGTAACCTTTTGCTTTCCATGGAAAATATTTTTTCCTTGAGGGGAATAAACCAACATATTTTTTAAAAGAAAAAAAAATAAAATCCAAACATGTTTGCTTTGAACTAACATTAAGAAAAAAATAGCAGTTTCTGTTCCACTTAAATTATGTTGTTGTGAATTTAATGTAAAAATGTTTATTAGAATGGAAAATGCTATCTTTTTGTTGACTACCTGTTCTTTTATTTTTTCTTAAGTGAGAGCTGCAAAGCTACATGTAGCTTTATGTGTCTATAAATAGCATCATGTTTCAATAGGGAAATATAATTCAGATCTGCCTGACTGTTAACATTGAGAAAAGCAGATGAGGAATGAGACATTTTCCTGAAAGAAAATGCTGTCTCTGTTCAATAAGTTTTTCCCTTCGTATTGCAGTGTAGGAGTCAGTGGCCCTGATCCAACAGGCATTAAACTAGGTTTGCCCAGATTCTTACGCAGCTCCATCAGCTTTGGTAGAAGAGCTTTTTTGCTAAAAATTAAGCACATGCATAAATGTCTCCTGGAGCAGAGCCGAACTTAGCAAGGGGCTTTACCCCCTGGCAGGGCAGTGCTGCACAAGCCTAGTTCTAAGGCTGTTTGCACAATGCGTTCCAGAGCCACGCTCAGCCACTCATGTATCCTTGCACTTCAATATGGGCTTGTTTTGTATTCTTTGTTCCAAAATGTGGATTTGAATTCAAATGAGCCTGAACACAAGCCAAAAGAGGAACCTCTTTCTGTCTCAAACTATTAAATGCCTAAGCATCTTCAATTAAAAAAAACCAAACTAAACAAGGGATCTGACACACACTGAGCTGTAAAAGTCCTGTGCTTATGTGGTTTTATTTATTTTTCACATATGTGTAATTGAACACTATCAAAGCAAGCCCACAATAAAATGCAGTGTGATGTCAGCATTAACATCTGTCTGCCCTGTGCTGTTCCGTGGAGGCAAACAATGTTTTTTCCACCACTATTTCTAACATTGTGCTTTACCCCTAAGAGAAGAAAGTGGGTGTGGGCCAGGCTTTGGCCATGGTGCTCCTGGTTCAAGTAAGGTACAGAGTCCTGGAGCAGGGTGTGCTTTCAGCTAATCTGCTCATACAGACACCCCTGTGATTTGTGTGCCCTGCCTGATCTAGAGTCTCAGTTCAAAGGGAAAGGCAGGCTGGTAATGTCAAAGCACACAGCTCCCAGACTGTGGAAGTGAAGAACAGCACCTTGAGCTGCAGCCATAAAGGGAATATGCCATAAATCTTGATGTGGTATTAGAGCAGGATAGGTGAAAGCCACCCACTGTGTTTGGCTTGTAGCTGCCACTTTTAAAAAGCTTGTTCACTTTTTTTGTAAGATACTTTGGAGGTCTCTGTTATAGCAGCATGTAGTTCTGTACTCTTATAAAACTAGTGACTTGCATGCTTTTTGCTGGAGAATTTCTGATGACATGCACATTTATGAGTGACAAGCATTAGTAGCAGTAGCCAGGAATTTCAGTCAAGAAAGGGAGAAGCTCATTTCCATTCCAAGGCCTGGTGTATTATTTTGGCCTTGTGGTTGGACCAAAATCCTGGCAAACCATAGGTAAGTGGCAAAACACTCAATAATCTGGATTAGGTAATAAAATTGAAATGGTTTGAGGGCTATTGGTGGATCCTGGGTGTGGAGACAAATTTCCCTCCCAATTTCCATTGAATTTAAGCATTTGGGAAAAGAGGCTGAGTGTCTGAATGAACACAGAATTATTGAGAAAGCAGTAACTGTTGGCCTAAGGGAAGCTGGTCAGCGAGCCTGTCAAATAGGTGCTCAGCAGGAAATACCTGTCCTGAAAAACTGGAAATTTTGGCAACAAGGATTCAGCACTGTAGGTAGAAGGTGTAAGTTTACCATGCTACAGCCTGCAATCCTTTGGTAGGAAAATCTTTGATCACACTGCAAGAGATCTCCTTGATGTGGAGCTGAGGCAGGGAGTGGGCTGAGTTAGCTGCTCTGGAACTTTCCCCATCCTCTCCCTTGCTTAAAATCCTACATGAGTCTTGCTTGGGAGAGAGGAGGTAGACAAGAAGAAGACAAGAAATGTTTTTGCTGGGAAAAATTATGCTGGAAGTAGGCTGAAACAAGCCACCATCTTGATTCTTTGAAGTCCTCTCAGCTTTGCACAGGGAGGATTGGTTACTTAGCCACCCTTGGCCCTGCAGCTGAGTAAAGTAGTTGCCTGTTGCTCTGGAGAGTCCCTTTGGTGTCTTGGTGACTCTCCCTGTGTGATCATCTCAGACATTTTCTGTAATTTCAAGGATGTGGCAGGACCATCAGTCAGGTGGCAAAAAGGAATCCTAATGCTAGAAATTGTGGTGAGCAGTGATTTGTGTGAATTGTGGTGAATGTTTTCAGTGGTGCCTTGGACAAGAAACTGTTAAGCTTGGGATGGTTGGGTTCTTTCAGAAATAAAATGTGTAAAGATAGTTCCTGCAGGAATTGCCAACTGTAGTGACTTGGTTGAACAATGAAAACAGACAGGCTTTTGTTATGGGTGCTTTATAACAGATAATACTCAAATGATTAATGAGTTACTGGAGCACCAGTAAAGACCTAACTATTATTCTGCATGGCATTCATGAACTGCATGAACATGGCTCTTTGGCTGGAGGAAAACTCAAAAGTCAGAGCTTTGCTAAAGCACGTAAAAATGTTACACTCTTTTGTGTCTCCAGGAAGCACAGTAATGTGAAACATCCACCACATGTTTAAATTGCATAGGCTTATTTATACATGTGCATGTGTGTGTATTTAAAGGGAGAGAGAAATAGAACTATGTGATTCTACTGTTTTAAAGCTGTTTGCAGATATTCTATAGCATTTTTGTAAAAGAAATGTCTAGAATGAAAGAAATGAACACACAAAGATAAAAAAAATTAGGTAAATCAGATTGTCAGATATCATGCTGGTCTAAAAACTCCATCTACAAGAATTAATTGAGGAACTGGACCATGAAAGCCAAGAAATGGGGCCTGAAAATAAACTTGATTAAGAAAAAAATGCTGAAGACATACAAAGGAAGACTTATTAGCATCGATGAGAACAACAGTGAACAAGCAGAGGAATAAATCTCACACAGACAATTGCTCAGATCAGATCAGGACATATTTAAAAGATGAAAGACAACGTGAGGATGAATTTCTCATTTAGACTGGAGAGGAAGGCCTCTAACTGATGTGTTCCTTCTCTAAATGGCTTTTGGCCGAGACACAAAGCTTCATCCACAAGAAAATATGGTAGTTGGTTTGCTTTTATCCTGAAAGTCTGTAGACAGACAATGAAAGGAATTCCATTATGAGAAAGGAACACAAATGATGAATAAAACAAACTTAATCAAAAAATATGTGTAAAAAGAGAATAGCTAATAGATTTGGGGCATGAGGGTAGGAATGAAGTTATGACTGATGACTTAGGCATTTGTGAAGTAAATGCCCCCTAAACCTCAGAGTAAAGCTCTACTGGTTGTTTAGTTTGGGGTTTGTTTTGTTTTGTTGTTTGGTTTGGTTTTTGTTTGGTTTTTTAGTGACTAGGCCTTCAACCAATCACTGGAGTGCAGACTGGTACTGTTTACTAACTTATTAACTATTGTGATGAGGGTGTAAGAGTGAGAGGAAGTCTCTAGATGATGGGTCATTCTGCCAAAAATCTGAAATTAATCCTCTCTGCTCTTAAAGAGAAAAACAGGACCAGAAGAAGGGTGGCAGATACATAAGCTACAAGGAAGTGCATAAGGTACAGACAAAGCTAGCTAAAAGATAATTTTCTTTTCTTTTTTTTTTTTTTTAATTGACAATAGAAGCTTAGAGGAAGAGAAAGGTGAAAGACCTGAATTTCCACCTGCATTTTACCCGGGGTAAGTAAATACACATTTTTTTGTCCCAAGAGAAAGGAATAACAAGAGATGAAAGACCTAATTTGTCTAATGCTCCATTTTCATTGTTGTACGGCATTTTGATGAGTCTAAGTCCAGAGGAACACTGGCATGGCGTGGCCTCAAGCTGGATGTGCCTGGAGACATGCACAGTTGGGTATTTTTGGTCAAGCACAGGCAGTCACAGCTGTTGCTATTTTTGCCCTGACTCCTCTCTAATCACTCAACACATTTTAAAGCAAGATATAATGATAGACTATGTTGCCAAGACAGAAAAAACAACAGAGTATCTAAGGGAATATGAAAAGAAATGAAAATTCAAAATGTATCTGGAAGAGAAATATAATGGACAAAAAAACTTTTGATAAAGGCTGTTCTATAAACTTGGCAATGTCTCTGCTAGAAGTAAATATGACTGTCTGCCTGCCTTGCTCTATGTTCAATACGTCCAAAACTGGGGAGGCATGGAGGAAATACAGGGAAGTCTCTTCTCTTGGTGTGGCCAGATGAGTTTTCAGGCCTAATCCATTCTGAAATTAAAATTAGCTCAAATGATTGGATTCTATCAGGAAGTTTAAAATGGAGAATTTCCTTTATAAATATGGATAAGAAGAAGACAACTTTTGGATGTTCTACACAGTGACTTCCATTAGAAGAATAAAATCTCTCTTTTCCCATCAGTTTACCAATGCTCTCACTGAAATTCAGGTATTATTTTATACATGACTTAAACTAGAACTCCCTGTTACTACTTATGAAGTATCTGTGGATTTATTGTGGTATTTTTAGTGGTAACCATTGAATCTGTTTATATGGCAGCCAAGGATAAAATTTCATTAACTTGAGCACTGCTGAATCAAACATGAGAAGCAGTAGAACCCCTTTGATATAAACAACTTAGGAAACAAACACCCCCCTTCTAAGAAATAAAAGTCCCAGTCCAAACCAAGCTGACATAAGTTGAATAACTTGTATTTCTGATATCAAATGTGGTTTTGTTGCTACTGCAAATCATGGTGAATTAGGTGTAATCCAACTATGCTTCTCTGTCCTTCACTGTAAATTCTGTCTTTCCATCTCCACTGGGGAGTGGAATATGTTTTATTAGTAGTATTATTTTTGATGAATAGTAGTGTTTAGAATACCTAGAAGTGTTTCCTGGTAAATAAATTCTATTGTAATGGCAAAAAAGAAGTCTCCTACTGAATCCAGTGCTCCATCTACCAAGCATTGTAGAAGATAAAATAGGTCTGGAGACAGACCACTGGTAATTAGTAAAACTACATCATTCATGCTTGGAAAGCATACACTGCATCTACATTAGGAAGCCACTTGCTCAGCAGGACAAAGTTTGTACCTGCAGAGCTCCTCACTTCCCAAGGGTCACCCACCAGCAGCTCCAGTGCTTTGTTGGGGCTTCCCAATCCCCTTATCCCTTAGAAGATTACACAGAGCATCGGTTCCTCCACAGCCCCAGATGGAGCCCAGCCAAGCAATTAGGGAGGTCACATCAACAGGTGTATATTTGATCCTCAACAAGGGCCAATGTGAGGGCACACAAAACAGCTCTCTTTGCTGTCAGTGTTGCTTTTAGACTTTAAAATACTTTCTGAAGACAAAGCTGTAGTGTAAAATATATGTGTGGATGTTACTTGCCAGAATTCCTCATGAATAAACTGCACTTCCTCTGTTTGAATTACAAATTGCTATAACATAATAGAGAAGATTGATGGATTGCATTGAAACTATGTGAAAAAGGAGAAAAGGCTGTTTACAAGCTGTGCAGGAGGTCCATACTAAGTCAACATGGAAGCTCTTAAATTTTATAAGCAGGATTTCATAACCAATAGATCGGATTGTTTCAAGCGATGCAATCAGAATTGTTTTGCTTCAAACCCACCTGATTTACTAATACTGACTAGAACTATGACATAACTGCATTTCAGACTGGATTTTTCAGATTACATTGATTTTGGATGTTATTTCAGGAACTTCAAAATTTTACAATTGGCCAAAATGACTTTTTAGATCCACCTGAATTTGTCATGTGAATTATGCTTTTCATGGCTTGGCTGATGCAGGGGTAAAATGTGGGGGTGTTTCCCAGTAAATGAAATTAACACCCTCTTTTCCGCACGAACAGCAATGGCAAATCCTAGGCAATTTGTACAGCTTTGAGTATTCAAAGTATTCATTTCCTTAAAAAATGTCTCTGGTTCATCACAGTACCAGCTTATCTTTAATCTCAGGACTGTCTTTTTGATTACTTTGTTTAACAGAAATGTACATTTAAAGAAATAATAATAGCAGTAACTCTTATCACACCTCTAATATTGAGAAAAGACCATTTGGAGAGGAGGCTCAGTTGCTAAAGATACTTTTAGTACTTGGAAATATATCCTGAAAGCTTGCTAAAGCTGTTTCTTTAAAGACAAATGCATAACAAGTTCCTCTTATACCTGTGAACCCTGTAGTAACCACTATCAGCACATCATAAATCTAAGTAATATAATTAAATCTAATACTATTGAGATTAAATATAGGTAAATAATACACATTCTAAACTGTGACATCTCTACTCTCCCCTGGGTACACCCATTAAATAGCTGCAGGACAGAATAGGAAAAATCTGATCCTGTTTCACTGTTGGGATTTCTTAGCAGCATTTTAGCTTGGGCACAGAAATATTGAGGATATTCCATTGATTGAGAAGAGTAACTCCTAAGTGAGCGTACATATGAAGAGTTTTATAGGGTGAAAAATGCTTAACTTATTTAACCAAAGACTGGGTAAAGACCCACAGGGGTACAAATTCCAAGCTAACAGCCTTCTGAAGATCTTAGAGGCAAGGGGGCAAAAGTGCTGAAATGAAGTCAAATACCTCTACATAAAAGTGAAGTTTATAGGAGTATTCACTGTAGTAATTTTTTCCAGATTCAGCCTTATTCTAGATATTGTGCTTTATTTTCCTATGTAAATTGCTTTTTAAATTGCCATGTTAAAATATTTCTGTTAAGTGTAAGGGGATTAGATTAGTTTAGAAGTTTAACTGCTTCATTTATTTGTTTCAGCTTGAAAGAAGAAAACTAAAATCCCACTACCTAGTATGCAGCTACATCTTGTTATGCAAAGTCATCCTCAGGTAATAACTGTGCCCATATAAAATAATAGAATTTAAGGCAAAAAGGAAAAAAATTATTTAAAACAGCAACAGCATGTGATATCAATTATGTTACAGCCAAAAATAATACTTTTTGGCACGTTATGCTTAACTATGTTCTGTTAATGTTCCTTGGATATAGGCAGATTTCAATTTACGCTTGGAAATATTTCTATTTGAGAACTATTAAAAAATATTTTGAAATTACAATTTGAAAGCATGTGGAATGGGTTACCTCCCACAATTTTGTGAACTACTGTATAGCAGAGCTGCATTAGCTTCCCTGCAACTAATGAACCATGTCATTAATTACAGACATTAAAAATAGAAATTACTCCAAGGCAAGACAAATATTTACTATAAATAAGGGTCAAGAACTACAAAGTAGCAATTTTATTCTAAACCAATTGTGTTTAATTTTTATGCTCATTCTCCTCAAATTTAATTTGAAGTACATTAACTTGATTTCATATGTCAAATTTGACAGCTGTAGGTGTACCCACAATGAGACTCCCATCAGGGACCAGGATCACTGGGAGATTTTCAGCAAAAGTGTTAACTACATTTAAAGGTGTTTATTAAACTCACGTGACTTGTTCTCAGGATAAGTTTCTCTCAGGAATTCCTAGGAGGCACATTTCCAAAGGTTTCCCTTTGGTTGTCTCACTGTTAAGAGAGGGCAAAACCACCCTCAACTTCTAAGCAGAGCATCAGGCTGAACAGTCACTGCACCCCCTCAGCTGCCAGAGCAGTGGGAGGAGGAGCCCCTGACTCTTCCTCCTCACCCACTGCAGTAGATGGGACCTGGTGAGTCCCAGCAGCTGCCTGACATCTGTAAAGAGCTGCTTCTCCATCTTCAGCAGGAGCTGGGGTTCTGCAAGCACCTGCATGGCTGAAACACTGCCCTGGAGTCAAGGTAGAGCAAAGCACAGCACAGATCCTGGAAATTCAGCTAGGGCCAAAAGCTGAGTGTTGGTTTTGGGTTTGGTTGAAGATGCTGGGGTACAACATCCACAGAGCTCCCAGTGATGCATCAGACAGACTGGCTGCTGCCTTAGTGCTGGTTGCTGCAGCTGTAAAAGCCACCATTCCCATCCTGCCTTCAGGGAACAGGTACCAAAAGATGTTTCTTTTCTTCCTGATTTCATGTTGCCACTTTGCTGCTGTGTCTGGCTCAGTACAGACTGGGGCAAATCAGTGGCATTTTCATACAAATCTTGCTATGAAGGAGAGTTTTCCTCTAAAGGGAAACCTTCCAAAGTCCCCATTCTGCAGGGAGAGCAGTGGCTGTTGAAGGTGAGGGCACTCTGACCTTCAACTTTTACCCCGGGTCAAGCTCTCTTCACTGCCACTCTACTAATATTCTGTTGTATGTCTACTATTTTCTATAAGGTTATTTTTGCTTGGTTTGGAGTGATATATTTATTTTATAGCAGATAATGTACAGTCCTAAATAACATAACAGCATTTTCTTCTATGAACTCATTATAATGGTTTGTGTCAGTCACATGATGTCACGATATTGCTAGTTTCATCATTGAATATGTTATATGAAGCATAATTTGCCCTCTACTTTCTTTTCTTTTTCTGTTTGAATCACATCATTACCTCTCCAAAAGTCAGGCATGAGGGCAGGTAGATGTACTGACCATATAGATAGCAAGCAAGAAGATTCCTCGGTGAAACAGCCACGTAAAAGTTCCCCTAACATCCACCCTCATGTTTGCAACTAGAGTGTTTAGCATAATAAAGATAACAGCAGTAGATAAGTGGTTTATCTATATATGTTGCCAAGAACAAAAGAGGATGATAGAGTATTGCTGCTATCAAAAATCCAGAAAGTGCCACAGTTCAACAAGGTATTCTGTATTACTTTGTCAGCCTCACTTATGTTCACAGGGATTTTTAACAAACATGTGAAGAACAAGAAGAGGAACGTAGTGGAAGCAAATAGCTCAAGTGGGTTTTTGTGGAATGTGGGGAAGTTTCTAAAAGTCATATTAAAATCAACCAAAGCATTCAATACTTGTTTTGGAGAAAAAGGTTGTGTTTAAGAGAAAGGGTCAGCTGATAAAAAAATATTTTGGCAATATGAAAAATTACAAATCTTTTCATCAGGAATTCGGGACTGAATGCATGAGGGTGTACAGACCTAGCAGTGACAACTTTTACAGCTGAACAATGCTTTTTGCAATGAAATCCTGTCTCCATTCAAATCAATGGCAAAATTCCCAACTGCTTCAATGGAGCCAGGATTTCATGTGTATCTGTCTTTTTTCATTCTTCCTTGATATTTGTATCCCAGCTATCTGGCAGACTATTGTCTGTACAGGTCAAAATTAAAGCTTTTTATCCATATATGTGAGAGTTACTGTCTGTTTTCTTACCAAAAAAAAAAAAAAAAAAAAGAAGATGAAAAAGTGTGACACATTCTTGCAGTGCTGTATCATTGACTTCATTGCTCAGAGTAAAGAGGATTGTTTGCTGCATTGCTAGGAAGACAAAATGTCAAGAAAAAGGCTAAATGCTGCCTGTGTGTAATTCCTAACTCCAAAGCTTTTAAAGAGCTCTTATTTTCAGCTCCACATGTATTAAGTTTCGGATATGGGTGTCACGGGATTTAAGCAGGGGCAGAATTACCTCAATGCTGTCTCCTCTTAAAAATGCTTCCTGAATATGGGAAAGTATTGCATGGGCAGGAAGGAAGGTGACTTTCATCAAACAAATCTGTCATGCATCAAGACTAACTCATCAAACAAACCCTGGTATTTGTGCCTCTGAATATAAGCATTAACCTAGAAAAATGAGAGAGATTAATGAAAATTCAAATTGAGAGAATGAAAATAAGAGATAAACTGCTGCTTTGCAGATGAATGGATATTTTAAAATGCTTAAATCCACAGAGCTTGTCAAAATGCACCAAGAAGTGCCCTGGTAAGTGAGAAATGACACAGAGATGGTAATAAATGTGAATGGGGAGTTTTGTGTTCCCCCAGTGCACTATTTGTACAAAAGCTTTAAAAGAATTGTAATTCTACACTCACTGTTGCTTAGCTTGGGGAAAATACATGCAGCCTGCAAAGTGGCTGTGTCTATTCTGCTTTAAAGCCCATCTGAGAGCACATGGACATTGCAAATATTTCACAAATATAATGGGGAGACTTGAAAAAGCAAGGAAATATTCAGATGAGTGAAAATCCTTTAACCATAGTCAAAGCAAGTTAGAAAAGAGGCAATAAATCAGCTGACTTTAGTCTGTGGATGGTGTCATGGTAGATGAAACCAATACCCATGGTAGATAAAATATACATGGTAATACATGTGCACCTATCAAAGACAAAGGAATACGTCAATAGTGAGTGAATCCCACGTCAGGAAATGATTATTGCATAGTAGTGATCTCCAGAAAGAATTCAGCTCCAGGCTAGACACAGAATGAATCCAAGAACAGCATAGTTTTGTACAGTCAGTGAATAAGGACATATTCGTAGTTCTGACATCCTCCAGTCTCTTAGCTCTTCTTGTTGCTGTCACTCTAGACAGAGTAGATGAAGTTACATCAGAAACATTGCTGTGTCATTAACTTACTGGACAGCTGATTTGATAAAATATTTTCAAAATAAATATGCACATAAATTCTCAGTTTGGCCATAGTTAAATCTTGCTCAATCCATGACAAAGAGGTTATGGATTCATAGCCCATCCCTTTTTGGGGGTGCATGAGCATGGTATTTCCTCTGCAAGTGCTGTTGGAAATACTTGTGAGTAGGTCGTTAATCTTCAATGGCCAGTGATCATTTCTGGAGCTGCGTCAGCAAATACTTTTGCTAGCAGTGTCTTTCTGCAGCTTATTAGTATACATTTAACCCACTTGGGAAGTGGAAACAGCAGGGTTGATAAGCCTGAGTTCAGTGCCATATTAATGCAGCTACACAACTTTTTTACCAGCTCATATGCTATGAGCCTTGAAAGGAGCAGAGCAGAATGCATCCCTCCATGCAAGATGTACTTAAACATAGCCAGGACACTGAGGCAAACATCATAATTGCTGATGGTACAGGATGCCAAATGAATCATCTAGATTCTCTTTTCAGCTGGCCAGTGGAAGAGAAAAATCATTTCATAGTAAAATAATTCATCTGCCTTTCTCTTTTCAGTTTGTCAAGCTCTCTTTCTCCTGATTCCCTTGTCTTTCTCAAAGTGATGCTGAATGGTGCTTTGCTTACTGCAAATATGGACAATGGAACTGTCCTTTTTCCTTTGGCACATTTGTTAATTTTCTTAGATTTATATCTGTTGGTGATGATTAGAACTGTAAACCTAGAGCCTTAAAATTCACAGAGAGAAACTGTGATAACCTTCAGAAGCGTGTTGTAAATCTCATTGACTGCACAAATTCAATCTGGAAGCCATAGAGGGGCAATAAACATGGAAACACCTGTTGCCAATTAATTTGTTATTTTTCAAGTGACAGTGCAATCATAGCTTAATTTGGTTTGCCTCAAGAATTTCTTTGTGATATTTCCGTGAAATTCAAGACAGTGAAAGTTAGTAATTCTGGTTTAGGAGCACAAGTTACTGGTTGTTGCCAAAGAACTGTGTGCTGCTTAATTGAGTTTTGATGTTCTTACTCTATCTACAAAGCCAGTTTTTCCACATGTGTTTGTGATGAGATCTAAATCTCTGTATCAAATGTTAAAACCATTGGCACTTGCAAAACAGAAAGATTTATGTAATTAGCAGTGGCTGAGGAAAATAAGGTTATTCTCACTAGGGAAAGGAGACATTTTTTTTATCTAATTGATGCTTTTCCTCATGCAGAAGACTGATAATTGACCTAGACAAAATTTTCCTACCGTCAAAATCACAAAACCAAGATGACATAATGCACATCCTAGGAAATTAGGAGTGAAAACTTAACAGGAAACTACTGTATTTCATCCAAAGGGAAATAAACATACTAAATAGATTATAGGAAATGTCCTTTAAGAGTGGCAAAATCAAATATTTTGAGTGATAGTTAAAGAAATTGTAGAAAGAAAAGTTTGAAAATCATTGGAAAGGGAGAATCTTAAAATGGAGAAAGAAGCAAAAGAGTTTGTTCCTTTGGTTTCCTTGAATTTCTGGTTTTAAAAAAAATGGTAGTTCAGAATAACTAAAGCAGGAAATTATGTACTGAGATATTTCAAGTCTAACATCCCAATTCTGAAATGCACAATTTTGCTCTGATTATACACAAATATATTCAATAGGTCTTGAATGGGACCTATGTTGTCCTTTTGCGTAGGGAAAGTCTGTCTTCAAGTGGAACAGGACAGGAGTTCTAACCGCTTTCAGACAACAGAGTCTTTCTTGAAACTCAAAACTACAGAAGTACAGAGAGCCCATTTAAAGGTGGTGAAAGTGTGACCCTAGAAATTAAATCCCTACTGTTCCCCAGTCGTAATTTTTAATCAGCTTGGAATCTCTTGAATGTAATCTGGATATTATGACTGAGATTAATTAGGTCAAAATTAAATTCATTTGACTTAAATGTTTTTATGGCCATGGATCATTCTTCTAGCTTTAAAGATACATATTTGTAACCACTGCTAACATGTAAATTAGATTAGAAGGACTGTACAGAGTGAATAAAATAATTCAGCAGTTTGTCTTCTATTCCCTGACAAAATACTGCACTCAGTCTTTCTGAAAACAAGGCTGATAAATGTGCTTTAATTGTGTCCTTCTCCTTAACAGCATTACTTCAGTATCACAAGGAATTTATATGTATCCATGAAATTATACTCTTCTTAGAAATTAAATTTTGCTAGAGGTGCCTGGTGAGAAAGCATGGTGCAGCAAGGGAAAGGGAGGAAAACTCTAGCTTGAAGAAGAGCTTGAAAAGAGTCAAGAATCTGGAAGCATAAAATGTGTATCTATTTTCTGTTGCTGAATTGACCATTGTACTACTTTTTAAAGTTGGTTATCTTCATTTTCCCTCCTATTTCTCCCTGGGAAGGAGAACCGAAGAGTTTGTCTTTGAAGCAGCATGGCCAGGAACCCATTGGGCAGGGTAAGCCCAGGACAGGGGAAAGGCCAGCCAGCAAAAATGCCATATGCCTTTTCCCAAAGTACCTGTGTACTACACACTGGAGCATCTGTGTAAAACACATCTCAAGAGGTAAGAATGAGGTGAAAGAGCATCACTGCTGCCTGTTTAGATCAGAGACCATCCAATGGGATTTCCTCACCAGGGCTATTCCCACTCTAACAATCAGGAGTTTATTGGACACAGAGGAATAAATTTACAAAGAGAAGCATATGCTTCCATGCTTCACAGACTGAATCAGAGCCTCAGTACCTGGAGCAGTTGGATATGCAGTAAAAGCTGACTATTTCTTGCCTTTTCTGTATCTACTTGTGGATACAGTGTGTTAACACCCATAATTAACTACAGGATATTAAAAAAAAGATCACACCCCTAAGAAGAAAATATTTCTCCTTCTTACTCTGTGTTAAGGCTTCCCTGGCAAGGAATTCTGTTTTTCTTCTGTTCTGGCAGATTGTTTGACACTGAGCAACTGCATTAGCACTTCTGAAACAAGGAATAAGAGCTGAGAGTGTGAAAAAGCATTGTGGAAGCCTTCCTGCTTGAGACATTTAAAAATTAAATGACTGAAGCTTTTAGAAATTTAGTGTGATAGACTGATGCCTAACAGGGGAATAAAGCAGATTGCCTAAGAGAATGTTTAAGTTTCAGTTTTGCCATGCCCTGCTGCTGGCTTGGGTGTTTGCCTAAGCTCTTCCCAGGTAAATGACTCTATTCCTGATTGTAAGCAGACTCCAGGCAGGAACTGGCAGGTAAAGGAGGCAAAAAAAAGGTCTTGGAGGGCACAAGTCTTTGAAGGAATGAGCTCAGCTGATTCCTGAGTTCAGTGTCCAGCAAGAGCAGCACTCCCACCACCAAATGATGCAGTCGAGCTTTGAGCCAGAAGAGACTGGGCCTGTCAAGGCTGACAGAAATTGAACCCTCTCCCTGCCTCCAGTCTTCTTAGCATAGGAAGAAAGGTAAAATAGGAAAAGTGTCTGCATAATATGCCACAGTGCAAGAGGAATCAGTCCCCTCAGAGCACAGGTCTGTGACAGCCAAGGCCAGGCTGCAGCTGGTCAGGAGCTGGAGAGGTCAAATGTCTCCTGGAGGCAGGGGGGACCTCTAGGTCCATTACCATTTTCAATTAAAATAAATCTGCATGTTTCAAAAACAGTTTTCTAGGGATTCTGATATAACCACGTATTCAGGCCCTGGACATTGCTCATAGAAGTCATATTTTGAAGAGTGACAAGTAAACCTTCACCCTGCTTTTAGCCTCATCTGCTGTGTCTTGCCTTGTCTAGTCTGTGCATCTGAGCCAACAATGAGGGAACTTTCTTTCCTGCTTAGGCAGATGTTTACGTTTCAGCACTTGAGATGACCTTTTGACTTGGGCCTGAAATTCTGGCCTTGCTGAAATGGGTGGAAGTTTTGGCATTGATTTTGAAAGAGGCAGTATTTCATTCCAGGTGCTTTGCTAAATAAAGCATATAAAATTACAAAACATGGGCCTTCCCTCTTGCTCAACTTCTCAGTCATCCCAGGTATCATTGAGCGATAAACACAAAAACCTGGAGGAAACAAAATGGCATCTAAAAAAAGGCTCCTACATGAATAATTAAAATACTTTTCAATATATATAATAGGTACACCTATACACGCATATAGAAGACATCAATGGGATCAAAGCTTTTCTCCAGCACTTTAATAGGTGGCATGCACCCCCACTTATCTGCTAAAATCAAAACCTGTACATGCACGTGCAGGTGCTGGAAGTTGCTTTTTCATATTATTGGCACAGGGCCATATAGTAGAGCCATGCACCTTCATTTTTTAACAAGCTTGTGTTTTCTCAGGTGTTCATTATCTCTGCGAAGAACTTTCTCAGACCTGTAACCTCATGTTTAGCACACTAATAGGAAAAGGTGCTCTTGCTGCCAATAAACAGGCCTTACTCTGTCTTAGATCCAAGAATATAAAAACAGGGGGTTTTTTTTGTTGGGTTGGTTTTTTTTGGTTTTTTTTTTTTTTTTCAAATATAGGAATTGTGAGCATGGAATTGTAACAATGGGCATTTGAAACAGACTGCCAAATGATGTGGTAGGTTTTCTACCACTGTGAGTTCAAATTTGGGTAACTTTCTAAAATAAAAGTTTAGGTTGGATCTGTAAAATGCAGTTCCAGAGGCATGAGTCACTGTATGAAAAATATGATCTGTGTTGAAATGGCTCTTTCTGGCTTTAAAAATCTGTAAGTCCATGCTGGTTTTGGTAACACAGATACCATGAACAAAGGCAGAATGTTATTAAGGATTATCTTCTTGGGAAAAAATATTGCTTTAAACAATTAAGCACAGCTAAGGAAGGTGCAAATAACTAACCATGTGATTAACATAAAATCTCTTCTTCAGAGTGCAACAGACTTTTCACTGTTAAGTTTTAAGATTGCAACATGGATTGACTGGTTTTTTGAGTGAGTGACTGAATTGTTTATATTGAATATCTTTTGGCAGTTTAGGAAGTGACTCTGCTCTTGCTACTTAAGCCCCATTAGAACACTTGTGATGTTTCTGCAGGCAATATTGTCAGTTCCCGTTTCTCTCAATTCTCTGCATTTTGACATGCAATGAGTCAAATTATAGATTTTTTTTCATTTTCTGAAAGTCTTTTGCTTTTCTGCAGCTGTCTACTTCAAGGGGTTCGTTTCTTCTTTGCAGTCAGTAGAGTTTTACTGTTGTTTCTCACAGGCTAGAAACAGGACTCTGGTTTTCCTTTTGTGCATTTATTTGATCTGAAGGGCTGGCTCTTGTTATCTAAACTGAAAGTCACTTTCTCATCCATTATTCATTTTATGTTAAAGACTGAAAGTTTGGGGGATTTGTTGTTGATTCTAATCTCGTGACATTTTTCTTTTTTTACTGTACTTGTAAATTCTGTATTTGAGAATTTGCAAAACTTGCTTTCAATGTCAACATTCAAGTACTTCCCATAAATAAAAAAACTAGAGTCACTTAAGTGACTCAGTTCCAAAGACTTCCCCACACAATCTCAGATGGAGCAGCCCATAGTTTCCTGCTATTAATCTGTGTTTTTATATTACATTGTAGTATTGTATTGCCACTTGTTTTTTCTAGTTCTTTTGGATCACTGCTGAAATGTGTAAGGTTATGAAAGAATTTTAAAGAATTTAAATCTTTAAAGAATTCCAAAACCTAATTCATGCTTACTTTTATGTATACTCTGGAAGATGTGCTGTTTTCAAATTTTATTAGAATCAAAAATGCTTATCTCCTTCCCACTTCTGAGTTTCCTGACTGAGCCTGAAAAAAACCCCAAAAAAAAACCGGAAAAGATTAATTAAAACTTTATATTATTCTGAGTTCTAAAATGAGAATACTCAAGGAGGGGGAGGACATATGACAGAAAGAGGCTTTGGGGAAGGTGTGCAGGAGCATTCAGGTACCCATGGCATAGCCCAGCATGTTGAGGATAAGTTAACACCCCTTGTGAGCCCTGTATGGAGCAGCAGGAGGGATGGATGGAAATCACCTGGAGAGTGGTAGGGGCTGCCCCAGGGCCCTGCAGGAGCTGCCTCAGGCAAGCATGCCCTTGGCTTCCCGGCTGCTGTGGTGCTGCTGCTGCATCACCTGCAGCACCTGGTGCCCAGGCACAGGGAGGGACTAGGGACACTTTTCTGAAGGTTTCATGCAACTGCCATTGCAGATCACCCATGGCCTCTACCCCTGTGTCTCCTGGGAACATCTTTCCTGAATGGAATGTTCTCCAGTCTCCAAAGGAATTGCTCTGCTCAAAGTCCATTTTATTCTCAGCATACTCTTTTAAATAAAGTAGGGTGAATACTCTGTGAGAAAGGATTTGAATAAGTCTGTTGGTTTATTTTGGTGTTTGCAACCAGATCCTTTCTTCAAACTTTCACAAAAGTGAAATTTATTAATAATATTGGGCATAGAGTTAAGAAGAAAAAAAGACTGTAAATAGAACACTAGGCAAAATATTTGCGCTGCAATTCCATGTCTGGTTACTTTGGATAAGTATCTGAATTAGAGGCTCTCCAGTCTGGGGAGGGATTGATAACATGGGGGTCAGGTGGACAGTAATTATCACACACAAGTGTGTGAAATATTGCCCATTGCCAGTAGCTTTTCAGCAGTACCTGAGATGGGTTGTGCTTTCATAGAGCTAAGAGGGGATTTTTAAATAAATGTTTTTTGTAAAGAGTGCTGAAGTTAAATTGGAAATAATTTGTTAACCAGAGGGGCTGTGACTGCCATTTGAAACATACATCAGGAATAACTAGCCAAGGTCTAGTTTTGATGGTTTTTAAGTTGTGATTCAGACAAGATTCATTTCTACAGAGGAATTTGCATTTAATTCTCTTTAAACTTCCCCTGAATTTTGTTTATGTGCTGATTTGGGCTGGGGTAGAGTTAGTTTTCTTCACAGAAGCTGGTGTGGAGCTGTGTTTTGAACCATCTATTTGTATTTTTCAGGTAGTACCTTTATAATGTGCTTTATTTTTTCACCAATGTTTGTCCCTCCGCAGTAAAAACCACACAGCAAACTAGATTTCTAAATGCATGTCTTCTGAAGCACTTCCCTAGGAATTTTGCTGAGCTTAAATGTCTTCACTGTGTGTGAGAAAGTAAATACACATGTAACAAAGAGTTCTTCCTTCCCTGGGCAAGAGTGTGTTCTGTCAGGGAAAAAACATTATTCTTGGTATGATAATTAAAAAGAAATAACACATTTGAATAGTACCAGCCTACAAAACCCAGGGCTCAAAGCTGGCAAGGCAAATAACAGCATTCTAGGTTGACATTTCTTTTCCACTCTTGTCGCAGTTACATGAGTATTGTGTCAGGAACCTTTGGCTTTGGTTAGTTTCTGTAGTAACATTAATTCAAGTGAAACCATAAAAATTTTTTCTCATGTTAATTCTGCAGGATTAATTTTCTTCTCATTTTAACTGGACAGTAACAAGTGAAGTACATAAATACCTAATCCAGAATAATTTAATGTAATAATTTAGTAACATTTTGTGTGTGTATCTATATATAAAATAACGATTGAATAACAGTATAATATTTTCTATATCTTATATATGAGGTTTCTTTTAACAATCCCAGCATATTAGAGATGATATGTTTATGCTCTCTCTTTCCTTGTCTCTCTTTCTCATTTTGTACCACTGCAAGGATTGTCCAGGTTCCTCCTCTCCTCCCAGACAGAATGGCCCTGGCTGGAGATCTTCTGAGCACTGAAGTATCTGCACTTTCAGGGGTAATTTGCACTTTTATTAGAGCTCCATAAAAAAAGTTAAAATTTAGAACCCCAAAAGTTAAACATGGAGCCTTGGGGAATCTGCAAAGCTCTGAAACCAAATGTTTGGGGTTTTTTCTTCTTTTTTTCTTTTTTTTTTCTGACATGTGGATTTGCACAATGATCTCAGTATTGGGACATGGGTACCAGAATCTTGCTTTAAAAAGCTCAGTCCCCAGAAAGCACAGCCAGTACCTTCTGTTCCCTTCTGCAGGGAACCTGTTGAGGGAATGGAGCAAGCACCACTGCCAGAAAGAGGTAACAGTGTCCCAACCTCTGTACTTTTCTACTTTTTCTGCACTACATTCTCATGTGCCCCTAATGCAAGTGTGATGAAAATATGTCCCTAAGGGAACATCTATCACAGAAAAGAAGGCAAAAGTATTGCAACTCTAATCCATTAATTTCAGAGTGTCCCCTCTTTTCCCAGCAGTGGCTGGGAGCTGGGATGTCCCAGTGGGCACACTGGGGAGGGGAGGCTGGCAAGGACATTCCCCAGGTGCTCTGGAATGAGCATCTGGAAGGAGGGTGGCTGGCCACACCTGCCAGCAGCCTCAGGAGAGGCTCAATTCCACCTGCTGCCAAGGTGAGGGCTCTTCCTGCCCTACACTGACATCATGCCTCCCACAACTCTTTATTGCAAGTAGTCCATAAAACAAAAAAGACCAATATGAAACCCTTCTGATGAAGGGTAAAAATAGTAAAAATATTCTTCCTCACACCATTTAATAACAGTGTAATGTGTTGCTGAGGATGGATGCCAGGAATACTGGGAGAAAGAGAAGAGGAAGCCCATGTTACCACCCTATGCAATCTTCTCCCTCACCACAAGCAGGATGAGCTGTGCTCACAGCAGCCTGTGCAGGGCTCAGGGCTTCCAAGACAAGGAAACCTGGAGAGGGAGAGCATGTGATGGAAACCTAAGGGAGCCCCTGCCTCTGCAGTTGGTGTAAGGTTTGCTGTTTCCCCGTGAGCACCAGGTATGCATGAGGCTGGTGGGTTCCTTGGGTACTAAGAGCCTTTCGCAGGTCACAGTGTATTTTAGAAGGTTTGCTTTTGACATTATGTGGCCAGAGTCATTTGGAGCCTGATCATGCACTAAAGAACATGTTAGGAAACCACAAGGCATAATTTCTCTGTGTGGCAATAATCTGCAGGGAGCCTGGATAGCTGGTACATTGCTGCTTGCTTTAAGTCTGCCTTTGCATTAACTCTTCAATTTGCTTGCTTTGGCTTCCCTAACTCTTAAATACATACACAAAGGATCACTTTGGCATAGTAAAAATTCAGTTTCTGGAATTGGCTCTTAGTCTCCCAAGCATGGAGCTCCTCATGCCAGTCCTGCTCCCATGAGCTGCATGGGGTAAGTCTCCATCTCACCTTCCTTTCCTAATTTAATCGGACAGTGACTAATTCCAAAGGCATTGGTAACGAGCTAGGGAATTTTCATCTGAATAAAATTTAGTATAAAATTTACAGGGACTATTTTCAACTGATATAAAATGAAAAATAGTTTTTTAAAGATCTCTCTCTACGACTCCTGTCTTTTCTGTGACAAATTCCAGCTAGCAGGGGGAAGCCAGCTTTTAAACCCTTATTACAGTTTTCTACTTTTACAATCCTCTTCTACTAATGCAGAAGCTTTGTCCTTCCTGCCAGGCCTGGAGTAATCCACTCGCATTTCCCCAGTTCTCTCTTTTGATCTTTTAGGGTTAAAGAGTCTGGACAAAACCAGATAGAGGAAACACCCAAAATCTCTCTTTGGAAGAAGGGTTTGTTGTTCTCCTCTCCGCACAAATCAAAATGATGCTTGCAAGGCTGCAGAAGCACCATTTCTTCTCTTATCCACAACAATTTTAGATAATAGGGTCCCTCAGTCCCAAGAGAAGCAAAATGTATTGACCTGGGAAATAAGATCCCCACGAACTTACAGTACTGGAGGAGACAGTGAGTAGTTGTTGCTAGATCTAGGTTTTGTTAATATTTATTGCTGCTTTTATTTAAGAAAATGTGCTTTGTGTACTTTATATTCCTTGCTTTCATCTAGTAAAAAAACCCCCAAAATTGTATTTTATAAAAACAGCCTGTTACTTGAAATACAGTTTTCTTGAATGACTACCATCAAAAGTAAATGAACTTTAAAAAATTAATTCTATACTTTTCCATACCAAAACCATCCAATCTCAGATTTGTGATCTCTGTGAATTTAAAATTAGATTGAAGAGAAGAAGGCCAAGATGAACCAAATAATTAACAGCAGCAGGAACAGAAACCAAGTGTCTGGCAGAGAGCATAACAGATAAATAGCTTCCTACCTAACCTGCTCTTTTACCTCCACTCTTAAAATGGGAGCTGGCCTGAGAGCTGGGTGACCTGCAGATAAAGAAAGACATAGCATGGAAAAAAAAAAGAAAAAGAAAAAAAAGTCAGAGCAGTGATGTAGCTATGTATAGCTGAAAACATTTGACTTGGCTGGAGTGTCAGCTTAAAGCTTAAGCAGTTCTTGATTTTTGTTCAGGTTGGTTTCTGCATCATTAACAAGGACTATACTCTAGTTAGCTCAGTCACACAGAAGCTGCTCCCAGGATCTCAATATCTTGAACTATGCTGAAGGTACAAGTCAGAATAAATAGACAATGTTTATAATTTATACTTGAAGTGAATAATGCCACATTGCCAAATCTCAATTAGCTGTGCTCGCTTATTTGGTCAAAGGATTATCTTGCCATGGACCCTGAGATCTTGGATTTGGCAGATTTCTTAACTGAGATGAAGTGTTGTGCAAACAGGGCTCCCCTGCCCCTGGGCCAGCCCAGCTCTGGGAACTGCTCATCCTGCTGGGGCCAGCCAGAGGGTCCTGCTCCCCGCAAGCTCTCACCCCTCACCCCACAGCTCCCTGAGCCTCAGGCCCCAGGAAAGGCTGGCAGCTCACCAGTGCTTATTTTGTCTTGCACCAGGACAGCTTTCTTTGCAATTCTTTGCAATTTTGGATCAGATTCTTCATAATTCTACTCCTTAGAGATTTTTCTCCCAGTCCCTTATGGAAATGTGATTGAGGATGAAATAATAATTAGCAATTGTTGCTTTATTATTGGGGAAAGAAGCAATATATCTCATGAGTGATAAATTACCCTCCCTGCCATGATCTGTCAGGGTTAGAGGATGCACAGGGAGGTGCAGAGCACCCTGGCAGGCATCATCCCAGTTTCGTGTATGACACAATGTGTTGTTACTCACACAACAGGGTCTCTGCATAATATAGAGGTTTGTAACTAAATGTAAAATAGGTGCAAGCACACACATCAGAAATCCATATCACCTTAGCATATGAGAGAGAAAAGGTTTTCCCTTGTAAACAGGGACCTTAATTAGAAGTTTAAAATGCCTTCTGTAAAATACTGTCAAAATGTGAATGTTTTTCTTCAGAAAATGCAGATGCCTTAAGACTGGTTAAGAACAAAACAAAAGCAAATGAAACCCCCAAACAAAAAATGAGGAAACAACATTTTTAAAAGCCCTTTCTTGAATTCTGTGGACAGGTATAACAATAAATGATGTTTCTGCCGTGAGAATGGGTTAACCAAGCTCAGCTCTGATGGCTCTATTTCTAGCTCCAATAAAATATTCCAGTATGTCTTGCAAAATATCCTATAAATGTGATACAGAAAAACTGAACACATTTAAAAAAACCTTTTTACACAGGCAAGTCTTTTCCTCAAGCATAAATATTCTTAGTCTGTTTTTTGGAGATAAAAGACTATATCATTACCAGACCAATGGCTGGAATTTCTCTTTGAAAAGGAATCCTTGTAAATGCTGTGTCTCTGAAGCCAAATGCTCATAACTTCCAGTGAAAATTTCACTGAATATTCCATACAAAGAGCAGATTGCACTAACTAGGATTTTTCAAAGTTTATGTAAAGTTAATATTATATAATATTGAAAAAAGAGAAGTTATAAAGCTACTTTCTGATTTTGAGTATTCATGAATACATAAATGTAAGTCCCCTCAAGATTTTTGAAATTATTTATGCACCTAAATCCCATTTAATTAAACAGACATTAGATAATAAATATAAATATGTGTTTTTAGTCTATATTTTAAATTTCAATCTGAACATTTTAATATTCTTTCTTAATTTCTTGACCTTTTTTTTAATTTAAAAGGAGAAAAGTGACGATGCAAGCAGTCATGTGCATGAAAACAAATCCACTAGCTAAAATTTCATTCAAAGAGAATCAGCATTATAGCATATTACTATCATGTAAAACATGCAATAATATCTTATAGTTGCTTTAGAAGACTGTTTTCAACCAGCACTGGGCCTTAAAATACACAAGAAAATAAATGAAAATTTCCTCAGATCTGAATTTTTTAACGTTGTTTGTTTGGAGATGTTTGGCTTGAGTTAAAGAGCTTTAAAATATTCTCTTCCTTTTCTTATGACAAGTAACATAAAAAAATAAAAGAATTCCCCATATAACAGTAGCCACTGGTGTCCTGTGTCAGGGTATTAACCTTTTTAACCCTGTCAGTTGGCTGGGGCCAGGAAATATGCACTAGTCTTTTACTACTCTTCTGTGTGTCACAACTTTATTATGCATCACATTTTTGCTCTTCTGAAGTGTCTATAGCACTAAAAAATATAGTCTTGTAAAATGAATGCAGTGTTCCAAGACTGAAAATGTATGTAGGACTGAATACCATGTATTTTATCAAAGCAATGTCCCTCTTCATCCCGAGCACATTATTGTTGCTGTGTAAAACCTAACATCAAAGAAAGACTCAGGGTTCTGTTTCATATTTTGTAAAGGTGATCTCTGAGCATTTCTAGTTGAATTATCCAATAGTTTGCTATATATCGTTTTGCTGATGACAAGAGAGCTGTCTCATACCCTTAGTGGTGTCTGTGCAGAGCTGGCTTGTCTTTCAAGTTACTATAAAGCCATATAGAGCTGATTAGCAATAAATATTTCAACTGTTTATAAAGAAATGTTAGTTCCTACAGGCACTATTATTGTCCATTGCTTATACAGACTATAATCTCTTCAGGAAGCTTGTACACATCCTCCATTAAGAATAATACTGAAAATTATACAAGCACTTAAAAATCTTGTAAAGGCAAGATGGCATCATATTGCGAGAAGAATCAAAGACACTCTTTAATTCACAGACATCCATAAACATTGCTTTACCTATTAATTGTAAATCTTCAGAGATTTACACATTATTTTCAGCAATTCAGATGGTGGTAGAAGAATATTATCTTCCACTAAATATCATTTTGGTAAATACATAAGAGCTTTGGTCATTAATGGCAAGCTGCATCCAGTTCTCTCCTCATTGCTGGGGTTACAGCTGATGGAATAACGTGGCTTCCTGCTCCTTCCTCAAGTGTCCATTTTTTTCCATATTGCCACCCATAATTTATTCTTCACTTTTATGTGAAAGGTTCACCTCCAGGCACTATTCCTTCTGACAGCCATGGCAGCAACTGGTTGCAGTGACTTGGAGAGAATATCCTCTAACCACAGCATTCCAGGGAAAGGAGACCTTTCTCCTGCTTGGACACTGACCTGGTGGGGCAGGCAGGTGACCCCAGAATCACCCTCGACTAAGAAGAGCTTCTCTCCAGCCTGTGCCTCCTGCCTGCACTTCCAGTGGATCCCTGCCTTTGCTTGCACCTCTGTCACTGCTGTCCTCCCACATTCCTGGAGCTGGGAATGTGCAAAGATAGAATCCATCTCTGATGCAGTTTGTGCTCTTTGCTGTAATATACTGACCAGCCCACAGGGCACCAGGTGAGCTTCTACTTCCCAGGCCAGCTGTTTTTTTCCCCCATGTCTGTATGTGTGTTTCTGCCTCAGCAGCCCCCTTTGACATCATTCCAGTGTCACACAGATAATGTGAGGGAACGGTGACATTTATTCCCTGTAACTCTGTCATCCTCTTCAGCAGGGTATTGCTGATGGGAAACTGAAACATAATCCAGGGAACATTCAAATGAGATTTCACCACAATTAAATGGAATTTTGTTCCCAAAATCACTGTTTCTCCTTAGCAACTTTATTCCTTTAGAAAACAGTGGCAAAGACTGTGGCAACACCCCCTGCAAGGCAGTTTTGTGTGCTACAGTGGGATTTCAGCTCCATTCCAATCCCTCTGTGCACCTCTGGCAGCCTTTGGTAAACAGCTTTTTGGGCAGTGGAAGCTTTGGGGATGAATTCAGTAAGGAGAGCAGGAAAAACTAAAGTGAAGGGAAATTATCCTATTTGGTGAGATGCTGCAACACCCCAGTAATCTGGAAATAGATGGAGTGAATAGCCTTCTACTTGCCTGATTTAGAAGTGAAGTAGACAAAATAAAAGAGAATATACTTTAATGAATAATTCTAGCTCAGACTTTTCATCTGAAACCAGTTTGAGTTGCTCACTATTCACATTTTCCATTTCTTAAGCTAATCATTATTCACAGTTTCCAGGTTTTTTTAATGCTTAGTATTCAAAAGTCCAGATTCATAACAAATGCTAACTCCTGATCTGCAATAAGCCACAGCATTTTTCACATTTTACACAAAATTAAAATTCTGGGAGCAAAAATACTTTTTTCCCCTACCTATTTATTCTACTCTTGTAAAAGGTGTTCTCAGTCTTTAACTGATAATTTAACAATGTTTTTGCTGTTATAAGCTGGTTTGGCTCCTCACTAGTTTGTGTTACGTCAATAATAGCAAACTGATCATATAGTAAGTATGGTCTATTCATTTTTAATTAAGGAGAAGAAGGACTTGGCTGGTTAAAAGTATTTTCTTTCCCTTCATTCAGAGTGGTTGTATCTTAACCCAACCTGACAGCACTTTACATCACCAGAAGAAACTCCACAGTGATGGGTTTGTCTGTGTGGTCCAGAGCAGAGCATATGAGTGAGCAGATTGCAAACAGAGATATAATTTAACTGAAGTTTCTGATCTCAGGAGTACTCCTTATCTATTGATTTGGTGGGGAGAAAAATTCGTTACCCTTAATTTTTTCCTGTATCACAGAGCTTGTTTACTTGGGAAATATGCTTTAAACCTTCGTGTTACATTTTAGGTACAAAAGTTTTTAGGTTTTATTGAATGCCATACATGCTGTATAAATAAATACTGCCCTGTTTTACTATGATAATCAATTTTACCCATGCCAAAAATGGAATTTCCCTGATGAGTATTTGTAGCCGAAATAATTTTTTTTTTTAATTTTGAGATTTTGCTTTCATTTTTTAATGAAGTAAGTTTTATGGTGAGAGCAGTTAAAATTGGAACACATTTGGTTCCAACAGCCCCTTGGATGCATTTCAGGCATTAGTCCCTTGCTTTGCCTGGCTTTGCCTTTTCCTCCTTTCCTTTCCCTATTATCTTTTTTTAATGCAGCAAATATAATATATTTCTACCAAATATCATACATGATTTTTTAAAAAATATTATCATTTTTTTTTGCATGTTTTTCTAATTTATTAGATGTTTGTCCATCTTCATTTTACTCTTACTGCTGGCATAACTGAGAGTTTGGAACTTGGTTTTAGATTTTTGTCTATAAGCAATGAGTTGCAATCAACTTTCAGTAGTAAAGTTTTGGCCACTTAGTTCTAAATGTTGAAACAACATATCCTGTTTTAAGGTTTTGGGTTTTCTTCAGGACACGAATATGGTGTTCATTATCAAAGGACAAAGGGCACTCTGAATTGTAATAAGAACTTTCTGGTTTTAAATTCCATTACTTGCATTAAAACCACTTACTGCCACTAAGAAAAATGAGTATAACTTTGTGCAGTTTGTGGCAAATAGGCAGTCTTTTGATATCTTATAGCAGAATGTTTCAGTTAATAGGCCTGTACTTGAAAGTCCCCTTTCACACCAATGCTTGCAAGTGCGTTCTGTGTTTTTGTTTAAGTCTGACATCCATGAAAA
Source organism: Urocynchramus pylzowi (assembly GCA_013397555.1). Classification (NCBI taxonomy): domain Eukaryota; kingdom Metazoa; phylum Chordata; class Aves; order Passeriformes; family Fringillidae; genus Urocynchramus; species Urocynchramus pylzowi. Next base: position 947,508 of record VZRH01003036.1, on the reverse strand, counting down.
GACAACCAAGATCTGTTTCTTATTGTGCATTAAAGAGGATTCTTTGGAAATTGCTGAATAACTTAGCAATATGCTCTGTATCATTTTTACTGATGACAAGACAGATGTCATCTCTGGTGCATCTGTCTAGAGTATCCTCTTGGATAACTTCTGTGTATTGCAATCTGCTTCTTTTCTTCAAATAGGAAGCACTTCCAAAAGCTCTGTTAATTGGCAAATGCCTAAATATCTCACTTACTTGCAAGAAACATGCTGACTGTTGGGAAACGACTCCCAGTAATAATGAGTATTCCATTTATCAAAAAAAAAAAGAAAAAAAGAAAAAAAAAGAGAAAACCCACAACACCCCTACTCTTTATTCAAGAGCAAGGCTGCTTTTTTCAACAGAAATGTGTTGAATAATTTTAAGCTTTCAGGTCCGACAAAGTTGGTTTCTCTTCCAGTCAAGGTCAGGACAGATGGTCAGACCTGGAGAATGACTTTTATTGTATTTTCATGTTTAGATTAATTTTATTCTGTTTATCACTTTTGTACTTGAAACAAAAATGGGGTACTTTCCAACTAAAACCCTTTCAAATCAAGATGTAGGCTCCCTCTCCCACTTGTGAGGCCACCATCTCACCAGCTCTGTCTGCAGAGCAGACACAGCCCATTATTGCAGCCCTTCCCTGGGCTGTGCAGGATGGGTGCAGGTGGTGCTGAGCACAGGCAGCACATGCCTGTGCTGGAAGGCAGCTGGGCTTTAGCCACTGGTGTTTCTTATGGAGAAAACTGCCAGTCTGCATAAAAACTTGGTGTAATGTGTTTGAGGGGCAGCCTAAAATAAACAAGTGCTTCAGCTACCTGCTGGTAAACTCAGCATAGAGATGTAGGTGAAAAAAGGAGAAGTTTTCCCACTGTACAATGAAGCTGAATGTTTCTGTAAAAATATTAATTTCCTGTAAATATTCCCCTTCTTTAGAAACTGAACAGCAAAAAGAGTGGGGCAAAAGAGGAGGAAGAGAGAGAGTGGGAAGGAAAGCAAAGAGGGAGCACCTCCCTAGGCAGGCTGTGCATCACCCCAACACCACTGAGACTGGCTCAGCTACCAGGGGCTTTCCAATACAGAAGGAACAGATGGGTGGAAGGCATTGGTAAAAAGAAATCTGCCCTAACTGGGGAAATGGCCTTTACCAAAAGTGAAGTAATTTCCAATGTGTATAAGTCAATGGTGCTACTGATGATGCTCACTTGATACATTTGTGTCCTATTTAGCCTGCAAGTGTTTGTACTGGCCATTACGTGGTATCTCAGGGAAGACTAACTCTTTCCTAATCAAAAAGTCTCAGTTTTAGGGTATCCCTGTTACATCTGGGGTGGGGGGTGCAAGAAGCTTCTTTTCTTTATACATACACTTTGTTTTCATTTTAACAGTCAGTTCAGGCATGTGATTTTAAGATGTCATCAGAAGCATTTCTTTTAGTGACTCAATTGTTAATTGTTTCTCCTGTACATCTCCATAAACACTACATGTAGATATATTGGTGTATAATATTCATGTGTTTTATGTTTGTATAAACATACTGCTAATACTGTGGTTCTCCAACAGAGAGCTCTATAAATCTAGACCTCCAGAGATACCTTATAATGACTTAAACATTACACCAAACAAGAGATTCCAAGGGGACATGATCAGGATGTAATAATGGACCAAAGTCAAAAAGGATTTATGATTATTATTCATATGGTTCAACCATATGCTCCAGCTACTGCTGTAATCTTGCTAGTCTTGGTCTGACATCTGTAGTGATAATGAGTAAAATTGCATTACGCCACAGAAAAAAAATCAAAACACTTAAAAAATAACTAGTTGGCTGCCAGGAGAAACATTGACCTCCTCTGTAGGGTCAAGAGATGCTTTTAAAATATTCTGGACACTCCTGACAAAGTTGAAGCACTCTGAGGATCTGGCAACCAGCTGTTTTAGCTTTATTAGAGAAGAACTTAAATATAATTGAATTCCTAAACCATCTGTATTTATCACTCCAGTTAAACACCATGCATGATCCAATTAAGTTTACTTTAAAAACAAAGTTACCTGTTTCCTTTTATGTAGGAGGACAAATGGAGATTGGGGAAGATACTTAAATTATGTGTATTTCTAGGATCACCTGAACAGTGGTACTTGTCTGCCTTTCCTGGTAAAGCATCAGGTGTTTAAGTGTCTACAGTGAAAAGATAGATATTTTTGGTTTGTTTCCCTACAACAGTGTTGCTCTGTCTTGGTCTTTTATGGAGCAGCCGTCATCTCTGGCTGTATCTGAACTTGGTGCTGGCTGGGAAACAGCAGCTTATTATTATTATTATTGTTATTATTATTATGGAAGTGCTTATTAAGAAGCACTTCCAGGCTTCCCTGTTTAGTAGGAATTTAGCAAACCTGCAAATACCTTATGGAGAAATGTGCAGACACTGAAAACTCCTTCCTGCTTCGGGACTAATATATAGTGTTGTGCAAGGTAAATATGAGTGCAGCCTTCCTTTGTTTCTGTCAAAACCCATTAGTGTTCTGTTATTGGCTGCAGCACTCAGGTGAGAGGTGAAAACTCATTTATTTCTCATCAAGAAAGAGAAAACTCAGGTGAAAGGGTCTGATGTCAACCCCTGTAATCCTGCAGTGGTGGTTAGCAGATGGGCAGCAAGCAAAAGTCAAAGCAGCTCATGCATAAAGTGGGCTAAATCACAAACCACCAAAGTTGCTGTAAAATCACGGCCAAACATAGCAGTAAAGGACAAATATTTAGGCAGTGTCAGTCAGTCAGCTAATGTATGTATCAGCATATTAGTGAGGAAATCCCCAGAAGCTCTGTGGGAGTTTTTCTTTTTGATCTGCCACCACCTGCCCAGCTGCTGGCTCGGCACCGCAGCCACCAGGCAGGTGGGAGCAGCTCCCCTGGGAACCCAACAAGTTGCTCCTTAAGGCAAAAAACCACTTCATTAATGTACAGGCAGACCAAGCAATCATCAGCAGGTGAGGAGCATAAGGGAACCAGACTGGAGACAAGCTTGTCTGCCTGCCTCAGAACAGTGTCAGCAAGGCTCCTTCTCTGCTTGCTAGCAGCAGCAAAAGTTCTTCGCTACTGTCAGACTTGTACAAGCTCCATTCTGCTCACACCAAACACTGGTGCCTCTCCTCATCCTGCTGACACCCTCAGCCAAGAGACACATTTGACATCTGTGAAGCCTGAAGTCTTGGCTCACATGAACACTAGCACGGGTAGACTTGAGATGTTGTTTTAAGCACCTGACATCCTCCATCTGTCTTCTTTATTTTTAATTATTTCTCATCTATAGAGTGACCTAATCAAACAAGCTCCCCTCTGATGTCAAGGTTCTTTCTTTGCTTTAATCTCTTCACATTTCTATATAATTTCTTTTTCTTCTGGAACTATCAAAGAATTTTCTTTAACAAGCCCATCAATGAAAAACAAAGTCTGCATTCTTGAATTCTAAGTCACACATAAACCGTAAAGATGCTGTTTGCTCAGTGTTGACAGAAGCCGTCGTCTGCCCTAATTTACCTTCATCGTATGTTTTTATTAGAGCTGTGGGAGCATGCATAAACTCACCAGGGAGACATGCACATTACAGGGCTCGTTTCTTAAACTCTCAGCTCTAATGAAAACACACAGATTACAGCTCTGTCCTATATTGGACAGCAATACCTCTCTGTTCTGTGTTCTTTTCATATCAGAACAATTGTCTTTGAGAATATTCACTTACTGGAAGTCATTACAGCATGAGAGAGGAATGGTCTTTGAGAAGTGATCTTTGGGGGGTTGTCTCTTCCTCAATGTTTTTCTGCTCAGTCCTGCAGAAGACCTTAATGATGCTTTATCTCTAACTCAGGTGTCAAGTTATTTAACCCAATTATTTTTCAGGTCTTTATGGGGAGAGTAGTTCCACTCCACTACCACTAATGGGCCTCCAACAGTAACTAAAATGGCCATATTGCCACAGGCTCACATTATTCTTGACAGGATTGCCATCCCCACAACAAAATTTTTGAGGCCCTACTGATAAGGGCCTTTTTTGAGGCCCAGCTGATCAGTATTAGATATGGATGTATACATCCACATGCATACACATCAAATGGAGAGAATCTGAGCTCCACAGTAGAGTGGCTATCACTGTATCTGATTGGGATGCTTCATATTTAACTTGCAGAAATCACCTAGATTAGAGAAAGGTATCATTTGATCTTCCATTTTTCCACAGATGCTGCCAAATAGTTTTCTAAATCAGTCCCAAATGTAGCCTGGTCTCTGTGTCGGGCCAGTGTGAATATAGTAGTGGTTTTGTTCCTCCTTGCTACCTTTTCTTCTCCCCCCACGCTTCCTCCCAGACTTTGGGGCGAGAGTACCGAGCCCCAGAATATCATTCAAGTTAGACAAAACAAAGCTCCAATGTATGCTAGATATAATAACCTGCAATGTCTCCCCTGTCATCCTAAATTACTGCAACACACTGTGTTCCCTGCCTGCCTACTTTCCTGCCTGCTGGAGAGCCATGCTCCCTCCTCCTCAGCTAGGCTGGTGCAGGGTCAGGTGGGTTCCTTGTTGCCGAAATGTGCCGGCACCATGCTCCGCTCCCCTCGGGGACCATGGGCAGGTGTGGTATGCCCTGATTGCCTGCAGGGACTTTCAACAATCACACACTTCTCAGAAATGTTTGGGCCTTGCTGCAAATTAGTCACTGTCAACAAGTGAGTCAGGCAGACCAGGCTCCCCACTACCTGCCTTTGGCCTCCTCACTGGGAGTTAGGGGGAAATTTTTCCTTTCATGCCAGGCTGGCAGTGCTGCAGGTTTCAGAACTTTGTTTCAAAAATGACTCTTTTATGACATGCTATGTAAACCATTTCTGTAATGATCCTGACTATGCAATCAGAAAGCTCTGTGCGGTCATGAGGAGCTAGATCTTTGGCAAGAAGTGTCGTCAATTGATTGCTTTCTTACTGAATTTCATAGTAAGTCTTTTACCTTACTTGTGTGTTCTGGTGGTTGTTGAGAAACAACTACAGCGCAAATAAATACACTCCTGGCACTCCTGTGCAAGATGCATATTCCTGCAGTCTCAGGTGCCTGAGGTACTGTTTCAGCCTTAGAGTTCTTACAGTCTTCAAAAAAGTCAGGTCCATCAAAACAGTCCTTGCAGTAGGTCTCTGAAGAATCATCTCAAACATTGAGAAACAGCTTAGAAAGCCCTTGATAAAATGTGCAGCAAGTGCCAACAGCCAAGTCAGTAAAAGTACTTGAAGATAGTAGACCCTTCCATTTAGTTTGATGGACCAGAATAAAATGCTTTCCAGGACCATATGGTGAAGGAATCCATGCCTACCCCTTTATTGCAGTGCCTGAAAGAGGGTTAAGTGTACACAGTGACCCATCTGTAATCTCTCCTGTTGTTTTCATTGGCACAGCTAAAAGATAAAGACGAAGAACTAAGATTTAGGATAAATCAATGAAAATATGGGCCAAAGTGGTAAAAGAGATGTTCTCCCATAAATCAGTGAATTGCAATATAACATATATTTTTTTTCTCCACCTATCCCTTCATACACTGCATACTGCACCCATCATACTGCATCCATGCTTCAAACATCCATCCATTTGAAGCCTCAAATAACTCTGAGATTGTGAACGTGATGTTTTTAATCAGTGATGTTTTGTGCTGTATTTCACTTTCTGATACCTTGCTCTCACATCTTCATGTCTTTTTCCAGAAAGTTAATGATAGAAGGGGTTTTATTTTGTAGGTTCCCCTTTGTTATCCGTTTCACATAATTTTTCTTCTCTTTGCCTGATTGAAAAAATCAGTAAACATGACAGAATCCCAAAGGTATGATCTGACAAAGAGCCAGTGAAGACCCAACCTCCCAGCAAACCAGGTTTTTTACAGTTCTTTCTTGAAGCATGAACATATGAATTTGGAAATCTAAGGGATCAAAAGGGCTTGTTTTGGTTTTATTTGGTTTGCACAATGAAATTTTTTGCTTGCAGCAATAGATATTTAATGATGATCATGGCAGAAGTAATTCCTATGTCAAGCAGACTCCTGCCAGACACTAGGGAAAAATGCCCTGTTTAATGTTGCTTTGCTTTGTGTGTAGGAATGACTGAGTACTGTCAAAGGTGATGGAAGGACAACATCACTTAAAAGTGTATTTGCATACTTTTGGTACAATTCAACCTGTATTGTTGCCACTCTACCTAAGATTTCAATCCAAGATTAGTGGCCAAAACCATCCCAAGGAAATTACCTCCCAGTGGTGACAGTGTGAGAATAGTCACTGCCACACCCATATCATAGGGATTTCGTATCATTTCAAAGACCTTTTTCCCATCTTTGCAGTAGTGGTTTGTGAAACAAATGAGGTCCTGTAAGTGAAAACATCAGTAGAGAAGTGACCTTCATACACAGAAGTATAAAACAACAAATCCAGCATCACAACAAGCCAACAGACCAGGGCACACAGATGGAAGCTGAGAACATAAATCAAAACAATGTTGATATCTGCTGTATTCCTCAGTATCTCAGAGGATATGAAAAGTCTCCATATATTTTTATTTTTATAGTTGCTTATATTCAAATTTTTACAAGCCCAGAACCTACTTTATAGATGTTTTCCCTGTCATTAGTAACAAATTAGGGGAAAGACTGCAGTAACTTCAGTAACTAATTGAGTAGTAATTTGGTCATGAGTTAGACGGCAAAAGTTTTTTGTTGTTGTTTTCAGTAATAATTTTTGCTCTTTTTTGTGCTCTTTAATTTAAGATTAAAACCACTTTTCTGAATAACCACCATAGAAGAAAAAAAAATCTTAGAAAAGGAAGTAGACGAAACTAGTTTCAGGATGTTTTTATTAGAATAGTTTTAGAAAAAATTGTTGGTGAATTATTGTTCTTGTAACTGAGTTTTCCTTACTACTGAGGAAAATCAGAAGCAGAAAAGGAGGTGGTTTCTGGTCACACCACAAGGCTACAGAATTAGGGCTGTCTGACTGTTCAAACTCGTAAAATGAGTATAATGGTGTAATGGTATAATTCAGGGAGCTCACCCCAATGGGCTGGAAATTGCCCCAGCCCATTCTTCCAGGCTCCCTCTAAGCAGATGTGCCAGCCAGTGTCCTGATCTCCCATCCCCGTGTCCCAAATTTCAGTACCTGTGTCCCCATTGCTGACAGGAAGGAACTGTCACAACTCAGCCACAACAGTCGTGGCAGAAGAGATTTTTGTATTCCAGAGACTGATGTCTTGTTTTATAGAAATGTCTTTCCATGTAAATTCTAGCAGTGACACACTGAGCTCAACAGATTTAACCCAGAAAGAATTTGAACTGCGCATTCAAAGTAGAAAAAGCAGAAACTAAAAAACAGAGTGGTTTTAGTTACATTTGGATTATTTTTATTTTTGTTTTACTGTTTTATATGCTCAGTTTCCATAGTTTCTGGAAGTTTGAATTCCTCTACCATGGGAAGAGAACCCAGCAGAGGCAGAAACTAGGCACCTTTGTACACCTGGTCCCGTGTTTTCACATAATGCATGTGTGACATCTGACACATAGAGATACACAGCCAGCCAGCTGTGCAAGCAGCATGGCAAGAACATTTTTGCTTTCTGTATTTATTACACACCCTTCCAACATCTTGGGCACCTTAAACCAAATTTATAAAACTACTACTGCTATGCAAATAAGACAAAACTCTAAAATGGGGGAAAAGGTAGGGTGCTGCCTTAATTCAACCAGCTGAAATATTTTCTCTCTGTAATGAAATGGGCCTCTCCCATTACCACACTTAACAAACAGCAGATTAATAGGTGGCTCAATGCAGAGTGTCCATTTCACTGTGAGAAACTCCTTTGTAGCCTGCTTCATGGGGAGCAAAACATAGATTATGCCTGGAGGTTGCTTACAAAATTTCTCTCTGTCTGACCTGAAGATCAGGTTGTTTCCAGCCTTAGCAGCCTCTTGGAATCACCTGTTCCTATTCCTGTGCTGCCCAGAACAGTGAGAGCGTCTGTGGGTGGCTGCTGTACCACTGCAACCTGCGGGCTCACCCCAGGGAATGGGGACAGAGGGGCTGCAGGGACTGGAGCTGCTCAGCCAAATAACCTGATTTTTATTTGTTAGATACTCTTTTTGCCATGCAGTTTCTTATTTTCCTTAGAGGTATCCTTATTGAAAGCGTCCTGTGATTAATGAAAGTGCTCAAGCAGATCTCACAGGGCCTCTCCAGTCATGCTGAGTGCACATAGGGCCTGGCCGCTCTTCCTGGTGCAGCTGTGGCTCTTGAACCACTGCGAGGGGCCAGCACTTGAGGGGTTAAATGGTTTCTGCCATTGATTTTCCTAACGAAGGGTTGTGCCTGTGGGAGCTTGTAACTCAGCTGGTGTGCACCCACATCACTGGGGCTGTAGGAGCCGCCTCTGCCACCAGAGGGCTGAGATTACAGAGCAGTTTCCTCCCTGGCCTTGTGACCATGCACACACACGTGCACGTCTCCAAAATAACCCGCTCTGGGGCATGAGGGGTTTTCTTGTGAATTTGCTACATGACAGAATGTGCAGCAAAATCTTTTGAGCTTGTCAAGGTCATGAGAGGATAGCAATGATGTGCTTCCCATTAGTCAAAAAATTCCAGCCTCCCTCTATTCCAGTGACAAAAATTACAGCTGCAGTGAGCCACTTGGTGTGCCTCTTCCCAAGCCTTCTCTTCTCCAGTCATCCATCTCTTTCCAGAAGGCATTGCTTTCACTTCTGTCACTGCAAAGGCAAAAACTATTGCCCTCTGCTCTCTCTCTCTTCTAATCAAACCTGTTCTTCCTTTCCCTAGAAAATCCTTACTTTTCATTTCCCCCTCAATCCTTTTAATACAGCTGCTCCTCTGCTTGGACCAAACAAATGAGTGGAATTTGGTCCCATGTTGACTACCTAGACAGGATCCCAAACTCAGGGTGTACAGGGAAGTCCCTCTGAGGATTTCAGTGCAAAAGGCATTGTTTTATTCTCTCCCACACCATTGTAAGCAAAGGGTTGAATTACCCAGTTACAACAATATTTCAGCCCCAGTGGTCCCACGTTTTTCATGAAGCATTTGCTGGAGTATCCCTGAGTATCCCTCTCCTTCACTAAGTCCCCTACACTGGTTGCTGTTTTCTTTCATTATCCTGATATTTTCATTCAAAGAAGTCAAACCCTCTGTCTTCACTCTGTCACTCACATGAGCAGAGTTGGCTCATCTGGACCTCAGGGAAAGACCTGGTCTTATTACTTTTTTGGTGTCTTCTTCACTTAAGGCTGCATGAAGACATCTGACATTTTAAAGCAATCTCTGTAATATCCCTAACTAAAACTCTCTGTTTTGTTTGTATCTTTTGCCATCATGTACCATGAAGCTGCAAGCTATATATCTTTTCAGAAAACAAACATTACTGACAGCAATCCTTATACAGAAAAGCTGAAGCAAACCATGCTTTGAAGGATTTTCTGTTGAGATTCATAATAGCATGGAGTTAAAAGAGAGAAAATAGGTTCCTTGGAGCATAAGATCGTAAAATGCTAATTTCAGTGACACAGTGGTGGACTGAGTAAATATAGAAAGGATTTATTATGAAGTTCTTTAGTGTTGTTGGCACTAACAGCAAATTGCTGGGCAACATTATATTGCCAAAATCCAGGAAATAGCACAAACATTGAACCACTGTATTTTCAATGACAATAATGACTGAAGCTTTGGTATTGGTTGGCATCCCCACAAAAGGCACATGTTGGCATGTTCAGGAATGTAAATGATAGATCTGCTGCTTGAAGTTTATAATTATTTAATCAAACCCAGACTGCTGAACCTGGAGGGACACTGTGTATCCTTAAAGGAGAAGAAAGAGGGAGAAAGAGAGAGAGAAATAAAGGAAAGTCATACTTTTCAAATGACAGAATGTATTGGTGCTCTGGGTGTGCCCACCAGGCATCTGGGATTGCTGCAGAGTTTGTGGGTGATCTTTCCTGCTCACCACATCACCATGTATTTAAGTAGTCCTTCAGAAAACAAATTGCCGACAATCTCTTTTATGTGCTGATGGAAGTCAGATCAATTATCTCCATTTCATTTCATGGAAGAAAGTAAATCTACAGATCAGGACAGGAAACCACTCATTTGATGAACTATTTCTACCCTACTGTACACAGACACACAGCCTCCCTCCTTCTCTCCTGCAGACAGACACGCACAGAGCTACAAGGCCTCTCTCTTCTAGAAACACACAGAGAGGTACGTTATTTTCAGCTCACATTTCACATTTAGATTACTATTGTGGAATTTCAAGAAGTCTTATTTTGTTTCCATTTCTTGCTTTAAAAAAAAAAAAAAAGAGATAATGAACATTCCGTTTTGAGAAATAAATCTCCCTGCACTCTGTGTTCTGGCTGTAAGAGCCTGAATAGCAGAGCTCTTCTACGTTCCCAGCCCAGGCTTTGCTGCCGACTCAGTTTTCAATTTAGTCCTTGTGTGATGGAAAAAGAAAAAAGTCTTTCAAAAGCAGTAATTGTGTGTTTCTGGGGAAAGAGAACAAATTACTAAATCAAATTAGCATTACATTTCATTCCTAGACCCTAGGAGATTCAAGGATTTACATAATATACTTTCTTAAATTACGTTGTTAGTGTAAACATTAAGATTCTGCACAAAATCCCTGAGAAGTGTTGCAGCATTAGCTGATGTCATCATGCAATGTTTAAAAAAAGAAAAAAAGGGAAGAAGTGCATTAGGTCTACATACAAACACATGATTGCACTATTTTTAAAAATAGAGTTCAGGATTTAATTATATTCTGAATAATATAATGTCATTATTCCATTCGCTCTGTATGTTAGGGATACTTAAATTGTTTTTTCCTTTTCTGTCTTCACAGATGAAAATATTTGCTGTAGGGTATTCCTGGCTGTTGAAGATGAAATCCAGGCCCCTCATAAGGCTGTGGAAGAGTTACTATGGACTTCAATGGGGTCATCATTTGACTCCAAAAGATGATGTTTTTGAACAAAATTGACTTCCATCAATAAGGGTTCTCAATATTACTCCGTTTCACACACCAGATTTTCATATCTGGTGATTTTCTTCTTATTCATGTCATCAAATGCTCTGTAATTCTCTCACATTTTATTGCTTTCTTTGTTACTAAACTAATTTAGGGCCAAGTTTCTATGTGGGGCTCCACAGCCCATTACTCCCCCATGGCAGCTGTGCTCTTATAGGCTGCCACAACCAGCCAGTAGCACCAGGCTGCTGCCAGCTCAAGTTTTAAAATTCACTCTGACAAAAAAAAACCAAAAACACTGCAGTGATCAAAATAAAACGATAAAATGTCTTCCATGTCTGGAGCATGTACATTTGATAATTAATCAGAGTATAATGTAGAGAGTATTATTGTTAATTTTATGCATTTCAGGTTCAATGTTGCAAATCGTAACAAGGGAGACAAACTAAAATTGCATTTGTCTCCTAAGACCATAGATAGTAGTACTGTTGTAGTTGTTGGATTAGAAATACCCATTTGAGGAGCTAAGCCACAACAGCATAAAGAAATACACAACTTATATTTAATTCTTTGTACTTTAAAGATGACTAGGAAAGCAGTACAAAACAAAGATAGCATTGAAACATACATGAGTCAAAAAGAGTCATAATCTTAAAAAACCCACCTTTACTGTAGTGTTTGGTTTTTACATTGGGCTGTGCAGTTCTGTCAATCCTAGAATGCTCTGTTTGTGTTTTTTTGTGTTTCATACAACAAATGCTCCCCACAAATTTGGGCAATGATATGTAATATATTCAGGAAACATAATTACTGAAGCATAGTAGAAAGGAAAGTTATCTCAAAAGCCAGAGGGATAGGAACATTTTATATAATGAGAGCTCACAGTCCACACACAATTTTTTGTTTAATCCAGCCATGCATAGAAGCCTATTATTTAAAAAGAAATAATAATTGGAAGAATACATTCAGCAGCTGAACGACATACAAAAAATTTACAAATTGTGAAACATAGAGTTAAAGTTGCAGGCATTTTAAAACTTTTTTACCAGCAATAATTATGAAGGGTGCATTTAGAGTGCTAGCATATTGTGCTACCTTCTACTTCCTGGCAAATGGGCATTTATTTATATTAAAAGAGAATTAGGAAAAAATGGACAATGACCCCTTCTTCTTATCTTTTCTTTTAGGTTTCTTTTCTTGACAAGGAATGTGAAATTTGCATGTAAATTTCCTGGGGTTTATCTGATTGTCAGCACCAAGGCCATCTCCGTGATATTCAGGTTTTGCCTTCAATGATTTCCTCAAACAAAATGAAAAATTTTCTTTTTTAGTTCTCCTTTTGAAATCTCCAGTACTAACATCAGATTTTAAATTGAATACATGACAAATGAAAGGTGTGCGTGGATTTTTCAATTCAGAGTTATTTTGAAAAATAAATTAATCATCTATAAAAACCAAAATAAACTAAAATAGGACCACTTGGGAAATCCTTCACTCACTGAGTAATTTGTAAGGATCAGCTGGACAGCTGAAGGAATAGTTGCAATATCTGACTATACTCATATGAAAGATATAACCTATGTACTTTTTTTTCACTGTTTCTCAAAATATTTAATTTCCTGCTAAATATTCTGGGTGTGCTGCTTATCTGCTGCTCTTTCTCAAAGCCTGAATTTTCAAGTGAGGCAGATCTATTACCCAGATCCTCATCCTCTCTGCAGCTGGCCCCAAATCCATTGAAATCGAGGGCAGACCATGTGTGAAGCTCAGAGATGCCACCAGTTCCTGCAGGCACTGCTTCCCTGAATCCAAGGAAGCCACATCATCCAGAGGATAACACCACACAGAGGGTGGTGTCAACTGGCATTTCAAAACTGCCTCTGTTTCTCAACATGCACAAGTCTCAGTATTTGAATTATGTGGAACATATATTTTGCATATCAATAGGTTCATTACTGATAATATGAACCTATCATATCCCCAGTGCTGAAGACACTCCCTGGGTAGCACTAGTTAAGCATTAATACAAATCCAGAGAACATGGGTTTAGTTATTAGCTCACTTTTGTTCCAAATTTGTATTTCCAACTCAACACCTCCTTTTATTCTTTCTTACATTGCCCAAATGACCTTGTTCTTTCCCAAATGCTATTGCAGTCTGCGCCATAGGACAGACAAGGTCAGGATCATGGGCTTCTTTTTATCAAAAAAGGTGCAGACATGCCTTTGGTGGAAAAGGTGTGAGCATTGGGCAGCACAAACATACTCTTTTTCTTAGGCCAAACCATGCAGATGCCCCTGGCATGGCCTTTGGAAATGTCTCAAATACAGAGTGTAACTAAAAGTGCAGTACTGCTCTGATTGCTTATTGGAAATGCTTTGCTACCTGCTTGGAATGAGCCCTGTTGATAAATTGAGTGCTACTGAATGAGCCAGTTTGCACAGCCAGCCCTTGGAGATTTTGGCTATGGCCTTGTTCTGCAAGGTAGCATTGCATGGAACCGAGCAACCCAACACTGGAATGCCAAGGGTATCTGGGAATACCCAGAACCCTGGGAGGATAGAGCTATACGTGGGAGCACAGGATGTGCAAAGCATTCAAAAATCTTGTAAGGTTGCTGTTAAAGCTAGAAAAATACCAAAATTGTTGTTGACGTCCTATTTAATTTCTATTATGCACTGTTTTCCTTATGCTTGAAAACCTGGTAATAGTTTAGCAGCCTATCTAAGAAAAAAATTACTTTTCTGCAAGTGGGAGTACTGACAACATTACAGCAACTGGGTGTCTATTACCCTAAGCTATGTTGTACAGAGCTAAAATGGATCTTCATACAGAAAGGTAATCAAGATGGAAGAGAAAAATTGGATTCATTAACAATCCCTGTCACTGAAAAGTCAAACCATTTTTCACTCTTTAGTTCAGTCCAATTACAGAGATATTGCTAGAAATTTTTTTTCTGTGACAGAGAGCTTTGACAGTGGTTTTTCTTCTCTGGCACATTTCTTATTGCTCACTCACAATGCAACCATCGCTGAGTGGAGATTAACACCTGTTCCTTTTTTAACAGAAAATGATGGATGGTGCCATTACTGGCACAACTGTCTGTGAACAAAATTAACATTGCATGCATTAACTTTGTAGTTACAGCAATTACCACAATTGCTTTTGAATCACAGCTTGCACAGGCCTAGCACCTAAGCTGAAAAACTGCAGACAGCCATCCTCCCATTTTCTTTTGGAGAGGGTTGGAGGCAAAATGCAAGCTTGCTCCATGCCTCCCTTGAGCCAAGGGAAAGCTATTAAGTACCTCTGCCTCTTTTTGCCCTCTCAGCTAGCGATTTTCATAACACTCCTCTCAAATATATATAAGGTTCTCACATTTCATTTTATAGCTACATTTGAGTCAAATATGAAATTGATATTTCTAAAGCCTGAGTCAAATCTCCAGTGCTTATCTGGGTTTTTGAAACCTGACCCATGGGCACAGTTGTATTTTGGCTTTAGATATATGTATCAGTGGTACCACTCAATATAATTCACCTCACCTGGTGTTGGCTGTTGGAGGTTTGAGTTCCAGGCTAAGTTGCTCATCAAGGTTTCCTCTAAAGCCATTGGGGATCAAAACATTTGACTCCAGCAAAGACAGACTGCTGGCATTCACAGGAGAAGTTGCCATTCAGAAGTACCTATTTCTTTCCTGGACTATTGAGGGAGCCAAGACAATTGGCTTGGACCAGCAGCCCAGCTGTTATTTAGGATTTAATTCACAGCCATCTGATGAGGAGAGGGAAAATTGCCATCCCCAGACAGTCACTTACTGCCTTTGAGCTGGACCAGCCAGGGCAGCAGCTGTCTGTCCCATAGCAGCATCTTCTGCTAGACAAACTTCTCTAGCAAGGTAGAGAAGTCCCTGAAAGTATCTTTTCTTTTTCTCTTGTTAGTAGGCTGAGCTCCTTAAAGTGAGATGTACAAAACTCTTAACCCATACTTTCTGAAATTTGATACTTAAAAATGTAGTTGTAAAGAGATCTAATAGTCTTTTAGATTATTAAATCTATAGCTGATAAAAACATTAATGACAATTCTCTTTTCTGCAGCTAACTATGAAACTCATTGTCCTTTCTTTTTTTTTTTTGGTGAGACCAGAAGAAGTATCTTTGAGATTTAATCTGATATAAAATGTTCTCTAAAACACTTACATAAAAACTGTTCTCACAAACATATATTTTCAAGAAAGAAAAACCAAAACAATTTCCATATTACATTTCAACATATTATCCCCATTCACATAAACCAACCCTTAGATCTTCCTGTTGACACCACTATGTTTTCTTTTCTTCTCTTTTTTTTCTAGTACATTTGTAGCATGTGGATCAAAGGTTTATGGATTCTTGTCTTTTCTTGAACCCACAAGCAAAGTAGCAACACAGCCAAGTTCTAAAAGTTTGCAAATCATTAAGAAACACAACAGACAAAACACATGGTGTTCCCAAGAGACTTGAGACATGAAAGAATCTGTGTTGTGATGAATGTACACAAAATCTGTTGGGACTAGACTTAGTTGTTTAGTAGGGCTTGGAATGCACTATGATTCAGTTCTCCTCTTAGGAATCAGTCTATAT
Organism: Urocynchramus pylzowi; assembly: GCA_013397555.1. Classification (NCBI taxonomy): domain Eukaryota; kingdom Metazoa; phylum Chordata; class Aves; order Passeriformes; family Fringillidae; genus Urocynchramus; species Urocynchramus pylzowi. The sequence goes on along the minus strand of VZRH01003036.1, from coordinate 931,814 downwards.
ATTTTGCCACAAATCCCCCAAATGCTCTCTCTGCAATGGAATTGAATCTTTCCATTACTCTAGACTGAAACTCAAATGTTTGGACACTGATCTCCATCCAGATTTTAAGTATGTGTCTCATAATATGTCTTCTACTTGAAGTTCTACAGAATTTCCCTAGGTTTTGGGTTCTTTACAATCTTTATATGAAAAACTCTGGTTATTTGAGTTAGGGGGTCTTTGCCACTGCTTTCAGGATTTCCTGTTGCTGTTTCATTGCTGTGGCCTCTTTTTGACAGACTGTTCCTGGTCTCCTTTCCTGTATCTCTACCTGGCACTGGTTAGCCTGGCTGCACACAGGAGCATGTCAGGCAGGAGGCTGAACATGCTACTTCATACTGGTGTTTCCTTCATTTGCTACTCTGCCCATAAACTGTTTTTGTCAGTGCCAGTCCTTTAATCAGGCTACACAGAGGGACTGAGTCAAATGTCTTATGCAAGTCTTATACCTGTGTAGTTGCATTCACCAAAATGTTTGGTAAGACTTACTTTTCCATATAGCCATCTTGACTGGCACCAATTATATTGTCATCCTTTAATTTTATACCAATTGAAGCCCTTATTAGCTTTTCCATTATTTTGCTTAGGGCTGATGCCAGAATAACTGACCTGTAATTACTGTGATCCTTCTGCTTCCTCACTTTGGCTTCTGGCAGCATTGCATATTTCCACTGTTCCCTAACAACCTTTGGATTTATAGTGCATGGAATCTTTGATATAAATATATTCATCTCTTATAGAAGGATTTTAACAGTGTCTTCTCAGACAATGTGATGCAAGGGAGTTTATTATCTTTGGGTCATTGATTGTATCATATTTTTTTGTCTTTAAATACTAAACAGTAGAGTATGTGTGTGTATCTGCATGTGTCTATTACAATATATATTTTTTCTGTCTTATCTATAGTATGAATAATGTTATTTTAAACAATTCTTGTAATCTGTCCATACCGTCTTAATGAATTACAAGAGAGACAATATACTCTTGAAGAAACTTCTATTTTTCTTAGCAACATGTAATTCCCTAGATTTCTTTGTCATGTCTATATTTCCTTCATTGTTAATTTAAAGTACCACTGTTTAATTTGATAACAGTATATGTACATCCATATAAGCAGGAGAAGTTTTTTGACATTATTCAGCAATGTCGTGATGTGTTTTGGTGTTTTCTGCTGAAAAAGGGAGACATAATCACAGACATTGCTCATATGTAATCAAAGGACCAGAAAAGATGTTCTGACTGAATTTAATCCATTCTGTGCTGGATGGTGTTATTTTACAGCCCAGAGCATTTATTCTAGTGTGTTTCACTAAAGACATAATAAGAACAATAAAATAAGATACCCTCCACTGAAACTCCTCTCTTATTTTTCTTCTCCATTGTCCTTTTCTTCCCTGTGTTTAAACATGATTTGTTTAGCAATTCTACTTGTTCTTCTAAACTCATTCACTTTCCTTCAAATGGTCAGTATACATCTGTCACTGCACGAATGCACACCAACAAAGCAGCTTGAATCTTCCCGATGACATCCTGACAGCTGAAGCCTGTATTCTCAATTTACAGGGATTTGGATCTCTCCTGTTTACTGTAGTTTCACAAGAGAATGATATTTTATAAACACCTAGTAACTTAATTAAAATAAGGAGCTGGACTTTTAACAAGAGAATTGGTTTTTGTTTTTTTTTTTTAAGGTTTGGCATTCTGAAATAAAACTGATGTTTATCGTGCTTTTTAAATGTCCAGAAGATCTTGTCAAAGTTGTCTGGCTTGTAGAGTTATTTTTATGTTATATCTAAGTGTATATTATTCTTTGTTTTAATGTATTACTACATGTATATTTTTCATAAATGAGTTTTGTTTTCTTATTATGGAGCAGTACTTTTGGTAATTGTCCAAAGCTCTGCATATAAATGTGCTCTGCAAAGGTGTTTGGATTAAAGATGTCTGGCTGCAGCTTCACTAAACAAACTGTTAATTAATATCAAATATTATCTAGGATGCCAAAGGCTTTTCCTTTGTAGACAATGAAGGTTTATCTGTGGAATCTCCAGCCACTAGGGCTTTCTCCCCTCCTGTATTTGCCATGCCCATGGAGTTTTTCCCCATAAAGAGCACTGGCCATAGTGGTGCAAGTGCAGCCAAGCACTAAAGCCTTTCCCCTGCAACTTTGAGCTGCCAGGTCATGTTCCCCACCTGGACTAAACTCCTGTCCTTACATTGTGGAACGCAGATCTCACCTTTAAATTTGCATCAAGGAAAAACACAAGATCTACTTGTCTCTTAGGACATCAGGGTTTTTCAAGCATTATTCTCTTAAAAGAGAACATTTGATAAGAAGGGAAAAACTCCAGGAATAGTAGCCATTCCCACAAAATTTTTCCCACTAGATCCTGCGGAGTTCACCAGTTTCTGGTCTCTTGTCTCCACTCTTACTATTGAATAAAGATGGACAAAACCAAGAGGGATCAGTCCTTAAAAACTCTCAGAAGGCAAAGTTTAGGGCTAGACTAACCATCTAGTGTACCAGTCTCACTCTTAGTCACATCCTGACCCTGGTTTTGCAAGACTGTTGACTTCAATAATGCTCTAACCAAGGAAATGGCATCCTGAAGAGAGGAAAAAGGATTGCTTTGACCTCCTAAATTATAAATTATTTATACATGTTGCCCTGTTATTACACAAAGAACATGTCTGCTGTCTTTAAAAATATTATTGCCAGTCGTATTGTTCCTGTGATGATCTTGTGTATCAGAACTATATTTAGAAGAAGCTTCTGCTCCAAATAAATGCAAAATGAGTAAGTATGTAATCACAGTTTAAATCTAATTTAGTGAAAAATTGGTTACTCTGATCCACTATAAAGATTTCGGTTCTATTTATGCTCCCCTTTTGGCCGGACCAGCCATACATATTCTGCACCACTTGTAAGGTGGAGGTGGTGGTGTTCCTTTGGTGTCATTGGGTACTTTGTGTCAAGACAACTGGAATTTTCTGCTTTCATGCAAATCACTTTTTTTTTTTTTATAAAAAAAGTTTGGGGGTTGTTGTGCTCCAAAGCAACGATCATTTTCTAATGTTTCTGAGGATGTGGATGTTGTGGAAGAATACTGGCTGGAAAGCAATGCCCCATGGCACTGCCAAAGCACAATGTGCGCCTGGGGATCCAGAAAGCATCAAGGGAGGTGACCTGGATCTTACTGACTGGGCTTCTTCTGCCATAAACAGGTTTTCTCTCCAATGTCCTAAGCCTGTGTTTGCTGGGTTTGTGCCCATGAAATGCAGGTCTGATGGGCCACCTGGGGAACCCTGGGCAGTTTCATGCTTCAGCTTTTTCCTCTTTCAGTATTGCATGCCATTCCCTGTGTTCTTGAACTTTATTGTGAGATACAAGCATGAATCTTGCAGATAGCAATGCATGTAAATGTAGATTTTTATACATTAAAAAAAAGTTTGTACAGAGACATATATTTAACTATATTTATATTTGGAACTATTTTCTAGCATTGAACTAAATTTTCAAGCATTTCTCTCTGTTTAGATTCCCTTTATCCCATGTGGAGATTCATTATTTTCCTGAATCAGGAAACCAAAAGAAAAAACAAGAGTAAATTTTTTTCTCATATCACTTTATAGCATCATCTGATAAAATGGAAATTTCTACTCCAGATAAACTGTACAAAAAGTGAGCCCTTTGCCAGAATCCCTAGAGTGTCTTTAAAATACTTAACAGAAAGCTTGTTTTGACAAAAGGATATCATCCCTAATTGTCAAATCCATTCTAAACAAAGGTGGGAGAAGATGGATGGGTACTGGTTTTTGTCAGTTGTCAGGATTTTGGAAACTTCATTCTCAACCATCAAACCTAATTTTGAACTTTTTCTCTCATCAGTCACAGTTTCATGGATTTCATTATTTGCATGGGTTGCTTTTTTCTCAACACTTTAAACATAATGTTTGACTGGTGGTGAAGTTGGATGTGACAGGACAGTGCTTGGGAAGAGAAGGGCTGAGCAATCCCCTTCAGGTGTGTGCAGGCCTGGACCAGCCCAGGCTGGACAGGGGCAGGGCTGGGCAGCAGTGACATTTCTGACAGAAAGGTCCAGACCCAGCAGCCCAGGTACAGCAAGGGTTCTTGGAGTTTTTGGAGCAACATCTGTCAGGAATGATGTTTCTTTACCGTCTTGCACTACTCACCAGGCATCATCTTCTGTTCTCTTTGTCTCAACTCCTTTACACTTTGTTTGGAAATCCTTTGAGACTTATTCCCCACACTTTTGTCCTTCTACAGTACTGTGTTACTTAGAGGTATTGTCCTCCTTTTTCTAAGGTCTTTGCACTTTTAACTGGATTTAATGGCATTCGGGCCAGACAGCCAAGAGAAAACTGGATCCTTCAGTTTATGGACCAACTTCGTTTGCACTGTTGAACAACCAACCATGGAGACTGGTGAAATAAAGGGAGGCCACACACCCATCTCTGCCTGGATATTTTAAAGCCTTTCTTTTCAAACAACTCTGGTTTTGGAGAAAAAAAAAAAAAACAACAAGATGCACTTATGAGAGAAATAATTTCTAAAGCTGTGCCAGATTCTCAGCTCTTTCCTGTGGCCAGCACTGAGAAGCAATCTAGGTTGCCTGCAGAGGACATCTGGTGATCCTGTGGTGTACGGGAGTCATCATGGCTGCTTTAGCCACTTCAGGACATCTGCTCTTTTGAGCTTTTGGAGAGTGATGGGACACAGCCAGAATTTGCAGTATTTTGAAATGGATCAAAATAGTCCCTGGAGAATTTTATTCCTGTGGTGTAATTTCAGGTTGGTCTTTCTTTGCTGTTTTCAAATCAGCCAGAAAGAACCCAGTGTATCTCCAGCTGAGAACTCAGAGAGGAGTTTTCAAGTATCTTTTGCCACCTCTATGGACTCTGCCCGAAAAGTAAGTTTTCAGGCAGGACAGACCTCTTCTGAACACTGAATAATGTTTTGTTTCCAAGAAATGTCTTAGCCAATAATAAGGACAAGAATTGTGTAGCTTTATAGTCAGCAGAAATCCAGAGCTAGGGATCATCCTGAGCCATTGAGAGCACAAGGCAGTTGGTACAGCTCTGAATTTCCCTGGCCATGAACTCAATGGGACATGATTGCAAGTGCCTGATGTGCTTGGGATGATGATGTTTCTGTCACAAATGCCAAAGCTCCAACCATCAGCACTTCCCCCCTGGACCCTTTTGCCACCTTGTGGTCTACTATTCTTGGATTCAAAGCATCAAGGACTTGGTTGCATGGAATTATGCTGTATTTGCTACAAAACATGGACATAGACTTGGTCTTACTTTTCCGACTTGAAGAAAAAAGCAGAGTAAGTCATTGACAAACCCATTGTGATGGAAGAGGTAAATCTACCTGAAAAGTGGGTGGATCATGTCGCCTGGAATCAGTCGTCTCCTCCCATTCTCTGCTGCCCCTCTCTTTTTGGTAAAGATGGCCCAACTTTTACCAAAAAAATAGGATAATAAAAAGATAACATAAGATAAGTTCATTTGGGATGATGTCAAGGGGATGATACAGAACTTTCCATCCACTCCCATGCTATACACAGCAGATGAAGAATTAGACAATTTATTTTGTCAAATTTCTAACAAGTTATTCTATTTTGTAATTCTCCTAAGTGCTTAAAACATAATGTGTTAATCAGGATTGATCCCCCAAAAAGTCTGATGGTTTTGACTTCTAGACAAGTTAGAACTCTTGAAGAGCACGCTGTAACTTCTGTATGGATGAGATGAACTGAGACCTATGGAATAGCATCATCTCTCTTAGCTCTAAACTGAGTTAGTGTGTACCAAAAAATTAAAGCAATTTCTATATTTATAATTGAGAATGCCAGCGAGGGAGCTCTAGGAAAATTGCTAGGAGGATTGTGTCTGACTTTATTATATATTAAATGATATCCATTTAATCCGGTCTTAAACAGATAAAAATTCATTGATTTTCTTTTTTTTTTTTTTAATGTGTTTTGGTTATAATACAAAAGACTAGATTTTCCCAAATAGGTATTAGGATGGTTTTTCTGTGTCCATAAAAGTATGACATTGCAATTAAAAGGAACAACAATTTGGGTAAATGTGAATTCCTCTTCAAGCACTGAGAAGTAAACTGAGCTGTGGAATAAGCTGTGGAATAATGACTACTGCCTTCAGAAAAGATTTGCGTTGTTTATGCAGTCACTGAATTTGGTGCAGAATCATTTAATTCAGTAGATCTGATCTGCTGAAATCTTCCTTAGATTTAAGCCTCTTCTGCAGGTCTTCTAGGGACAGATACATTTCTAGAGACATAAACTTCAGAATTTTAATCACTTTTTAAGACTGCTGGCACCAGTAATATGCATAATTCACAAGTTTCACATTGCAGACATGTTGAAGCAAACAAGCCGTTGCAAACATGTAACTGGTTACTGTGTACATACAAATCCAGAAGTAAATATTGTTCATACTTCATGCCTAGTGCAAAATGCCTTTTTGCTATTGAAACAGAGAGGCAGCATTTTATGACTTCCATGGCCACTTAGAGGTACAAGAGTAATTGGTGGATTTCAGTATTTTTGTCATGATGGAGAAGACCACATATTTTCCTTTCCATAAGCCTTAATTTTTAAAACAATTAAATATAAGACATTATTAGAATTTTAAATAGAAATGCACATTTTAATGAAGTTTCTTCTCTGCCTTTGTTCCTCAGAATCCAACATCCCTTTTGTGAATTGATTAACAAATGCAGCAGAAGTTTTTGAAGCACTTCTTGTGCAAATTTCAGCCACAAAAGAGAAGCAGTCGCCTCTCCAGGTCCTGGACTGCCTCAAGCAAAATGGCAACATCATTTACAGGTGAGGTGATGCAAAATTTTTTATCTAGGGAACCCCTGCATTATTAAAGATCCCTTTGTGTCTCCAGTGCCTGTGAAGAGAGACAAGATGCAGGTTGTTATTCTTTGTCTACTGCTCCCTAGTTCATTACCATTTTTCTGCTTCACAGCATTAACCATTACATGGAGCAACACTCTCCCTGTGCTTCACACATCACAACCTATGCTTCTGAGAGATGCTCCTGGCTTTGATGGCAGTGCAGAGCAGCAAATGGGAACAAAAGACTTCAAAGCAGGAAAATTAAGAATGATCTCTAAGATAAACATGTATTATTCAGTAATGTCTGAAGTCCATACCTCTTGCTTTGTGTCACCCAGAGCCCACTCTTTGTCTGCAGTCAGGTTTTCAGTGTACCACTGGGGGTGACTGACTTTTTCATTAATTTCTAGGCATAACTATTTCCTCACTATTCAGTCAGGCTTTGTGACATTTGCTTTGTGACATGAATTCCACCAGGTCCAAGGAAGAGAAAGATGTTGCACATTTCCAGCGAAACAACTCAAGTCACTATTCTAGTATTTCTGCCACACTTCTTTGTCCCTGTCCAAAGTAATCAAAAAACTTTCCCTTTTGCACCTTTATATAGCCTCAGTGATACCTTCTATACCTATTGATTCACTATTTCTGAAATTTCTTTTATTTTTGTATTTTATATGTATACTCTTCCTGTTTTACAAAGGAGATGGAAGAAGGAAAAAAATAACTGCCTTCAGTCATTCTGCTGGGACTGAAGATGAGTAAATTTTGGATTTTACATACCAGTGGCATGAGAAGAATGCAAGGAGCATGAAGATTTAATTTATTGAATATGAAAATATGAATGATTGGTATAAAGCATAAGTTTACTGCAGTTATCACTTGAGTGGAGCTCACTTTTGACAAGGCTCAGTGAGAGGAGCAGGGGAACCATTGTTTACCCTTTGAGTTTTTTTCCCATTCATAGTAGAAAAAGATGAAAATTAGAGCCCTGTCAAATACAGGAGATCCATCTCATGCAGGGTCTTGAAATATGGCTTTGTTCCAAACTGGAACAAAGCTCCAAAATTTCCAAATATTCAATGCTAAATAAAATACCGCATGCAAAACTTTCCAGTCCAACAACACTGGAAAATGGCATCATCCAGGGATTCCACTTTGAAAGAAAAGTTACCAAAATGGATGTCTACTGAGATGGTTGAGAAGTGAATTTCAGTCATTTATTGGTTTGTACTTGCTCATTCAGATGAGCAATATATTGAACAAGACACCCATCATAAAACACCAAGAAGCAGGGAGGCCACCTGACATACATCCCACCATGCCCAGTAATTCCACCCGAGTATGATCCCAGTAGTGCCTAAGGAACCTCAGGAAGTGTGGGCTCTAACCCACTGCTCCAGGTCCCAAACCTTTTCAGATGAAGGATGAACAGTCCTGGCAGACAAGGTTAACAAGTTCCCTTCATGATTTGAGTCATGTAACTCAGTAAACTGGGTTTCCATAACCTTGGAAGATACTTCTGCCAATTACCTTTGATTTGGAACCAGCAGGAGCAAGGTCAGCAGATGTGCTCAGTCCACACCTGGTGGGGTTTTATGTGTCCTAGAACAGCCATTGGCTATAATGAAATATTTAATGGCTGCATTATCTTTTTTGTAATTATTTCCAGTACCTACCTAGAACATAACCTGGGTATGTAAGTGGCAATACATGTTTGGAAACGACTGGAGCCAGCCCTGGGAAAAGGGCTGTGCTGACCCTGCTCAGCTGCCACAGTGTTGATCCTGTGGGGCTTATTGGGTTTTGTTTGTTTAGTAATCAAGCAGGGCCCTTTTTAGTCCTTGTGTAATCACTGGGGCACAACTTGCTCACATGTGGTCATGACGACACAGCTCCCTCACAATCCCTCCCTGCTGAGTACATGAGGTGTGACCTCAGCACAGCCTTGGGGGGCATTATTCACCCTATTCCACACTGCTCTTACAACTCTGTCAGTGCAATTTAATCACTGATATGTTACTGTGTGGGAGCTCAATCCACCACATTGCTCAAAGTAACTTGGTGGTAGAGAGTAGACCTCTAAAATGCAAAGCATTAGGGTGGAGAGTTGGTTGACTCCTACCATTCATTTCTTACAGAGCATTGATGCCCTGAAACTCCCATCACAAAGAACTATCATTAACTAGTACACATTTATTTGCTTAAGGAGTCTAATAATCAATCATCAAATTTTTCCACTTGTTTTCTGGCATTGTATTTCATCACTTGGTAAAGTATGAAACATTATCATTCTTTACACAAGTTTGTTAACGCAATATTTATTTGAAGAAGTTTCAATATAAATAAAGATTTTCTACATATATTCCTTTAAAGAGATTTATTTTCATTTCAACTATTTGCTTTCCTATGAAAAATTTATGTGTAAAAATAATCCAGAAATGTAAATGGCATGAAAATGGAATTATCCATCAGATGGAAGGGGTGATGACTCCAAGCCAGGTAGGCAGGTTTGCGTGGGGTAGAGCAAATGGCTTCATTAGTTTATATGTTTGGGGGATTTCTCTGCAAGCCCCTCTATCCCCACTACTGAAGTTCATTTATTCTTTGGGAAAGAAAAGGAAGGCTGGTATAAATTAGGAATGGTAATGTAAAAGCTTATACCCACTGCATAAAAATTTTTCAAATTATTACAAGCATTAAATTGCCAAACTTTTTTCCATATACTGCCAGTATTAAACATGACATGCCTCCTAGGGTTGTTATAAAGTTTCGTCAACATTTTTGGCGTATAAGGTCTCAGCCTGGGGTCAATATTTTCTCGACCAAATTTTGTTGTTTCAGTTGCCTTTTTACACTCATATATTGTAACTCAAACATTTCCAAAAAAATGAAATTTGGCAGGCTATTAGTCCATAATGTGGTCTGATGCCTTTGGGTATTTTTTTAAATGTAAATCACTGAGATATTTAAGGTTTGAGGTTTAAGAACTGTGCACACACTTTAACAACTTCTTTTAAAAATATTTAGTATGCATATTTACTACATATGTATCTTATAGAGACTAGAGATTAAACTGGAGATTACTTGCTAAAATGTGCAAACTGCTATCCATGAATAAACATCCTCATGAACCCTTATTGCAAGTTTCTTATTAAAAAAAAACAAAAAAAACAAAACCTGTTTAAAGCTGCAATAAAAGCAAAGGGAAGTAAGATGAGGGGATAAAAAAAATCAACGTTTAAATAATTTTAATGGTTTAACTTGGCCTCAGAAAAAAAAGAAGTTCATTTCTTTTTTCCTGGGATCTAATCCAAAGCCCACTGAGGCCAAAATAAGGCTTTCCACTTATTCCCATGTGTGCTGAATCTGTTCTCTGCCCTGCTGCTCCCTCACTGTGTTGTGTTGATGGACTGAAGCAGCAGCTCCCATATGCTTTATGCAGTGCATAAGTTTGTGGTCAGTTACTGGTGGCAGAGGAACTCTTCTCTGGAGTGTCCTTTTTCTGTACATTTCAATCAGATATCCACTTTTGCTTTAACATATTAGTGCTTCCCAGTCATTTGTTATGGTCCTCACCCAGTAAAGTGTAGGAAAAATATTTTAGAATCCTGCAAAGACCCAAATGCCCCTGTGCTCACATCAGTATTATGTCCCACACAGCATCCCCAGCCCAAGAGCCCTAGGTATTAACCTCCTTTCAAACTAATTTTTAGCATCAGCCTGGGAATGCATTCCCTAATTTTTGTTAGTTGCAAATGACAGGATTTGTGTAATCAATGAACACTGGCGCAATGCTCCTTAGAGTGCAATTCCTGCAGTTCCTGGACAATCTGTTCCTTATGGCGATTTCTGGGAGTTTGGAAACTCTCACTAAGATGCTGGCAACATCAACCAAACAACTCAGACACATTGTCTTTCTGAACCTGAACTTTTTTAATGGTCGTTAAACATGTTGTCTGCTTTAGTTTCCTGTCTATCTTCATCATAAGCCAGCACCTGTTTCCAATAAATTATACACAGAGCTGTATCAGCAACACCTTGGCAGCAGCTGCCACCCTGAAAAGCATAATGCCCTGGAGTACAATACACCTGTGAACACATACAGTGTTTATTTAGCTGAAAGGCAAAACTTTAAGTTACATAAAGCAATTATCTAAAGCCTAATGCATGCTCATTATTAACACAAAATAAGCTTGTTCTTTAAAACCAACAAAAATCTATTTAAAGGCTTTTTCCAAATCCCAGGGAAACATGTACTAGCACCATGGATCTGCTATTAGCCTGGGACTTCAATGTCTGATGGTGGGAACACATGTGGGGGAGGTTACATGTGCAGCTACAAAGAAATAAGGCACAGATTTGAAGTTCATTATGCACAGGGATGAGAGAAGAAGCTGAATCATTTTTAGAGAGACTGTTGAACAACATACTCTTTTTTTTTTTTGGTTGCACATTATAAAGAAGCATTTTGTTGCTGAAGTATAGAACTACTGTGTTTAAAATAGTGTTTGATCTTTCCATCACTATGAGACAGTAGAAAAAAGTAGTTCTGAGAAAAAGGTTTTCTTATTATTGGAGCAAACCTTTCATTTCCAGTTCACTACCAGCACTGGCCTTTCATGTAAGAGCAGTCTATTTTAGCAGCAGTAAGTAGACTTGGTTGTTTGCAGCAGATCACAGGATACTGGAAATGAAAAAATCCTATTATTAAAATAGAACATAAATCTGAGAAAAGTTCTCAAGTTTTGATAAAGCAAGAAGTAACACTAGGAACTCTATAGTTCAAATAAAGTGTAACATACATTTTCAGTTTAACATGTACACTTTAAAGATTATTTGGCACATGAACCTTATAAATCATTTAAAAGGGAAGATATTTTCTACCTGGTGTTTCTAAAATTAGCAATAAATATGAGAAATTTATATATGTGCATGCATGTGTGTATCTATTGTATTAAATGCCCATAAAATTCTTACTTTTAAAGGCATACTTTAGAATAATTTCATTTCCTGTATTATGCCTCCTGATACCATTTAAGTGATCAATAGGAATGTTCTTAGGTGAAAATGTGTTTTAACACTTCTGTTTGTCCAGACCTGAAAGCTGTGGAAGGACTTACTAATGGCTATTACAGCCTTCTTAAGCCCTTACAATGCTAAATATAAATACAAGTAGAGTGGTGATGCCAGCATGTAGATATTTGCCCACCAACAATATACTGGAGAATTAGATCCCAAGGGTTATGCCATATTTTATGAAGTATAAAATAAAATTCCAAGAGAATAGCATTGGCTTAACATCACAATAAATACCTTGTCTTTCTAATGTTGCTAGTAGACCTATTTTGTTTCATATTTTATTATTAGACAGTCCAAAGTTTAACATATGTATATATTTTTACAGTTGACTTTCTTAAAACTGCTCTATTTTCATCTCAGAACAAGCATGGTATGTTTCAGAGATCTGAGCTAAAACATATGGATTAAGTCAATAATTCAATTTCTAAACCTCCAAATGACTGTTCTGATTACTCATGCAAATCTATTTTTTTTCCCAGATTTCCTAAAGACTTTAATATGAGCAAAATTAATATGAATATATTTTCTTCTCCTGATGCATGTGAGAATATGATGGAGTGATGATCTCCATGCCCAGATACAAACCTTTGTCTTGTTTCCAATTTTCTTGGCTGTGTTTGATTCTAATTGCATATAAATGCTACGAGCACCCAGCTAAGATTCCAACCAAAAGGAAATCCAGCTATGGCTACAGAACAAAAACTATTTATTTTCCCCTGGAGTGTCTAGCTTTTATTAAATGTCAACAAATCCAAAAGCAGGCTTTACTAATCTATGGTGTGCATGAGAAATAAGTCACAAGCACAAGTTACCAAAGATAATGTTTACTTTGGTTTAGATAAACAGGTTCCAGGGAATTGAAATCTCACACAAGCAATTAAAATCTACCCATTATTTTCCCTTAACATTTGTGAGATCTCCCACTGGTGCTGAAGAATGCCAAGATGGATGCAGCACAGGGACTGGAAGCAGACCTACATTTGGGATTGTTTACTGCCCTCTGTGATGAGTTTATCCATTAGTTTCCTTCCTGTTGACTTTCGTTCATGCTATTAACCCAGGATGTTACATGTTCTTAAACAGAAAATGGATTAACAAGTGGAAGATGCTGCCACCTGCGAGATCTGCCGTTGCTCTGCCCACTGGAATTGCCTTGGGGGAGAGGGGTGCAGATGCAGCTTTGTGCTGGGACCTGCAGGGACCCCCCACCTTTCCACAGAGTCCACGGGTTCCTCCCGACCTCACATCTGTGTTCACACATGTTTGGCTGAGATTGGAACATTGAAGTGGAGATAAGCCCTGCAATATGAGAAAATGTTACAAAATAGAGCTCACAGCCCCTGTACTGCCCCTGGCATGGCCTTTCAGAGGTTCAAGGAGGCTAGCAGGAGTGCAGGCCATGTGGGCCAGGATAGTCCCACCCTAGGGACACCGAGTGGGGTTTGATTTGGTGAAGAGGTTTTATAAAGCTGAGTTACCCCATGGACGAATGGGACAGGGCAAACCCTGACTGACACATGGCATTGCAGCTGATATGGCCAGGAGAGACATTCTGAGACAAAGAAAGGGAGAGTGGAGCTGTGGAAACCTGTCACCCTCTCAGCAACACCCTTGCTACAGTGTGGCCTCTTTGTATTGGCTGTTATCATGGGATTTCTCATGGTGTGGTGACTGAGCCAGGTAAATGCAGGGCTTAGCTTTGGTCTCCAGTCAGATGACATCCAAAAAATAGGTATCAAAAGGCACACACATCTTTCTAAAAAGCCAAACAGAAGTACAAATGACGAGACAGTTTGGGTAGGGTGTGATAATTCACTTGTGGGGAATTTTGGAAGGAATTTGAGACAGGCCCTCTGAATTGGTTTTAATGATGCAGTTCATATTTCTTGTCTTCTACATAGGCAGGAAGGGTGAATTCGGCTCACATCGTTACAGCATGGTTCAGAAGGCCACAAAACCCTTAAATACAAGACAGTATTAAGTAGTTTTTGACTAATAAAACACTGCTAACAAGGATATTTATCGTTTTGACCCAATCCTTAAATATTTTGTCTTATGGACTCATGCTACAGTGTAAGCTTTCTTAGCCAATCATGTTATGACACACAAACCTACAGTACTGCATTCTAAACTCCTTGTTTACTTTTGTAACTATTTTTATTTTTTCTATATCTTAAACTCTAAAACTCTAAACTTTCCTTTACTTACCTTAACATGTCTCTGCTTTAAACTATAAATCTACATTCTCGCTTCTAGCATTTAAGTTTGGAAACCTTTCCTAAGATCTCAGATCAAATCCTGTGTTTAATTTAAAGCTTTGGTTTACAGGCCCAAAGTTCTGAGAGTTGCTTACATCTTGGATTCCAACAATATGGAAGACAAACAACCACCAATAAGGCTGAGAAATCAAATCATCTTGGAGAACCTTTTATCTCAGGCACAATAAGGTGGCAAAACAGCTGCTAGAATGAGTTTGCTTTGTTGCAATGCTTCTTTATGATTTTAATTAAGTTTCTTTCCATTCAAGAAGATACAAAGAACAATAAAAGAAAGCCATATGAAATTTCACAGTATGCAAGATTCATCTTGTATTCACAGGTTTTGTGTAACGCATTTTAAACTGATGTTGGCGTGTTTAAGAATGCACACCTGCACATTACCACTTGTGGCAAATAAGTTTATTAGGCAAGGAATGTCTGAATTCTTACTGGAAAACCCATATATATGCAATTATGTTTTCCTTCAAGATCCCATTTTGGTAAAACATGTTATCCCACTTGCATACTCCAGAGGAAAAAAAGGCAGTAAATTATGTAAAACATGCAGGAGAGATGCAGGTGAAAAGATTCACAGGGCTTAAAACTATCACATGCCTTATGATTCAGTGTGTCTTTTCCATGTATAATTTAAGCACTTGGTTTCATATTATATTCATGTCAGATCAAATGTTCCTCTCAGACACTAGGACTTTATTAGTGTCTCATTTGTATTTTTTTTACTTTGAATTAAAACCTAAAGGTGGTGACAGAAGAAATTCTGATGCTTGGCATAGGATTAATACTTGAGCACCATTCAACTTTGTTAATCATCCATTTGAAGAGAATTTCTTTATGCAAAGAGTTTGCTCCACTTTGGACAAAACAATTTTTTCATCTCTGAACTCAGAAAGAGCAGAAGGGTGGAAAGAGAGGGGAGGCAAAGGAGCAAAGGGAGACGGAGCAAAGTGTGAAGCTTTGATCCTTTCACAGAGAGGCTGAGTCAGTTCAAAATGAAAGAATCTCTCACCATTAAAGAAAAAAAAATAAAAAAGAAAAAAAAAAAAG
>VZRH01003036.1:845111-916365 GCA_013397555.1 Urocynchramus pylzowi | reverse complement strand
ACAAAACATGAAGCAGGAAGAAAAGCCTCAAAATAAAGGAGTCATGCCAGGCTCTGAAGGGGAAGCTTAGCAAGGAACGGAACAAAAGAGGAAGCACCTTGGCTTTCTAAACTCAAAGAACTTCCAAAAAATATAAAGGAATAACAGCAATTAGAGATGTTTAAGTGACTTCTGATTTTGCATTTCTCATTACATTTCTTACCCTATCTAAATATAAAATAACAGTGCCATAACTGAGTGAGCAGTCTGGACCTATAGATATAAAACACACCAAAGCAATTGGGCCAATGCAAGAGGAACACTGGCTCCAAAGCCTTCAGCAATGGGACTGAAAACCCCTATTTCTAAAGCAGAGAGATGCCTGGGTGTATGACAGAGTTTGGGGAAGGTGCAGTGCTGATTAGGCTAAGCTCAAGAGAAAAGTGATGTAGCAGCAGGTCAGTAACTACTGCGTGTAAGTAATTTCATTATGAAAGTGTATGAATTCAGTGCCTGAAGACGTGGCATATTTTTTTCCTGCAAACAGCAGCCACTGTTCATGAATTTAAGTAATAGAAATAGAATTCACACCTACCCACTACAATTTATGTCATCCATTTTCAACAAGGTGTCCTCTTTGCAAAAAAAAACCTTGAAAAATCCACGTCAATCCTTCATGTCTCCTCTGAGGAATGTGTATTTATATTATTCTTGAGCCAAGAATGGATCATCATTCACAATTAAAAAGAAACATTATATTACTTACAGAGTTTTGCCCATCTTGTTTTAGTCTTTTTACTTCATTTTTGTGCAGAGTTATACATTAAACCAGTGCCTGTGCTGAGTTCAATAGGAGTACCTAGAACTTTTCACAGAAAGGAGTGCTAAGAGACTGGGTGCAAAATTCTTCTACTTTTATACAGGAATAATATAAGGAGAGGCTTGGGCAAGTTATAGCAAGGTGCTGATTTTCTGAATCTTTCTGGAAATACTATTTACAAACAAGCCAGACCATTTCTTTGTCTCATTCAATGTCCATGATCAAAGAGAACAGGATTTCACATTTACTGTGCTGTATATGTTTGTTATTTCAAGTAAAACTCTCAAATCTTCAAAAGGTCTCTATACATGAGGTATTTTAAGAAAGCAGACACAGGCACACCAGATCAAAGGTACAGAATACAGTCTGATGAGACTAATTCTTTTAAAGTGCATCTGAAGAAATTTTCTTTGATTCAGGGAACATGAAAACCAAACTACCTTTGAACAAAAAATTCCAATGAAATTCAATATTTTTTTATAATTTAAGAAATTCAGGAGTTTTTATGTTTCTTTGTTTTTGCCTTCTTATATGTCAATTAGAGTGGGACAGAATGGTTGCATGAAATATATATGGGGTCAAAGCCTAAAGCAGAGCCATCAAGAAAAATGTCTGCAGAACATCTGAGTTTTTTCTAATTTCATGGCACTTTAGAACAAAGATGCTTTCAAAAGTCCCAGCAAGTAGTGTCATTTTAGATTGTTTATTAAAAAATAAGCAGAGGTCAAATCTTTAAAAGGTGCACTTTATATACTTTTACAACTACCCCTTTTAATTAATTTGGAAACTTCTCTTCTGTTCAGTATATATCCTGTTTAGCTACCACGTGGCTGGTCTCACTTAATTCTATCCTGCCAGTCTCACAAGACATAAAACATCCCCAATACCCAGGACATGAGAAATGTCATGGAAAAAGCACGTACAAATTGTGACTTATGAAAGCCGTTAGATATGAATCTTCTTTGTGTTTTATTTTAGGTAGAATTTTAGTATCTGCTCACTATGTACTCACCTTTAAAGATTAGCTCCATTCCTCCATATTCACATGCTGCTATAGTTTCTTACTCTTTTTCATTGAGAAAAAATGAAGAAACATCTCCCTGAAGATCTGAATATCTAGGTTTTTGTCTTTTCCATTGAAAAAAGGCAGCTAATGTTGCCCTGTTCTTCTAAAGTTCTTCTAAACCTTCTGATGTTTACATTTTTGTAATAGAGTTTCTCACACACTTTCATGTAAATAATAAATGTTTTACATTCCTTTCTGGAGGAGGAGAGTATTAATGGACTGTTGGTTTGACCAGTGTAGTTGGAGAGGTAACAATTTCATCCTCCAATCCATGATCACTTTTGGAATTCTATAAATATTGAGGTCTGGAAATAAATGTACTCTTTTTTACCTTGCACATCTCAGCGTGTGAGTGTCGTTCATTGTGTGTCGCATTGTGACAGCTAAAGGCTGAAAGTACCCAGCCCTCACAAGCTTTATTCCTGAGCCATGCAGACAGCAGGACACTTCATTGTCACACTTTCAGTATCTACTTCTATGTGGTCGAACCTCCAATATCTAGTTTCCAGTCAGTCTGGGATATAAGTGCTGTCCTCCTAATTTATAATTTTTCTTTCTCCTGTGAGAAATTGCCTGTAAATTTTTTGTCTCTCCATCAGCTTTGGTTTCCTGCCTAGATGGATTTCCTAAATCCTCTCTTATACTGCTCAGTTCTCTTATCTCTCACTTCCACAGCCTCTCAACTTTCATCTTCAAGCCATCCTTCAGAAGCTCCTGAATTCTCTTAACAGATGAGCCTTCCTCATGGCATTTGTACAGTCCTGAACCCTGCTCTTGCTTACTGGTGAGCGCATCTTCTGTACAGATTCTGCTTTTCTAGAACTAACAGTATGGTGCCTGTTGGAAGTACTGCATATAAAGTCACCAAATCCATCTATTTTTCTACTTTCTATGGATGCCCAGATGTTGTTTTTGAAAACTGTTAGGTGAAAACCAAGATTATGAAAAGTTTTCCCAGGGGCAAGTAAACTTTACTAGTTATGCTTATAAAGATGTGATAACTATAACCATCATGAAGGCTATGAGATTTCAGCACTGACAAGCACATAAAATGCAGATGAGTAGGTGTCAGTGGCTGTTAGTGGATTTCTTGGCATAATGACAGAAGTAAGAAAATGTCGGTTTAACAGTCTATTTTAGCTATTTGATACCTGTCTCGTGACAGTCACCTCAACCACCTGTTGAGTGGTTCTTGTTAATTTCCAGGACATTGATGAAAATACAAGTTTTGGACTGTGACTGCAATAATCAAAAACCTAAAGACTCACCAAGTGATTGAGTGCAAAGGGTCTGAAGAAGCTGTCAGACATTCCCACATGTTGTCTGTGCTGTAATTGTTTCCAGTGGTCAGCAAAACCCAAAACAGAACCATAAGGTTTTGAAGATCAGGCTTGATGTCGCCCGCATAGTCTCATACATGATATGGCCCTTTCCTGGAACACTGCAGCACTGAAAGCAAGTGATGAAGCAGAAGAATGGGCACTGTGCCATTGCATCAGATGAAAGGGACACTGGTGGATATTTGCCATGGGAATACTTGACTGGAAAGCACTTGATCTACTGTCTGTTAGCTCATGGGAATGGAACTAGTAAACTTGGGAAACCTCAAATAAATTCCCATTGTATATATAATATAATCCAAAACAGAATCTCCTCAGGAATAATTGCTAATGATACTGGAAATCATCCTTGTTTAGGGAAGAAGAGACAATTTTGTGGTATACATTTCAGTACAGACTTTTACATTGAAAAAATTTACCCAATATTTACAAGATTGTCATTAGTGAAATCTTCTTTTTAAGCACTGGCTTACCAGGGAATTACAAAAAATATTTTTTTAAAAGCCTGTATTTGCCACCCTTGCAGTGACGTGAAGAGCCTTTAAAATTACCTAGATGATAAATTACCATTTCAGAAGAGTTCTTGAGTGAGCTCATCTTTGTACCTATCCACCATGGTCATGGTTTCTGTTTCAAACCAGATGAGCTGAACCTTTACCTTAGATCTTTTTTCTAATTTATGAAACAAATGTGTAATAAAGACTAAGCTTCACATACAAGCATTTTCACTGACATCCAGTGATTTCTCCGAGAATCCAATGATTTTGTCACTGTAGGTTCAGTGATGAAATTATTTTAAAATTATTCCTTAGTCCAAAGTTTTCCTTAGCCTGTAAAGTTTTTTTTTAATCAATCATCTGCAGACACCTCACACTGAATAAGTCATGCATTTCTAAATAGCTTTCAAAGAGGGTTTTTATTCAGTGTTTAATAGAAACCATCAACTTACTAGAATCAGAATACACAGCTAACATATTAAGAAGTCTGGAATAAAATAACTGAAGTCAATCTGTAAAGAATTTCTCTTTTACTTACTAGGCCCCAAACAATGAATCAACATAGACCAGTAAATGATATATCAAATATAATTCATTTATAAGATACATATAAATTCTTAAATAATCTGGTACTGTAATTGGGGACATGAAATATAATGAAAATTTTACGTATGTTCATTTAGAAAGTAAAGCAAGTGGTCTAAGTTTAATAACTTTTTCCGTTATAATAACAATTTAATTACAATATAATAATAATTTTTTCTTCCTTGCAGATTTGCTTTTAAGTTTTCTTCTCTAACCCTTAAAAGTAAGTTTCTCTACCTGCTATCTAAAACCCTGTATCGCCATTCAGATTTTATCTCAAAACATCTTTTTCTGCCCGCTTCTTTTACTTTCACAAGACATAGCCAGAGAATAATGTGTGTCAGATGCCACAGAATGCATTCCACCAAAAGAATGCACCCAAATTTGACCCAGGGAACAAGATACGCCCCACAGTATATAAAAAACTTAATACTAAGTTGCCAGAAGGGTATCTGGCAAGCTCCAAATTAAATGTCTTTTCAGACAACTCTCACTACTCTGTTACTCCATAACCTTCCCATGGCCCATTACTTCTCTGTACTTAAAAAAAAAATCAGATTTTTGGAAAGACAAGTCCTCTCACAATAAATCCAAGGTGCAGGGGAAACGCAGTTTTCCTATTTGAATTATACTCAATTTTCATTCCCCTCTTTGTCTACATTTTTTTCCCTTTCCCTTTCTTTTTCTGTTCTTATTTCCGAATGAATTAAAATGAAATTAAACTCTTTAGAAGAAGAGGGAGAAAAAAAGAAACATGCATGTCTTCTCAGCTATTTTTTAAAATTCTCTCAGCCCTAATAAAAATACTATATACCTATGCATTGGAAAACGTTATTTTTGCTGTAAAAACACCACGTGCATGTCCTTAGACACGAGTCATCTGTGCGAGATCTTCTCATACATGGAAAAATAGCTGACATTTCATCACTTTCATGAAGGAATAAATAGAGGAATCATGGAAGAGAAATCCACTGCTATTTTTGCCTGTTTTCCTAGTCACACATGCTGCTTCTTCAGCATCAGGGTTCTGCATGTTTGATATTAATCACAAAAGTAATTTTCTTATATAGTTTCTACTCCAGTGTTTGTTGCATCAAAATTTAAATTATTTCAGTGTGCCCTGAAGTTGTCACAAACCTTCTAAAAAATGAGGAGAAAAACTCATTTCCTAAACCTATCTCCTGCTGAACCTAATGCAAGAACTGACCACTTTCCTATTTCAAGAATCACAGAATGGTTGAGGCTGGAAGGGAGTGTGGAGGCCATTTCACCCTATCTCTCTGCTCAAGCAGGACAACCAAGGGCCAGTTACCTCAAACCACATCCAGATGCCTTAGGAATTCCTCAAAGGATGAAGACTCTACAACCTCTCTGTCCAGCCTGTGCTAGTGCTCGGTAAAACTCACAGAAAAAGTGTTTCGTGGTGTTCTGCCACACCCTCCTGTGCTTAGTTTGTGTCTACTGTCTGTCCTGTCACTGGGCACCACTGGATCTCCTTTAACCCCACCCTTCAGAGGTTTATTGATGATTCATCAATGATGATCTATTATTGATGATATTCCTCAGCCTTTCCTCATATGAGAGGTGCCCCAGCACCTTACTCATCTCTGTGGTGCTTCACTGGTCCCTCTCCAATACGTGCAATATCTGCAAGTAAGGATGGGTTCAAAGCAAAGCAGAGGCTGTGTTAAGCACACTTGAACAGGGCAGCAACACAGGCAGTGAAATAGAAGGCAAAAAAGCTGTGCAAATATAAAATATCAAAGGTAATCTGTCACACCTTGGATTTTGTACATAAAGCCTTAGCACACAGGAATACAACTTGCAAAGGGCATGTTCTGTTTTGTTTCTGATGGGGAACAAACCAGGCATTACAGAGAAGCAAGATAGTTCAGGGAGAGAGCAGAGATGTTTGGAGGAATTGTGCATCTCTGGGTGCACATATCCGTGTGTCTGTCTGTGTGGGTGCCTGCAGTGCCTGCTACTGCTGAGGCTCTGTAATCTGATGCAAACTGTTTCATATATTAAAAAGCTGTAGTAATAAGAAGATCTTTTTAGAAATAGACAGATGTGGTATGTATGCCAAAGAATGACATTGCAAAGGGATTAACTGTTCAAGTGGTCAAATTAAACACGACAGAAATAGTTAGCTTCCCTTGGCCTGTAGCTCCTCTGCATGAGGCAGCTTGTCTCAAGTTGCCAATAGCTCATTGCTGCTAAGGCTAGGAGACAGTAATGTTAGGAATTGAAACATTTCCCAGTCTCTCTCTGTCTGAACTTATGCCTCGTGCTCTTATCTGTGCTGGGACAGGATACCCCAATCTCCTTGTGCCTAAACCTGGGCCAAAGCAGAGTGCAGCTCCCAGTGCAGCTCTTTCTAGAGCACTGTTCTAGCTCTTGGCATAGACATGTTTATTCTGGCAAAACTGAACTTCTGTTGTGTAATATGGGTGAAATAAGCTGCTCTGGTGAATACAGAGTTTTGTCATAACTAAGTCCATGGGAGGACTTCTGCTGACACAACAAGGGATAATACTCATCAACTGATACTGTAGTTTGTAGTGGAAGTCTGGTTTAAATCCAGGGCTGGATCTTATAACAGACTTATTATTATTATTATTATTATTATTATTATTATTATTACTNAGACTTATTATTATTATTATTATTATTATTATTATTATTATTATTATTATTACTACTACTATTATTAACAGCCTTATTCAGATTAAAGCTCTGGCTTGATACTTGATTCAGGATATTAGGACTAACAATGGGAGAAAACACAGGGGCAAGAAGTGCTCCAGCCAGATCCATGACTGTCCCAATACCATTGTGGTGTTTCTTGCACTTGGCTTTACTCTTTCAAAGCTCAGCTATTTTTGGACAGTTCTCCATAAGATTAATAAATGATTATTAGTCAGTGTCAGAGAACTTCAGCTGGCTGGATTTTTTTCTTCTTTTCAGTAGGAAAATCCTGCTTTATAAATACCTGCCTAGTTGCTTCAGTCTCAAGTTCCATAGCAAAGTATGCGAGATGTGCTTTAGTCATAGATTAGCAATATCAATTTATAGTATAAAATGAATGAAACTGTTCTGAAAGTCAGCCTAATCATTCCAAAGTCTATACGTGGCCCTTTCTCCTTCCCTGTTGTCCAACTATTACAATTTTTCCAGCCTCTGTCTGCACACATCCTGTCACCTCACTGCTTGCTGCCTAATGAGTGGCATCTTTCACTGGGTTATCAAATGCCCACACTGCCATCGTTTTTCTCCTTCCAACTGGGATAACGCTTCTGCAGCAAACCTGACCTGAACTCACATTTCCTGGGCTGCTCCTGCCACAACCCAATGCCAGGAGTTTTGAATAAGTGTCTCTGTAACTTATCTAAGGTATGTCCTGACACAGCTCTTGGAGCACCTGGGGTGAGGTTATTCAGACTGAGTCACTTATAAACACAAGGGCTTCATAACCAATGTGGTGGTTTGACAAGGAAGGAAGTTTTTTGGGAAGGTGGTGGTCAAACCAATCAGTGGCTAGAGGTGAATATTGGCACCTGGGGTGGCCACTAGGAACCTGGACACACCTTTGAAAACACACAGGGGTTAAAAAGCAGAGCGTGGCTAGAGGAACCTCCTCTTTGGGAACAGACCTGCCCTCCCCTGCCCAGCTGTGTCTGGGTGGGGGAGGGGGGTAAGCCATGCGGCCGGCCGGGGCTGAGGCAGGCCAGGCCGGAGCCCTGAGGGACCCTGGGGTGCTTTGGGCAGCCCCCCCCAGAGAGAGAGGAATGGAGACAGTCGGTGCCAGCTCGAAGTGTGATATCTGTGCTGGCACCTCGGGCTGAGGAGGAGAAGGGGGAGGGCAAGGAATGAAGCAGGTGCCCAGCCGCGGTCAGCCAGCTGTGGGAGTTAGATGTTCTGGCAGACAGCGGCTGAGATTTTTAACCTCTTCCTGGACAATGGAAGCCACAGAAGCACTAATCCTCCCTAATCTGAAGAAGAGAGAGATAGATGGAAATGAGCAAGTGGAGAGAAAGTTTGAGTAAATAAGAAAATGTCAGCAGAGGATGGGAAGCGCCCTGGATGGAGGAGATGATTGGAGTGGCTTTTGGCTGGACTTTTGCATAGCCACGGGACAGAGCCTATTCCTTCCTATAATTTAGAGACTGCATCTGGGGGGAGGCGATGGCTGGGAGCCAAGAAGAGTGCAGTGTGTCAGAAGAAGATGTGGAGGGAACAGAGATGGATGAGGAGGGTGAGGAGGAGCCATCCGCCTTCAGAGGATGAAGGAGATTCTCTGTTCCTGAGAACCCCAGGCCTCAGGGGAAAGAATATGGGAGGGACTGCTGTCCCAAATGTGAGACTGTCACTCTTCTCGAACTGGGCAGAGCATCCTTAAAAAAGGAAACCCAAGAAGCAGTTTGGATCCATGGTCAGTGGTGAGAGCACTGAACATGGAAGGAAGATTTGCACCCTGGCAGATTTTCTTTGGATGGCTGCCATGTGTGCCGATGGGAGCACAGGAGGGTTCGACCGTGCTTCCGGGGGGAGGCCTGTGGTGCGAGAGGGAGACTCCTCTCTCCTGATGAACTGGGAGTTGGTTGTGCGAGAGTTGGTACTGGACAGAGAACTGAGTGTTTGAGGGGTGGTTGCTGGATTGGGAAGGTAAAGCCTTGACTCATGGTGTTGATGGGAGAAAAGGGGTGGGGGAGGAGAAGTTTTGAAAACTTCCATTGTAGACGTTGTGTGTGTGTATGTATGTTTTTTTTTTTATTTTCCTTTCGTGTTTGTAGTAGGTGTAATAAAGCTGTATTCCTTTACCCCTGAGATGATGGAGCCTGCTTTGCTGTATTTTGGGTCACATCTCACAGTAGCCATTCTGGGAAATGTACTTTCATGGGGGCACTGGCATTGGGCCAGGGTCAACCCATGACAATCATAGGAAAGTGCTCTCCTTTCCACCCCCATTTCACCTCTCAGCTGCAGCAATCCAGTGCCCTTGTGGTGTTTTAGGATAGACATGGACATTTCCCTGCTTCTCACATAAGGTATCCTAAATGGTTCACTGACTCTGCTCTGGACTACATATAATCATTGTGCCAGAGAGATCAACTTAAGTCTGCCAGACTTTTTACTACTAAAACCTCCTGCAGCTCCTGAGCTAAATGCCAGAGATTGTTAAAGGCCCTAACTAATGAAAATTGGCTTTGCAACCACCGTAAATTGGAAAGGGGACAACAAATAAGCTGGCAACACTTCCTGCTGATAACCAGGTTATAAAAAATAAAAACATTTGCAGAAGAATTGTATGGCAATGAACACACAGTCCCTCACAGAGCAAAAGAGGGACACTGAGGTACTTACCAGCACTCCCAAGGAATGAGATATGGGGCCATAACAGATGTGTTTGGGAGAACACCAGTTCACAGCAAGCCAGACCATAAGGAATTATTAGGAAAGAAAAACAAAACCAAGAACTACCCTGTGCTTATATTTTAAATACCAGGTACAATCTTGGTGTCCTACATTGCAAAAATAGTGGAATTAGAAAAGGTCCATGAAAGGGTACCAAAAACTGGCCAGTCCTGTGGAGTGGCAGGGACAGAAATATGAGCTGTGTATGGCATGATCCCCTTGCTCTCAGTGGCATCAGAGGCGCAGCGTAGCTTTTGCTGGATCTCTGATAAGCCTCTGACTTTTGGGGTTTTTAAAATGAAAGTCCTTCATGAAGCAAAATCTGCATGGCCTTGAGACAAAATGTCAAGAATCTCTGAAACAGCCAGTCAACACAGCTGGTAAAAATGTTCTGGATAAGGAATTGCAGGCAGTGGAAGTGCTGAAATGTAGTTAGATTAAACTAGAGCTGTTCTGAGCAGACTGACAAAAACATGCCTGCACAAGCAGTATCTTCAGCATCATTCACAAAGCTGCTAGTGTCAGTGAAGCTGACTTTACCCAAAATAATCATGCATTTTTTCTACTTTTATCTAGATTTACAAAAATAGCAGCTCTGATCTGCTACAGTGTCTATCTGGAAGTCAGCTAGACAAACAGACAGGGATTCCCACATGCAGTCACTGGAGTTGCATCCAAAGTCTGGTGAGTTACAGCAAAAAGAGCAGCTGCAGAGCCTGCCATGATCCAGGGACTGCCCAGGTGTCAGATGGCCAAAGTACTAATACAGCAAATTGCTGGAAAAATGCTAAGCACAATACACCACTGATTCTGTGTTATTTGTGCTACATTTCTCATTCATGGTGTCATGTCTGACTATTGCTACAGCTTTGATCATAGAGGGACCTGGCAGAGGACCATTCTAACTACAGTTTGGAGTGCTCTTTCTGGGAGCAGGCTCAGATACATGGTTGTATCTCCCTGTGCAGGTTGCCTGTTTGCCACGTGGCATCCTTATGTATAGACATATGTACACACAGATTAATAAGTTAATTCAACACAAGAACTCGATGGTGAGACAGAGCACCCCAAGAGGAAAGTTCTTTCCTGTTGAGATAAAGCAGTTGCTCTGTTAGCTTAAGCCAGCAGAGACTTTTTTCATGTTACCCAGAATTGCTTAGACTGACATTTTCTGAACATCTATGCATTCGAAAGAGACTAAACTATTTGAAAGGAGCTATTAACATGCATGCTTTAATTTCACTTCTTTTTTATGTTAGGCTCTTACAGAAAAATACCAGATTTTGATATGAACATCTGTTTCATGTTTTTCTAAATGTGAGCTTAGTATGAAAATTACCCACTGAATTTTTGGTTTCAGCAGCCTTCTAGCTCTTCAGAGTGCATTCAGGAGCCTTGTCTTTCTAGTACTGCTATGAACTCAGCTCAGCTTATGGCTGTATTGTCTTCTGAAAATAACTTGGCCAACACTGGATGTGTTCAGATGTTTAATTAACTTTTTTTCAATTAGTCTCCATTAGCAGTTGTCACTTGTTTTTGCTGAGGCACTCCAAGAGATGTTACTCAATTCTCAGTCTCATGCAACCTCATTTAACTTTTATCTCAGTTAAATGCAGGGAAATAACAATCATATCTGCTCTTTCCAGAAATGTTCTTTCCAGTGTTTTAGTTTATCAAAAGACCCAGCAGATGTTTAGCAATTGGGAAGCCAGTGTAGAGAGCACAAGTCTGAGCTTGATTTTCTGGGCCATTCTTTTCCTCACCCCAGAGGATGAAGGCATTAAACACCATCATACTTGCATCTACCAAAACAAAAGCAATTTCCTTTTTAGGAAA
Organism: Urocynchramus pylzowi; assembly: GCA_013397555.1. NCBI lineage: Eukaryota > Metazoa > Chordata > Aves > Passeriformes > Fringillidae > Urocynchramus > Urocynchramus pylzowi. Next base: position 904,827 of record VZRH01003036.1, on the reverse strand, counting down.
AGTACCTTGAAGGTACATTAGGTACCTTCAACTGGCAAATGTCCCCAAATACAGGAATTCCTTTCAGTGTGGGCGAGCATCCACAAGTCAGAGGATTTTCTGAGTTATCCAAACTCCCATACCAATAAAACCAGACCTTTGGTACTTCCTACTTCAGGCTGGCTCAGAAATTGCTCAAATGGGCTTTCTTTTTGACAGATCAGCAGTTCACATTTAGGGTTAAAGTGGATATACAAGGTGGAAGAAGAGAACTAAATCAGAAGAAAATATTTGATTCATTTTAAACTCTTCAGAATGCTTGACCTTGACCTGGGTGAGATTCAGGTACAATTCATCTCTCATGAGTATGGCTGTCTGAGATCACAACAAAGTTCTGCTTCAGTTTATGAAAACTGTGGATATTTTATTCTGTTACTACATGAAGACATATTCTCACCAAAGTGAGAGGGTTTTGCACACATTTTCACTGAGAACCTAAAAATTCCAGTAGTGAATTTAATTATGAGACTGCTGAGACACTGTTAATTTCCCCTTCAAACGTATGGATGATGTACAGGGTTTGCTTTTAATATCTGCTCATGTATGGTTTTTTTACATGCTACCGTTGTATTTCTGAGGCCATCAGTGACATCCAGTGGCCAACTAGATTAAGCCTAGACATGTTTTATAGACATCTGCTCACTGCTTTCCTTAGTAAAAAAAAAAAAAAAAAATCAATATAAATGTTAACCATGCAGTTGACTTCTTTGGTTTAATTCTCTCACAGGTGTGATGGGAATCTTCCTGGAGAAGACTCTCAGGACTGAATGCCCACTGTTTCCTCCCTTTGAGATGGTGAATCCCATGGGAGGCACAAGGATTTGATTCCAGCCCTGTGTGCTGTGCCAGTATCAGTCAAAATTAAAGCTGCAGTCTCTCAGGATTTGAATTGGCGCACAACTATAAATAGCTGGGTTTTGGTTTTGATGCAGGCAGACATGAATCTAAATATAAGTGTTTCCTGTCGTCCCCATTTCATTAATGAAATTTTACTTTTACTGGTTTATTTTAAATTAGCTACTCTAAAAGCAGCTGATAGTAAATGCAAAGTAAATACAAATATTTATTCAGCCCCAATCATGCATCTGAATAAAAAATGAGTACAAAATACTACAGAGCAGGTAGTCATACTGTATCTAACATAAATGTAAGAATAAAATCAAGTGAGATAACAAATTTTCAATATCAAATTCCAAGCTTCCTTGCAGTGAGTGACTGTGTTGTTGACTCAGTTAAACAGCCTTTACTGGGTTACAAAGAGCGGTTCTGGAGGAGGTGGTTGATGTTGTTCAGTCCCTCCAGTGGGGACACCACAGGGGGTTGTATCTGGCCCTCGTCCTGCAGCTCTCCTGGGGTGGTGGGAGTTCATGTCACCCCCTCCTCCTGCCCCTCCCTGGGAGCTCAGGGGAGCTGCCTCATCCCCAGGGGAGCTGTCTCATCCTCAGGGGAGTTGTCTCATCCCCAGTGAGTGTGTCACACATGGTGAAAGCAAACGGGGCATGTTTGCCCTCCCCTGGGTAGCCCATGCAAAACCATTAAGTTTTCATTGGTAAAAGAGCTCTTTAAATAGAAAAGCATATGAAAAGAATAGAAGTTGAGGACCAAAACTTTTGGTGTGCAGTTCCTGGAGCACAGGGTTCAGTTGCTGGCTCAGCAAAGCACAGACAACTGTTCCATGTTTGCTCCCATCATGTTCCATCAGTCATTGTGCTACTCACATGTCAGTTCTTTGGTGCCTCTCATCTTGTAGTAGACAGTGAATTTTCCTGTGACCTGCTTCAATAAACTATTATGTCTGCACTTTGTAAAAAAATTAAAGGGCGAAATGCAGTGTTTTAGAAAAGGACATTCATGCCAGCTATTACCATTGTCATATTTGTGATTTATTTTCCCCCCATTATCCTTTTTCCATAGCTGGCATTAACTAAAGAAATGGGGCTGCCTGTGAAAAATAGCTGCAGTCATCAGAAACAAGGAGAAAAAATAATAAATTCCAGAACTCTAGTTTAGAATAAAGTGGCTCACTTCTGGGAAACATTGTATAAGTATGAAGCAGCAGTGACTAAAAACTAAATGTCTGTTGTTCATTAGTCCACCAGATAATGAACTAAAAATACTTCATGGATTAGGGCATGGAAGATGGAATCTGTGCTCATCTGTACAACTGACAAGGGAGAAGAGCATCAATGAAACTAAAATTTACTCCCCATTTAGGCTGCACTGTTGCAGAAGGAACCACCTCTTCATTTACAGTACTTTAAATTCCTTTAAATACATAAATAATATGCATTTAATTGGTCAATAAAGGCCAAATCCAAGGCTGTGGTTTCAAAAGCTTACATATTTGAAGTGCACTAAATAGACTTTAATTTCAAAGGTAAATGATGTTTACTAAGCTTTCTTGATTCTTGCCAGGAGGAGGACAGAAGGACAGGCTGACTTACAGGTCAGACACTCAGAGTAAATATTCACCTTCTCAACAATCCTGACTACACTTCTGCCTCAACTCTTTCCACAGTACCCAGCAGCCACTGAAATGGCAGCCCTGTGCACCTGGCTATGAGCAGTAGTGAGGGACTGCAAATATGTACATTTAAATACTTGTAGAGTATATTTTATATTTATATTTTATATATTTTAATGTATATATTATATAGTGGCCAAATATACTTTTTTTCATGTCAAGCATTGGTTCAGAAACAGCACTTTAATTAGTCTGTTGAAGGTGCCATTACAAATATCCATGTTCAGTTCCAGGGTATGAGTGCCTTCATTTTTCTCAGTGGGAGACCAACAGCTTCCTCCAATTCCACAGCAAAGAGAAAGGGAAAAGCTTGTGAAGCTGCTGCGAATGTAATATAGAAAAATGTTGAGGATCATTTCTGTAGTAATTCCTGTGAAAGCCAGTAATACATTTAGAAACTTGCAATTATACATGCAAGGCATCGTTACTGGCAAGCAGCACTGCAATGAAAGGCTGTACAGTTGGTACTGCGGTCACTGACAGTTTGCCCTGTTCTGCTACATGGTTTCCTTTTTATGTATCTAGTAAAGGTATTTTAATGGTGTTTCACCACTGTAATATACAAACAGCATTTTCTATGAGGCAGAAAATTAAAATCAAAGGTGGATACCCAAAGGCATTGAGAAAGTATGTTAGTTTCTTTATTTATGCAGTTATTTAAAGAAGAATATCATATGAAAACTGGCATAGCTAAGCCAAGAGTATTCATTGGGATAGTTGAGCTCAAGGTCTTCAACTCACTATCAGCTGCGTATTCTGCTCATTGCAAGAAGCTTTTGCCATGTTTGCTTTGAAGGGTGCTGATAACCCACAGTGTAAAAATGCCACTTCTTCAGTCAGTGTGGAGCATTTGTTAATTTTTTCAGGGAAACTAATCATAGCTGCATTTTGGAAATCTAACTTTCAAAAGGCTCCTTTGCACTTCTGACATTGAGGTTCAGGTCTGCTAAGCTCCTTCATGTTCCTTAGCCTATTTTCATTAACATTTCCTGGCTTCACAGAGAGCTGGTCACAGCCATGCCAGCACTGTGTTTCCATCTAAGGTTTGTCTCAATTTTGGTCTAGATTAGAGCAATTATGGAATTAATTATTGGCTGTACAGCTGTTCTCCTTGCAGCCTGACAAAAGGCAGCCTAGCATACAGTCTTCGCTGCAAAAAATGCTGGTGACAATGCAAATCTGGTGTGCTTAGTCTGATACAGTCACAGCAAGTCCCATCAGAGAGCCAAACCAGTGCTACAGATGCTGCTTGCCAGGAACTGCTTGCCTTGCCCCCAGCATGCCTGACCTTCTGCAGGCTTTGGGCAGGGGTTCTGAACACATCTCTGGGATCTGTAACGTGTAATATCCAAGGATCGGAGATGCAGACAAGTCGGCACATAAAAAGTTTTTGTCCCCTGTTTAGGCAACCAAATCCTCCATCCAGTTATCTTAATACTGAACTGCTTCATCAGTTGTAAGAGAGTTATTTCTCAAGTGCATTATTTGTACTTTTGATCCTGTGCATTTCAATATGCCAATAGAGTCCTGTTTGGTCCACTGCCTTTATTGACATGCACACATTTTCTCTAAGAATTAGAGGTAAAATTAGCAGTACTTTAGCCTAACTGGTGGCACTTTCCCCTTTCCATCTGCTTCCCTACATCCTGCCCAACCACCAGCCCACACCATCCCTCATGTGCTTCAGCAGAGGGTCCATTATTGTTATAAAATATCTTTTAAAAGCCTGAATAATAATGAATGTCCTTGGAAACTCGTGCTCCAGCATGGTTCAGCATGATTTAATTTTCAGCAAATCTTTTGCAAGATTTGCTGCTGGGCAGCTGCTGCTCTCAAAGCCACATCTTGCCTGCCTCCCTTCTTGGCACAGGGATTATGAACTAACCAAGTGAATTTAAATATTGGTTTAATCTTTGAGGATTTAGATGATTTTCATTTAGGTGTGCCAGGTCTGCTGTGGGCACAGGCTGCCTGTCCCCAACCCTCAGAGCTCCTCTGCAGCTGTGAGGGGTGGGCACAGACCTCTTGTGAGGCTCTTGATTACATGTCCCTGGTTCCTCTGCTTTTATCAAAACAGCAAACACTCACCTCTTCCTGCTAAAACCCAGCAGAAGTGGCAAGCAACTTGGATGCTCTAAGAAAAACTCAAGAGCCTGTAGGAGAAAACACAGCTGCCATGAAGAAGCAACCTGGGCTGAATTTAAAGCTGCATCTTGAACAAAAGTCATCTGCAATGGCTACAGTTCAGCAGAGCTCTGCCTATGGTTCTTTCTCACCAAAGACAGCATCTCAATCCATAATCCCCAAGGCAGCTCAGTTTAAAAACCTCCACTGTGCTGCATGCTATTGTCACCATTGGAGACTTGGAGAACTTGAGGCCTGCAAGGATGAGCCAGACTTTCAAAGATATCACTAATTCTCCATTGTTGTGCTTGCAATTTGCAATTCATTGGATTACATAAATCACCCATTAGCAACCCGAAACATTGCTGAATTGCTTCAGAAGCCAACCACACCAAGGCTTCTGACATTGAAATAGTGAACCCTTACTGTAAATTGCTTGTGTGCTATTCAAAAAGCAAAACAATATTTCAAAGAAACAGCAAATAATTTTTGACAAATAGAATGGATAATTTTAAAAAATCTGTGAGCCAAAAAATAACTTCTTGTAGTTAATACTTTCAGCCTGAACATCTTCAAAACCAAATCCCATAGCCAGATGTTTGCACTCTGACTGTCTTCCTCACAACAGCTTTACTCAACAGCTAGCAGAATTGTCAGGATTTTTTAAAATTGTTTTCATTTGGATGCATTATATTAAATATAAAAAGCAGTGATAAGATCTTTTTGGAATCATATATTTATTTCCTAATGAAATCTATTTCTATTGTTATCATGCTCCTCTGTAAGTGAAATCTGAATTGGCTCTGTAATATCTGTGAAACTGCTTCCACGTTGAACCCTTGAATTGGCTTTCAGCTTTCAGTGACTTTCAGTAAATTGTCCAGTGGCTCCCTGCCAATCTGAAAGTCTCTGTAAATGCAAAGCAATTCTCTAAGGAGCATTTTGGAAGCACAGGTGCATTTGGTTTCAGTAATAGGCAAGGCAGAATCTAAAAAACATTTTTGGATATTTATTTATACAGTATAAATGGGTATAACACTGTGTATGATGCTGTTGGCATTTTAATTCCCAAACTGCATCTTAGAAATTCAGAACTTTTCCCTTCCTACAGTGAAACCTGAATGTTGCAGAAACAGAGAGAAAGAAATGAGATTTTTTTGAACCAGATGATCTTTCCAGTCCTTTCCAACCCAAACACTCCTATGATTATCAATAACTGAGCTATCATATTTTACCCCTCTGGTACACATAAATCTGAAAAAAGCTTCAGCTGTGTCACTCCCAGACATAACTGATACTGGAATTTTGCTTCTCTATGATGTTCATCAGCTGCTGTTCTACCTGTGCTCTTCATTCCAGGCACAGAGACAGGACCACACACCTCCCCATAGAGCACAGGACTTAGCCTTAGCACTGCTGCTGTCCAGGAGAACAGAACAAGCTTCTGAAGAAGTATGAGGTCAGGACTGGATGGGCAGTCCAGCACTCCTGGCTCAAGCAGCCAGGATCACAGGTGAGGTCTGTACGTGGTAACACCTCCTTTCAGTGGGTGTTTGTATTGGAGGACTGGACAACCAGGCAACTAACCCTGGGGTTTGCTATTGTTGGTTAGCTGAGTGGTTGGGGGTTTTTTTACATCTCTAAACAATGTTAAAAACCTGCAAAGCAGAACTGGTCAGAGAGCTTGCTGGAAAAACAGGAAAATTATAAGAATGACCAGATGTTAGGACTGAATTTTCACTTACCCCAAAACAAGCAAGAATTAAGTTGGATGAAATTCTTTGAGTGGGATTACTTCTGGCTAGCTTTTATTGACCTGATTTTTTTCTTTTTTTTTCTTTTTTTTTTTTTTTTTTTTTTTTTTTTTTTTTTTTTTTTTTTTTTTTTTTTGTAAAACAAACTGTCTAAAAGCTTCATCCACCTCAGCTGCAGAGGTCATTTTTACACAAAACTGCTCATTGCAGAGCACTGGAAGTTTATCTATCATTTCTCCCCAGCAACACAAGAGAAATGGTGGATCCCACCGTGCTTGGGATGGAAATGACACAGACTGTGTGAGTCTGAAGAGGTGTGAGCACAGACATTTGCTGTGATAAACAGGGCTGGGCATGCCCCCCTGCCCTCTCACTTGTTTTTTCAGTCATAAAATACTGTACCATTTTCACTGATCTCAGATAGAATAATCTCTCTCTAATCCATGGAGATTCTGGGACTGAAAAGCAGAGGAAGGGATTTTTCCCTAGCATCCACTCACACCCAGTCCTTTCTCACTAGTATGCTCAATTAATCACACTATCTTCTCTGAGGTTTACTGATTTAGTAAATGCATGAGATTGCATCATCAGCTTGAATAAAGGGACATCTGACCCAATACTTTTTTTCCTAAAAAATACTGTGAGAAGGTATTTACAGAAAATACACAAATACAAAAAATACACTGAATACACGATGTTTTCTTCTTCACCAGATGACACACTGCCCAAGCTGTCATTGGTGTAAACAAATATGAAAAACTAGGAGACATGCACAAAGAGTTTGTTCTCCTGCAAAAAAGTTTTTTGCCTACTAAACCAATTACTAAAGACAGGAATCAATCCTGACTGATGATGGCAGGAGACACAAGAGTAAGTTGTACTCAAAGCCCACCAAGGAGGATGATCAGCTGACCTCAGTGGTGATTCTCTTTGCTTTGTCCTCCAGAATGACTACACAGGCACTGATCATAATAAACCAAATACTGGTTGTGCTTGCCACACCATGTCAGATAGCAGGTGCATCTTAAAAGACAAGTAATTATAACCTACCAAGATTATTAGATTAGCAAAAACACAGCTTCAAAAGAACATGGAAGCAAATTTAATTACCATGATAATTTCCTCTTGGTATGAGAAATACTGACTATACTCCTGCGATAGCTTATTTTATAAATCAAACAAGTCTTGCCACTACTACTGCCTAAGTTACTAAAGCACTTAAAAATATGGAACTGCATTTCAGATGTGAAGTTTTATGCTGGAATAGCCTGTGAGTATTATGCAGTCCTAGGACCTTAAAAAACTGATTTTCTTCCTTTTTAGGGCAAATAAAAGCTCGAGCTACTGAGCACTAGGTAGCATACAAATATATTTGTTCAAACTGTGTCTCCTATTAAGAAATTCTGATGTTTTTAATAATTGATACAAAATGAAGTAGTTTTGTAAAATATCTGGGTATTTTCTCCTTTGACAGTTAGCATTTTAGCATTGCTTATAAAAGAGTCTTTCTAATGAAAGGATAGAAGAAATCAGCAGGATATTCACTAAGAAAATGTTTAGACTGGGCCCAGACCCCTGAATTTACTGACACTTTTACTAAGAAAAAGTGGAACTTGGCACTGAGACCTGTATGATTTCAATCATTCATATGTCTTTAACACAGAAACCTCACAGTTCTCCATATCTTCAGTGTCATGGGATCAAAGTTTAAAAGAAAAAAAATCAAGAAAAGAGTGTCTGTGCTTACTTTGCTGCCTGATAAATGTAGACAATGCTGCTGATGGGATATTGGAAAATGTCATTGCTCAAATACCAAAGGAGACTTTCAATCAGGTCCCCTAGAAGACAATTCCTTTTAGACATCAAAAATATCTACAGGTCTTTTTTTTTGTTCTGTTCTGTTTTAGAGATTAATATTAATATCTCTTGCTTAGTTTATATTTACTTTAGATAGCAACAGCTACCATTAATTTTTATTTGAAAATATCTGCTGCAGCTGGGACTGGTATTTGTTTCAGGAACAAAGAAGTGTGCAACATAAGCCTTCAAGAAACAATCTGCCCTCAGATGTTCATGGACAAGTCCCATTGAAGCTAGGGTATAACTTCAGCACATAAATTGGTTTTATCATCAGCATAATGTTTCTCTATAAAGTGTTCTGGATTTCTAGAGCAAATGTAAAGTGCTGTTTCTGAACACTAATGCTATTTCCTTCACAGAAGTAAAATATGCTTCAATTTTTGGCAAGAAGTTCCCTCTCTACCCAGGGATACATTGCATGAGTAAAAGAAACAAGCCACTATGAACTGAATACTCTAAAAAGAAAGAAAGAGAGAAAACTCTCCTCCTGGTTGAAAACAGGTGATTGGTTCATTTGCGCATGCTGTGCAAAACTTGCCACAAAGTACTTTGTGCCATCAGCATGAAAAGAATCCTTTGCCCAGGCAGGAGATTAGTGTGGCCAGCGGGAATCCCCGCACCCGAAATTCAGATCAGAATGGGTAAGTTCATGGGAAGTCGGAATTTTAAAGGGATTGTTCTCATGATGCCAAGAGAGCGGCAGGAACAGCCAACTCTCCAGGTCCATCCAAATCTCAATTTTCTCTCTCAACAAACGCCCACCGAGGGAGCAGAGCAGGAGGGGCTGGCTTTGCCCACCTCCAGGTGTGTTATGTTATGCAAGAGTGAGCCATGGAGGTGACAACAGCTACCTCGGGCACCCCACCTGAGACCCCCGGCCGCAGCCTCTCCTCCCCTGCGCTCCGGCAAACCCTGCGAAGCTGGTGCTGGTGCTGGCGGCAGCTGAAGGCTGCGGTCCCCCGCAGCAAAATCCCTGCATCAATCCGCCTTACAGCGGGCTCTGATTTTGGCTGCCATGGCAGCCATTTCCAGCCCTGAGCGGGGCACCGGGAGCGGTGCGGGCCGCAGCTGCCACTCCCCTCCTGTGCCGCCAATTGTGCGGCCGCTTCGGGAGCGCTCCCGGCCGCCAGGGACGCTTTAGAGACCTTCGAATTAACCTTTTCACTGGAAAAGAGATTGTCGCCCTATAGAAAAGTATGAATTCAGAGTAAAGCCTTTCTGCAGGATTAGTCCATTAGAGGCAAACGAGAAAGGGTTTTTTTTGTTGTTGTTGTTTTGTTTTTGTTGGGGTTTTTTTGTTTGTTTTGTTTTGGTTTGGTTTGGTTTGGTTCTGCAAACTATAAGTGATTACGGGATTTAAAGGGAAAAAAATGGTCTGTCTATAGTAGGGAATATCAGTGTTGGAACAATGAATGTTCTTATCCTCTGCCTAAGTCCTTGTACTGCCCTTATCTCCAGCCCATGGGCCTGACTGCCAGGAGAGTGAGCTAAGAGAGAGACAGAGTAACCACTGTCCTGTGTGGTCCTTCCCTCCTTCCTGCCTGCAGAGAAAAAGGTGTATTAGAGATGGGAATCTGCTTCTACGTAGCTGTTATACAGAAGGGGAGGGCCGTGCTAAGATTTTATATCGGAGGGAAAAAAAGTCACCTGTTTCCGTGAGAGTTTCTTCTTGTTTAATTTTGACCCTTTTTTGGGTGCTGTTTTCTTTCCCCATCCTCCTGCTTTTCCAAGTTTTTTCCAAGTCAGTTATTCATCCTGTTAATAACCAAAGCAACACCAGCTGCTCATCTCAGCTTTGGGAGAACAGTAAAAGACTGTGGACTGTGGATTTATCATCACCTTAAAAACAAAAGATTAATATGCATTTTCTTTTTAAGAGATCCATATACACACGTGGTTAGGTACAAAGGATTTTTTTTTTTAATCAATTAATTGGGGTGGGCATTTTCAGTCTGGTCACAAATCTGAACAATCTTAAAAGAGCAAAAAATTTTTCTTCACAAGGGCTGAAGGACAGCATTTAATAAATAGGAAATCTGTTTCCTGTTCAGTATCTGGTAGAAAGAGTGAACACCTTTCTTTTAATTCATCGTAAGACCTTAAAAAAGGTGGGGTTCCTATAGGCCCCATAGTAACTAAAGGTAAAAGGATTTCAAACTTCAGACCTTGCAGTCCTTACATCAAAGCTATTTAGTCCAGACCTTATGATCAGACTTTCAAATAGATTCTGATCTTTGTTTGGAAACCATCTGGCCAAAGAAAAATAGCCAACTGTTTCAGTTATTTTTCTTTTTTTTTTTCCTTTTTTTCACCTCATCCCAAAAATATATTTTGTGAACAGCATTCCACTTTTTATCCCTTTGTGTCAAATGTGATAAAGGACTTTTAAATATCCAGTATGTTCTTTACACATAACAAAGTTTGTGTAATCACATGCTTGTAGCAGTAAAATTCCATATTCCTTCCCTTTACAGATGGTGCAGTAATTATCAGATAGCTCTCAGAATATAACTCAGGGTGTGGAAAAGACACACAAAGTTTACATGCATGCTAACACACCCTTTTACAGAATTTCAAATGTAACCAGTTTTTTGGTTGTATGGTCACATTAAAATTCCCCTTTTGCAACATTTTATACAAAAAACAAACACCTGGATTCATAGTTTCCTAAAGGAGTCATCTGAAAATAGGTACTTTCTGCCAAAATGTCACAAAGATTTATGTGCTTACATTCATGGATTAAATTGAGGACAGGTGGGAGAACATTCATGTATGAGAAAGAATGATAGCAAATTTATGTGTAAAAAAGGCAGGGGGAGGAGGGCAGTTATTAGTTATGATTTCTGGTGGTTTAGATAAAACAGACATAGATTTTGTAAAAGAGAAGGTACTATGCCTAGAAAGCCATCCTTCAGCAGTGAAATAATTACCTATGGGATGTATTCCCTTAAAGTGAAGAGAGAGGCATTCTGGAATTCCAAATCCTCTGTTTCAATCTCCTGCATGGCATTGAGTGGCACTGGGGTGCTGCACCAGGCACGGGAATAGATGTTTGTGGGGTGGATTCACTGTGCCCCAGCACAGGGCCAGCAGGCACTGAAACCCTATAGCTGCTTCCTTTCCCTGGCCAGGGGAACTTTGCCTCTCCCAAGGATACCACCTTCCCCCTCAGAGGAGATCTGTGGGGTCACTATCCTTCCCTGGAACCCCTCAGACACAGTGGCCACTGAGCCTTCTGCAGGGAGCCCTAGAATAGGGGAGCACCAGGGCAGAGGAGACTCACACTGAGTGAGCTGCAGTGACAGCAGCAAGAGCACCAAGATGTTTGTGAAAATTTGGTTTTAAAGCTGATCCTTATTTCAGACACTTTTCTAATCCCTAAGTAGTCTTGAAGTAGGACCACATGATGCCTGGCCAGGAAGTGTAGCTGGATTCTGGCAAATTTCTTATCTGGATTTTATTGGGGGTAGGGGTGGTGGCATTAATTAAAAGCCTCTGTTGGGTCTGGCTACCAAAGCTGGGCCATGCAAACCCAAAACAAGCCCTGCTGTGCTCAGATCCTATATAAGACACTTTCAAAATAAATTTTACACTGAAGAAAACTGTAACACAGCTCAATAGTCAGCCAAGCCAGCTGCCCTTCCAGCCTCTCTACAATGCCATCCCAACTATTATTAGGATCCACAGCTAAGATACAATGTAAACCAAGCTGTTCAGTGCTCACTAAATTCCTTTCAGAATAAAATTAACTTGATTCCAATCCATGCACCCAAGCTTGCTGTGTAGACATTATCATTCCTTTAAAACAGTGATGTAATGAAGATCAACATATTCCCACCTTCTAAATCACAGGGGGTGATTACATTTAGACAAATGAAAACTGAAGCATATTGACCAGATTGGGTTTTTTTTTTTCCTCCCCTCTGCAGGAAATGATTGTAGTGGAAGGCAGTCTAGTGTTTAACAGAAGTACTGTGTCTTATGTAAATAAATATATAGCTAGAAACAGTCACAGAGGTTAAAGGACATCTGTAAAGAGAAAAGTATGATTCCTAGACTCTCTTAAATTTATTTAGTAGAGGGACTAAAGAAAGTTTCTGACTGGGCAGTAAGGTGCTAATAGTCCAACCAGAAAAATGTTAGCTTCCCAAGTCTGGATGCCAGAAGAAACTGTAAATGGCTAGGAGCTGACACACAATTCTTCTATCCAAGAAAAACATGTTATTCTGCACAAAAAAAAAAAAAAAAAAAAAAAAAGGGTGCAGTGTTATTGTTCTATATTAATCCTCCCATGCATAAATTTAGCTTTAAAATTGTTAAGTGGAAGCCATCAACCTATGCTTCATAATTTAATATTTATTTTTATTCATTGTTGCCTACAATTACTTCTTAGAAATCTAAAGCTGAATTAGATTTCCTCTCTGAATTTATTTTTCCTGTATCACACATGCATAAAGATCTGTCAACATGGAGCACTTGCATGCTGAACCACCAGAATTGCTTTTGTGTCTAGAATTGAATTAAATTATTTATACAGAGATGGTGACTTTTAGATTAGAACTTAATTACAGCAACATTTCTGCAAGCAAAACAAGTTGACTTTAGCAAGCTTATAAGTGAGAATCACTAATAACGACCTGCTCAATGAGTATTTCAGTATTAGTTTAACAACATGCTTCAAGAGGTGCTCCAAACACAGGGGCATTTCTGACTTGTCAGTTGCCCTGTAACTACAGAGTTTGAGTCCTGATCATAATCAGAGTAACACTGACTCATCTGGATCTTTCTCTGAAATCAGAAAGAAAGGTTATTTTAAAAACTATGACTTGTCATTTCATCTTGTGAGGTACAACTGAAGCTTCTGGAAATTCATCATTCTTCAGATAACATGGAGTTTCCTGGCTATGGTTCACCGGTTTAGCACAGCCTCTGGATTATATTTATATGATTATAACATATTTATAATATGTTATAGCCATGTTGTTTGCAACCCTTTGAAAAGTGGAAGATTGAATGTATGCTCTTTTCCCAGCAGGATGTTACATTTTGTTACCTAGTTACATGGTTGGATCAAATTCTGTCCTCATTTTCACCTGTACAACCACATTGAAATAAGTGGAAATAGGCAAGTGAAAAAAAAAAGCAAATGTAAAGTGAGGTCACTGATCCCTTTTTCTCAAAGATAAGAAGTTTTCACATGGCAGCAGCCTTGGGAGACAAATAATTTTAGACCAAATTAGTCCCAGTGGTAATGTTGATTTTTAGCAACTGTCTTACACCAGGGATAGATTTCATTCCACTGTTCTTTGTTGGTCTCATTAATAAGCCACCTTATGTCACTCAGTCTGCATGCAAAAGTATCATTACTACTATTTAATTACTTTGTTTTTGAAAGAAAAACTACCCCATTGGGTTGAGTATAACCAGCAATGTGGCCAAATTAAAGTTTTGTACTCCAACCCAAATATTTTTTTCTTTGTTTCTGCATATGTAATTACATGTAATTTTTAGTTGTGTACAGAATTTTTATGATAAAACTACATTAATCATAAATTCATCAATGCAGCAAAAATATATCCAAAGAAACGTGGTATAATGTTACAAACATAAGACATGTTTTAGGATGGAAAGAGGCCAGGATTCTCATCTTCATCTATCCATGAAGATATTCCATTCACTATAAATGGCTGAAATTCCATTCACTATAAATGGCTATGACTCTTGATGGCTTAAAATTACCAAGAGAACCGTAAGAACAGGGTGCACAAAATCCACTGAAGGATGAGCACAGCCAGGGCAGTGCTGGCAGTGGGTGCTGCTCACACAAGGCACTAATTGTCACCCAGGCTCCCACTCCTGGCTGTGTTGTCACCTTCCCTGTGCCCTCATACACAGGTTCTCCAGATCTCTGGATATTCGGTTTCCCCAGCTCCTGAAGTGGTTTTTGTTATGTTTCTGTCACTCAGATTAGCTCTGAAGGCCCGCCATGCATGCTATGGCTCCTTAGAGAATAAGGGCTCAAAGTTTATTTAGCTCCTGAAGGCCTGTTCTAGCACTAATTAAAAGTAACCATTTATCTAGGGCACTGTGGGCCCAGCTCCTGCACAACTGAGGAGCTGAAGTCAGGGAACTTGCTCCAAATGTAAAGCAGCATCCAGGTGAGAAAAATTTCTCTCTCTCTGTGCTTTTGCAACAAAGCCAGGCTAAATTCTAATCTAATTATAGTCCTCAAATCAGCAGTGTGTTACCAGTTCAGGGTCTTTTTATCTTCAGATCCTCAAGAAGACAATTCATAAACAAACAGTGGTTGTGAAATCCAGTCAGGCAAGAGATGGCTCTGATTTCAGAGCAGAAATCCATGCTATGTTGATGGCACTACTGGCTCAAATATCATATTTACATTCTAGTTTTTGATGGCTTGCAGTTAGGAATCAGACAAGCTGTTCTGTAGGTGGTCTAAATTATATCCTGTGTGCATGCTGCATGCTGAGAGGAGTTTGCTGATCTAACAAATGATAAAAGACTAAGCAGTCACCCACTGTAAGTCCAAATCTTTACCCTGGCAAACCTTACGGTGATTTTTCATAGGGGTCTGCCTGAGTAATGGCTGTAGAATTTGGCCCATTTTGACCATACCAATGATTAGCAGTCAAATACCAGGAACCCTGACCCTCTGGTCCATTTTAGGTATTTAGAGCTGATTCACATTATTGCAATAACAAAAAAATCTTACTATCTTCTAGCCTTTTTTAACCTCAGATTTCTCTGTGATGAAGATATTTTCTCCATTTAATGGAAATGGTTTTTTAGACATATCTAATCACCTAAATATGCACATGTGTGACTTGTGGGATTTTCTAGAATACCTGAGTGCCTGTCTTTCAGTAAAATCAAGGAAATTAACAGCTAAATGTCTTTAATGAGTGATACCAAACTGATTGATTAAAAAAAACAAAATCACATTAGAAAGCTTTAACAAAGCAGGATATTTATTCTGCCACCCCTATGTCAAACCACTACGCAGATATTGCGGTGTGATTTCATGGCTTGCCTCAGAACCCCGGGTTCCTCCTCTGAAAATTCCCTCCCAGGTGTGTCAATCCACCATCCTTCCCCACCCTGACCCCAGCCGCGTGGTTTGCTCATCCTTTTACCCAGGGGAGAGGGGGAAGGAAGGGATGGAGAGCCCACCAACCAGGTACATGAGAGGAGGTCTCCAGGGATAAAGGACACCTGGATGGCCCAATGCTCCCTGGGGGGTACAGGGCATCTTTTGAATTTACCAATCACTCGACGCCCACAGACAGTGGACAGGACAACCCTGTGGTCTGGGCTCGCAGTCATGGCAGCAGCCCAGGAGGTGTCTTGGAGCATACCTCCCAGGAATTTGTACTCTGGAAACACAGTGGCTAGCAGGAGCAATTGGGAGATTTACCTCCACATCCCAAGTAACTTGAGACATCATGTAAAAATAAGATTAATATTATTAATTTGAGGCAATTGCAGGAGAAACAGCCCTTCTTTACATTACTTTTTCATAATCCTGAAATAACCCCTGGAAGTAGGCAAATTTGAGTTTCCTTCAACACCTGCTAATATGTTTGACATAAAAGTTGTAACCCTTATCATCCTTCCTGTATCTCACTGGACTTTGGCTTTTGGGGAGAGATTTCTGTCTCCATTCTTGAATAGAGCTCAGCTTGGAGCAATGAGTAAAATCTCTACTCCAAGCACTCCACCAGGTTTAGGAACATTTTAGCAGGTAAGATGCTCGCTTTCTCATTTTATCCCATTGCCTTCCTCCAGAGCCAGCAAAGAGCAGGGATTAGGAACACCAGGGCCACCTCTTCATTCTCCATAAAACACTGCTGGGCTTGTGAATAACCATGGAAAGATAGGAGGGAATGCCCAACAAGTCAAACCCACTGCCACACCTGATGGTCAGGTAGAGGAGGGAACTGAGGGCAAAGGGAGCAGGCAGCAACCCCTGTGTAGGTCTATCTGTGGGAGCTGCTGCCACAGTCCATGAGCTTCATGGAATGCAGCTCCCAATCGTTCTTGTAGTAGCTATTTGCAGTATAACAGTTAATATTTACATTTACAAGCAAAAAATTACTTTTTTTTTCTGTTCTGCAGGAAAAACACTACTGACAGCTGATTGGTATTGATCTGAATGGTATTTTCCATCTGAGTGCAACTGTCTTGGGGAAGGTGGGACACCTGCACCATGTCAGGCGGGTGCTGTCTCACAAGAGGGTCAGAGCCTGTGGAGGGAAGGAAGAGCTTCTTCTCCAGAAGCAACACCCTCATCTCCATGCCTTGCAGGTCCTCAGCAGCAAAAATTCCAATTCTCCATGGTCATGCTTTCCCCCCTTTCCCCTCCCTGGAGGTTGCCCACAGCTCTGCAGGATACTCCCTACTCCCAGTGCCCTGGATTGAACCGTGAGCTGCTGAACTCTCAAACGTGCTTTTTGGTGGGTGCACACAGTGAGGTTTTGTCTTCTGCTCCTTTATCTTGAGTTCATTTGTCTTGGTGTTTCCCACAGATGGTTACAATAAGACCAAAAATGGTTTCCCAGCTTTATTAAAAAAAAAAAAAAAAAAAAAAAAGGCAAAAAATTTTCTCAAGTGAAATTTAGATGTCTTAGTTAGGAAGTAAAGTCTGGATATTAACTTAAATAAACTTGTGAAGTCATTTTAGTTTGGATCACCTGGATTTTTAAGCAGTCAAATCTTTTCTGGCTGGAAATGTTCTCTCTCTACTACCCAGGAAAGAAGAATCTGCTCTGCAGTGGTTTAGGTGGTAAAGGCTGTAGATAATAAATAACAACATGGTCATATTTTCAACAGTATCCTTGGTCATGGCATTAATCATTCCTATGCATAAAGGTAGGCTTTGTGATCTGCATATATATTGTTCTGCATATTTGTTCCTCATCTGTGAGGTTTTTTTCTCATCTAGCTGGCTAGATTGTGATGGGATAACTTCAGGAAGTCCACAGCCAGATTCCCTCCTGCTTGCACTGACTGCTCTGAACAGCAGAACATCCACTCCAAACTAATAGAAGAAAAATAAGAACAAGTTTTCACTGTGAGAGGTTCCTTTCCTACTTCATTCAGACTTTCTGGGAGAAGGGATGAAAATGGCTTTTGAAATATAAAAGGCTGCTCTAGCAAAGGCTGCTCTAGCTGACTCCTCATTAGGATTTGTCACATCCCATTAGCAGTGATCTAAAAATATCAGTCATGACTTGTTGGCAATCACTCACCTTCATTAACATCATGTGTTATGAATGTGAATGCCCATCCATGGTAATGTCCAACCTGCCCTCAAACAGCTCTAAAGGCAGATTGTGTGACAGGAGAGATTGTTAATGCATATAGGCTTTCCTGGGATGAGCCAGAGTGAAGGAATAACCTGCTTTGTCCTGCAGAGTCAGTGGACACTAGGCAAAATATCATCCCCAGCACAGGGGCTTTCACCACGTCTGAAGATTTCACATTTTAGATTCTATTTTATCTCCATAAAAAACCCTTGCTATACATGTTATTTCATGTGCATGGTGTTTGTTGAGGCTTAGATCTAAAATATAGTCTTTTTGCTTAATAAAACTGCTTTTTTTTTGCACTTGTGTTCAATTAGGTCCATTTTATTACAGAATTAGGTCAATTTCATTACAGAAACCTGTATGTTCAGTCATTGTAAGGGATAACTATTATACATTCCAATAAAAAATTGTTCACTTTAAGGATAAACTGAGTAGGACTTTGCTTCCAAAGCATTTTCATCAATATACTGTCAGCTTAAGGCTGATACCTTTTAATTACTTGGTATTTTTTTCTGGAGATTTATCCTTAAATCTCTCAATAACTCCAGCAAAATCTTCATGTCTGCTAATTGACCACTCCCCTTACAGTGCAAATGCATCAGGCAAAGGAAAAGATCTAAACAGTTCCTTTCCTTTTTCCTCGATTTAATATTGTTAAAAGGGAATCGGATGTAGGAAATGACAGTCCACAAGCAAGAAAACTCACAGTAAAAGAGACTGGGTTATGTGAATTCCTGTGAACAGAAAAAATTCAGCTGCAAGCCTGTGGCATGCAATTTCATCTTTCAGGAATTTTCTTCATATTCACAAATGAATACACATTATTTAGCTTTTGTCTGCAAATGATAAAACAAAGCCAGCACCAGTTCAGACCAGGAAACAGAACCAAGCAGAAGAATAGCCTTGAATGTGGAAGAAAATGCAGATGCGAGGTGGCTGAGCTGTTAGAAATATAATTGCAGATATTGCAGGCTGGCTGGGCAGAATGGGGTAAATAAACAAAGAACTGGGTGTGAACACACCGTTGATGTGGGCACTGAGCGAGGTGCCACCTCTGGCAGACTCACGGAGTTTGTGCGCTAAGCGAGCGAGCGCAGCTCCGTGCCCTAGGAGCGCGGCGCGGGCTGCCAGGGACCATCCATCAGCCTTCCAGAAAGGGCTGTCAGCCCCGCTGCAGGCCCAGCGCCAGCCTGTCAAGTGTTGGGCTCGCAGCCAGTCTGTCATGGTTTGGGGCTGGTAGCCAAGCAGTAACTTTGATGTTTAAGGGGTTAGCCAACTGGTATGTGAGGGTGGCCTATCAGCTCAGAAATAATATACCGCACTCAAAGGTCATGAGTTCTGAAACTAATCTGGCTGTTATAATATTTCTAATAAAAACTGAGGTAGACCTTTTATATTGTAAAAAGTGTTCAAATTATTTCAGTATTTGTTTTGATTAAAATTTCCATTACACGTGCTTTTCATTACGCAACTCAATTAGTATATAAAAGATTTTCTGTTTAAAATGTTCAAATGAGCACAATTGTTCAATTTGGAAAGATTACAATGCTTTTATTTAATTAACACTGCAATAAATACTTCATTTTGTAATGAACCCCATACTTTTGGGCCATTAACCATTCAATAAATTTACAGTATGGTAGGTTCTTTATGGGGAATAAGATAAATAAAGCGATTTAAATGAATGTGCAGCAGCTCTAATGCTAAGCAGCAAATTACAGCTTTTTGCTTCCCATCCAATAGAGATATACCTCGATTGCAAACATATGGGAACGTAATAAACACTATACATTTCAATTACTATTTTGAACAAATTTGAAAGTGAGTTACACAACACTTTCAAATTTGCTATGTAGAAATGCATGTCCACATTTGCAGCATCTTTCCAGATAAAGAAGATGAAATAAATTTTCATCTGCCTTTCACCTTCCTCTCCTCCCATCTCATCCACTGCGTCTTCAGTTTTGAAAACCTGTGTGGGAATTTCCTGGTTTAGAGCTGATCATGAGAGTAAAATCAATATCAAAAAACATCCCAGCTATTCAATAGTTTCTTATTTGTAATACGAAGGAGGAAAGTCCCCTGGTCATAGTGTGGCATGGTTTGCTTAAACACCCCAGTGAAATCACAGAGAGCAGAGTTGTGACAGAATAAAAGGAATACAGCGTGAACCCCAGCGCCCCAGCTGGATTGTGTCGGTCCATCCCTCCGTTCTGAAGCCTACAACTGTATCTAAATTCATAAATCAGAAAGAGGCTTAAGAGGCAAAAGTGGCTGTGTCAGGTAGTGGAAGTACTGCTCCAAGTTGGATGGGAAGCAAGAGCCTGGAGTCACAGAATCATTTAGGTTGGAAAAGACCTCCAAGATCATTGAGTTCAACCATGAACCTACTGGTCCCCACAGGTTGGGTGATCCAAGCCTCCTGGCCTGACTGACTGCAAGGTGTTCAATGCCTTCAAATCCCAACAAAATCCACAGAGCTGATTTTGTGCAGGAGCTGTGCAGAATCTTGTTTCATCCAAGCTGCTGGGGACCTGCCATGCCACCCACCTGCTAGGGAGCTCTCATGGAAAAGGGGCTCACTTCTGTCAATATTTTGTGTCATTTCATGGTTGTACGCATGGAGGGCAAAGCTATTTCAGATTTATAGGGCTTCTCAGCCAAAAATACTCGTAAAACTCCAGTTTGCCAAAAATGGTAACATTACCAGTAACAAAATCTAATTTGTGAACTTCACTAGGTAAAAGGGCTCTTTGTAAAACTATGATTTCATCCAGGAATATGGATTCAAAAGATTTTATTATTTCATTAACCAAACCTCTCTTTTGCTATTCCAAAAGTTGCAATCCAGAATCTTTAAGTGATAACCATAAAAATGAACCCAAAAAAACCCCAAACCAAACCAACAAGACAACCCAAGAAAATACTTTTCAAATTATTAGACTTTTATATTTCACCCTTTTAAAATAGATTGGACAGCATTTTCCCACAATGTCCACTGGAGTTCTTTCAGATGTTGTGCTGTGTTTACAGTATCAATAGTTTACAATAATTATGAAATTAATTTAAGCCACATAAACATGTATTTAGGCACTCCCTGTGAACTGTAACCACTGAGCAAACTACTTGAAAAACATTTACCACATGTTGTATTTCTCAACTGTTATTTGGATTTTTTTTCCTAACCTAAAAATAATACATGAGTAACAGAGACATAAAATACATAAAATCTAGATTTCAAGAATATTTAAGATGGGTGAAAAGAAAAAGTACCACTAAAACTTGACTTAATGAAAAGGTTTTTTTGAGATTATTTAAGATTCTTAAGTATCCCTTAAAACAAGTAAACATTTCAAATACATACTTCTCAGGAAATATAGCCACCTTCTTTTGTATATTTTCTGGAGAAGGAAAAAAGATAGACTCCTGTTGTGCAAAAATAAATTGTGCAGTTTGTGATAACTTTATTAAAGATGAGCAATTTTTAAAGCTAGTAGTGAGACATAAATGTTTAACACAAGAGTCTCTTTCTTACAGAAACTTTGAGTAAGGATATGCCTGTTTTAAACTATAGATTTACAGGCAGAGAAGGAGCAAAATATTTCAAAATATTAACCATTTAGCCTGGTCAATGAAAGTGTTAAAATCAGATTAAAAAATGAACAAGCCACAAACTGTCCTATAGTAATTTCTTAGTCCCTGGCACTTAGCCTCTGCAAACCTGGTGAATTAGGATATAGTCTCACTAGGAGGCTGCTCTCTCTGTCATTATAGACTTTCCATTGCTAGGAGAAGAAAAGATCTATCCCTTAAAGTCTATTTTATGGGCCTATTTTAAGGACCTGATTAATAATCAAGACACTTAAGCATGTGCTACATTTCATGGTACTTGAACACAAGTTTATGAAGTAGTTTAACTCTGATAGTGATCTCTATCTGATTACCATTTTTTTTCCAAATGTCTGACTATTTGAGCTGCTGTTTTCTTGTCTAACTGCAGGATTTAAGGTCAACTAGACTGAGAAATGATAAAAGATTCCTTCATAATTAACTGATTTTATCAAACTCCAGACAAAAAATTCAAATATTCTGAAGAATCAGGTCCTCCAGTGCATTTCTGAAGTGTTGTCTCTGAACCCTCTGCCTAGGAAGGGAAACACCTTTGGTTTAGAGCTCATGTACCAAGGAAATACAAATACCTTTCATCTAATGGCAAATAAGAATTAAAAGAAACAGCCATAGTACTCTAATGGATAAATAACTAATTTCCTGGTCTTGACTGTTTTGGTGAAATGACTTCTATTTACACAAAGGAAGTTGATTTTGTTTTGAAATACCTTCTTGTTTCCTGTTCTTATCCCAATACTGCAAACTCCTCACCCTTCTCCTTTTATGGCAATATAAACACTGAAAGTAACAATGATTCTCTCACCAGTGCTGTCTTCGCTCATACCTGAGCACCTTCATCTATCTATTCATAGCATCTAAGAAAATAATTTAAATCACCAGAAGAGTACTTCTTCCAGTCATTCAATACACAGATATGAAACAAATATATTCTTTTGTAAAATATGTGTTGGTAGGACCCTGGCACAGTCCTGAAGGAACATGGTCAAGAATGATAACATTTTGATCAAGCTGTCTCATAATAGCAGTAGAAAGGGCTGTGGCTTTTATTTTTTAGCTTTGCAGAAGTCTGAAACTATGCCATTAAGACACTTCTGAATTACATGAGCAACAGACAGTCTTGTCTGGTGCCTTAAATGAAAGTTTTCTTTATTATATGGATCAGAAGTTGAAGTATTGCACGTCTCATATGCACAGCACTCAGCACTCAGTGTGAGCTCTTCTGAGATCCTTATCTCTAAACCAATTTTTCTTCAAAGTCATAAACATCTGGAAATTGTGCACTGTTCTTGCTATAGAAATCAAACACTCTAGTCCTTATTTGATCTCCCAGAGAACATTCCCATTGCTTTCTTCTGTTGTGTAGGTGCCACAGGATTTGGCTTTTTATTTGACAGCTTCTTTTCTTAGGTGAGAATCAGTCAGACAATGATAAATTAGGTCTTTTTTTGCCGGCTTTTTCCTTATTTAAATGACTAAATACTGCAATTTTCAAGAGACAGTCAGTGGTTTTATATTAAGATAATAAGAGAAAATTTAAAGTCTTTTTTGCCCTTACCCCAAACAGAGTGCCGAGTGCCATTCAGGATTTACCTAGAAAGCTATGAGCCATTATGAAATCCAAACTCTCAAATGTGCTCCTGCTTGTGGGTGAGACATATGCCTAGCAGTGTTTTGACTGGCTAAGGAAAAGAAATAACCAGAGTATGTATGCAGTGATTTCTTCCTCCAGAAGCCCTTGCAGCTTCTGACAGTGTCTGACTTTGGGACTTCCTAAGTTGTTTTCTAAGAGATAACACTCAACACTCTCACCTAATTGAGACATTAATAGTTTTTCCAAAAGAGACGGATCTTTCTTCATCTGAATCCAGCAAGAGCTGAGCTTGGTCTGATGTTTCAGAATGGAAATTTCCATAGCAGCTTCTAAAACCAGGTTTGAATAGAAGGCCACAGCTCAGGTTTAAAAGGAAGAATTGTTGGAAAGTTTTTACTATCTCATCCTGATTTTCCCATTTTCTTTGTTACTACCATCAGGCAATCCCAGTAGCTTCATAAGAAATTAAGGATATTTTTTAATTTGTGGAAATAAAAATCAGTGGTATATGTAACACCCCTGATTCATCTATAGACCTAGAGATTACCGTGCACCTTATCATAGTGGTCCTATAGGCTTTACAGTTGAAAACCTACTCCCATCATCAGAGCAGTCAATATAACATTTTTTTGTAGCTCTTCATTTAGAGAGATTCAGAATGTCTCACATATCTCGGGAAAAAGCAAGCATGAGCTAAATCTTACATGAAAAATACAGTCTGAATAAAACAACATAAAAACAATTATGAACTGCACATTGGAGAAAAAAAATCTTCCATTTTTTGTGTAAAACACTTAAAAATTCTCTTTAAAAAATTTCTACCTGTGTTTTTTTCTCCCAGAGTATGTGAATTCCCTTCCACTCTTGTTTTTATTTATATTTTCCTTTAATGATGCTTTCAAGAAAAAAACCAATTCTGACTAGGTCTTCTTTCTGATGTGAAAAGATAAAATTTCCCTGGCAGCTTTGTGTCTGCAGGATAGGGCCCCTTGCATGGAGTGGGAGTTGCTGGAGGAGCTGGGCCGTCAGACCACCTCATACATGGGAGAGACCAGCAGAAAGTGAGCAAATATGCCACGTTTCAGACCTCAGTGTGTCTTTGTGCCCTAAAAGCCTGAAAGTGTTTTATATAAACGCCTTAACAGTAAGGCTGTAAATAAAGTGCACAAGATTCTGGAAGGGAAGTTGTGAAAATACATTTTTTTACATATTGCCTCCATATCATTAAAATCTCTAAAGGATTGTCTGTATTTCTTAAACCTTTCTTTTTGCAGAACCTTTTACAAAACATTTAAGTTTTAAAATTCGTTCAGAAGATATTTATAGCTATGATGAAGGATAACAGTTTCATGTGGGCATCTGAATATTTAGGAAAAAAAAGGAGCAAGTGTGATTGACACTGGTGAAGCATCAAATATGTATTTACTTTTATGAGTTCAGGATGCCAAGCTAATTTATGAGCAGCTGAATGAAACAGAGCCATAAGTGACTTCAAGTTAGTGGTCATTCCATATCAGTAAGAAATCCTACACTACTACCCTTGGATTTAACCACTGGAGGTGTTCCCTGTCATGTTGGGCCATACATATTATCTGTTCAATAAGGCTCTTCAAGGGGTCTAAAATGTACATTTAGTGGTATTAGTAAGCAATTGTGCTGCAGGAATCTTCATGGCTGTCTGTCGTGTTCTGGTCTGGGAATTGTCAATCTCTCTACAGCACGTGAGGATAACATGTTGGGATGCCACAAGAATGTGGGTAACATTTATGTAACCTTCAGCCTTTGTGGGAAAATAAAATCCTTTGTTACTTGGAGTTGACTTTGTACCAGATGGTATGAATAAATGTTTGTAATGCCAGTGCTGTTCAGCTTGGCTGATCGATTCTGTCATACTCCCAAGGAGGTAGAAAGGCCTTAAGTAACTGATTCAGGATGTAGAAAATATTTTCCTTTTCCTGTTGCATTAGTATTATGCAGAAGTGATGCTATTCTGACTGCCAGTTTCTTACTCAGTGGGATGAATGAATTATGTAAATATTGATCAGCCTTTTAGCAAAGCTGACAAAGCTCATTGCTAACACTTTCATGTTTTTTAATTAATTCCAAAAATGCTTAAAGCACAATAGACACTATCTTTCTTTTTTTATTTTTTTATTTTCTGTTCTGGCATTATTGTTGCCTGAAGAAACCAAAGCTGATGCAAAACTTCTGTTGGGTTCATTATGAAATTCTTTCTTGTTTCCAGTCTGGCCAACAAGTGCATTCTTATGGCAGAACAATTTGGCAAACTTCTCTTGGGCAGTATGAGCCTGATGACAGCAATCTCCTTATTTCTTATGTGTGGAATATAGTGCCTAGTGCTGGCCTGAAGCTGACTCAAGGCTTCTAGGTACACGCTATGAACAAAACCAACAGAGTGATTCATTTACAGAGTTTATGCAACATCTTTTCTCCTTCTTCAAATTTTCCTCTTTCTTTTCATAACCCAAGGTGGTAGATCTCAAAAACACAGACAGCACAGCTTTTTTTGGAGGGTTCAATCCCTTATGCCACACATCCTCTAAAGGCTTCTGCCCACAAAGTTTGATCCTGTGACAAGCTTTATGTGGACCCTGCTAAACTCGGTCACAGAGCTCAAACTGTTATTATTTTTTCTGAAAAGTTGCAATAAAAATCTCACTGATTTTTCATAACTACCTAAAACATGTGCTGCTTTCAACTTCTGTGCTACAAACAAAAATTTGCTGAAACATCTACTGTGATATCAGGTGGGAAAGATGACTTTATGCATGTTTCTGATACAAAACCATTTTTATTTTGTCAATGTCAGATAAACAGCTTTATGTTGGTTTTGTTCCTCAAACTCCCAGTCTGTTTTAACTCATCTCTTTCATTTTCACTGCATTGTGTCAATTAAAAACTGTGAAACCTCCAAGGGGTTTTCAGCCCTTTTATATCCTTTCCACAGCATGTATCAGACTTATTCCTGCAGAGAATTCCCTCTGCTCTTATCAGACCACAGAAAAGATAATCTTTCTCTATGTCTATAAGTGGGACAGATACATAAGTATTTACATATTGGTGTCTAGAAAACTATTATTCCAATGAAAAGAAAAACCTCTAGAACAAATTCATATATGAATAGTTTCTTTGATACCAATAGAGCAAAGCTGCATTTACAACATTGTAACTTAAAAAGACATTCCCCTATACCTGTCGTACCTGAATTTATAGCAGACACAAGTACACTTTTGAATATATACATTATGAGCACAGAAGTGTCATCACAGCACTTGGAACTAGATTTTAACCTGTTCATGTGATGTACACCTGTGCTTTATATGACAATGCACTTGATTTGCAGAGTGGGAGTGTGGGTGACTCCCAAGTTCAAAGTTAATCTGGTGTCTTTTTTTTCTTTCTCTTACAAGATCATTTTAAGATTTCCTCTGTAATTCTCACACAACTTCTGGGCTAACTTTAGTTCCACCTCCTTTAAGAGTATGGAACTTATTTTCACTAATGCAGAATTAACTACTATGAAAAGAACACCAAGTATTATTATATGTCACAGCAGTGTTGCTATTCAACAGTTGCTACTGCTATTCAGTGTTGCTACTCTATATATTTTCTCTTAAAGCCAATAATGTTCAAGAAGAAATCATTTCAGCAAACTAAAAAAAAAAAAAGTCAGAAAGCCAAACCCACAGGTAAATGTAGCGTTTCTTCACTATTTCACTTCAAAAACCATAATCACAGTCTCTGCTATATTCACCCTGCAAATAACCCTTGCCCTTTCCTGGGATGAGCATTGTGGAGGCATTACACAACTACTTTTCCTACCATTTTATTCTTTCAAAGAAAGATCAACAACCACATCTCTTTCTCCCAGGCCAGACTTCTCGTGACCTAACTGGGATCATCCACCTCCCTTTCCTTTCCCTTCCTCCCCCTCCCTTACTCTGCTCAAGGCAGCTGCTGCATCCTGAACTGAACAATAACAGAGGTTGGCTATCTGGACTTTTCCAGGCAAAATGGCCATATCCCATATATGGAACATACTAGCCTCTTTGTAATTTAATGCTGACATCCTTGACAAGGTAGCTGCATTCTGTCTCACAGCATGTTGTATATTTTAAATTCTGTTGTACAACTGCTGGCCAGACCGCACAGTATAAAGTAACGGCTGAACAAAAAAGAAACTCAGTACTAACAGGCAAACCACAGAAGTTTTGGCTGAGCATCCAAAACTGCTAATGCTTATCGGGACCTCCTGAGAGCCCCCTCCTTCCTGCAGCCCAGAAACCTCCACCGCCAACTGTCCTGATCCTCATTAAGTTCACATCACTGTCATTTGCTCGTTTTTTGCAGCAGCAGTCTCCACAAGCTGCTTGGCACTTCCCAAACACAGTATGAGACATGCTTTGCTATTATTTTCTCCTCTTTTCTTTTTTAATTTATTTTATTTTTTGGGACAGCAGGAGACATGAGCTGTGCTGGAGAAATTACAGAATTAGTGCAAGCCCTGCCCTGTGTCTGTGCAGCAATGAGGTGCCGTCTGATGAGAGCTGGAACCTGGTCTCTCCAGCCCTTCAGGGATCCTTTGCTTTTTGTCACACCATCAGGCCTCCAATCCTGCCAGATCAGTCTGAAGCATGGAGGCAGCTCCATTAAGTTCAAAAAGACATCCATTTTAAAAGTTCTGCCAGAGAGTTTACATCTGAGCAGAGACAGGGATTCTTACACACGTGATATGAGAGTGCATCAAACTGTAATGAAGGAAAGGTTGAACACATCTCTTTACATAAATGCCTACAACACGTGCTTACCTACATGACAGCAACTTCTCCAGCTTTCTCTTCTCCTCTCCATTCCTGCTCAGCCTGTGTCTGCAGCAGGATGACAGCTGCCATCCTCAGCACAGCTGTCAAACACAGTGCTCAGACTCCATGCATTTCTCCTGACAGAAATACCATCACTGATCCTTTCCTCTGCCAACATGCACTACTGTGAGACTTTATTGGGGCTTTATGCAATTTCTTAGAAATGTTCTGGGACCACAGCTGAGTGTCAGGATGCACCATGTAACCGCAACTCTATCTGAAAACTGCAATTACCCTCACAAAGGACAGAAAGTAGAGAAAGACAACACAGTCTCCATCACGGGATCAACTGGATTCACCAATTCTCTTTTTTCTTCTTTCCTTTCTCTTCCTTCTTATCTGGATGCTCTTCTAGTGCTATTTTACCCGTTTGGATCCTCATGACAAGCTTCCCTACTTCCTGCCCCTTGGTCTCCTCTCTTTGCTTCTCTTGTGGTTTGTAATGCTTCATTCCTACATCATAATTAATATTCACCACAATTAATGAGTGATGAATCTGCACTCCCAGGACCCAGTGTCTGAATGGCCCATCATCAGAAAGATCAGCAAAACTAATTTTCCTACAGATGGTTAAGAATCACATTTTTTTGGGAAAGCAAATACTCTAATGAATCTGTGACCTGCCAGTGCCCTGGGAAATATCTGTTAGGTGTCACCAACACTCAGATCAAAACACTTGCTAACATGATTTCACTCACTCACTCACTCAGTGTGATAATATGATGTTATCCCTTGGATCTGATCCAGAGCACCAAAAAGGGTGAGTATGTATTGGGAGATTTTGATTGGTTTTTTGTTTTTCTTTTTTTTTTTAACAACAGCAAACATGGCTTCTGGCTTCCTTGTGGGTGGTATATTAAATTTGAATTTTTTTCCCCCTAAAGTGGTTCAACTATGAATTTATTTTCTACCTGCCTTGCTTGAACCATAATATTGTGGTAATATTAGTTACATATTTGGATTGCTACAAATCAGATATGCTGATTTTAAGACTTTCTTCTTGTTTTGTGCCAAGTATTAGAAATAATTAGCATATAATGTAGCACCAAAATGATCCTGATTCCCAGGATTTTTATAACATGCAGTATCTTCTTACAGACATAATCTTGCCGTAGATAATAAAATGGTATATGTTCAGTACTTGTGGGGTGTTCCTTAGCAAAGGGCAGCGGTGTAGATTAAGACAGCAAATTCTCGGAGTTATGATTAGAAAATTCTCATGATCCCACAGACAATTCTCCCTGGGACATGAAGTGGAACAAGCACCTGTGAAATTACTAATTAACAAAGTAGTCCTTGTTGGCAGTTAAAAAAATAGATAAGCCTTCAACTTAAGAAAGAAGTTGAATCCAAATAATAATTGTCTGAGGAAAGAAAAAGTCCACCACCCAGTACATCCTTCCTTGCTGTTTCATTTCTCACATTTATGAGATGGGCTTTTCTTTCCTCATCTGGTGATGAAGAAAATAATGTACATCTCTCAAAGCAGATTTTTTTTTTTAACTGTATATTAGAATTATCCAAATCATCTAACATGCTGCATAATTAACAAGAAATTGAATTTATGGGTATAGCTGAGTAGGTGTTACAAAAGAAGATAAAACCCTACCTGAAGGTATTCTGCTAAAGGTTGGATGTGGCTTGTGTGAATTTTATACTAACTGCTATCAGTGGACACCATAGTTTGGCCTAGGATTACACACCAACTGCATATGTATTTCATAATTACATATGGTGGCACAGACATTAGCTCAACTGCTTCCCTCATGCTGCTGGATAACCCCACAGAGGAGGGGAACAAGGCTTTTACTCCATGTTTCACTGAAATTCAGTTTTACTTGAGCTAAAAATATGTGTTCAAAATGGCTTGAGAAGTTTCACAAGCAAGAAACTAGACACCATGCCTTCTACCCCATCTCTCAGAACCATCAGATATAGTGGTTTCCCACTAAGAAGTCACTTCCAAGCACTTTGGCTCACTGATTGGGCAGTGTAAGAGGCATTTATATATACATTGGATTATATACAATCTTTGTCTGGCTAAGTTTTTTGCTTTTAAGCTTGTTAATCCTGGTATCTTGGGTTCTGACTCACAAGTCAGATAGTTATCTTTGGATGTCTGCAGTGATTCCTGCTCTTTGGTGCCTGGACCACCCACCTCTCAGAGCTCACCCCCAAGCCCACCTTCCTCCCACCGCAGCGGGACTCAGCTGTGTCTGCCCCACCATCCCCATGGACCAGCTGTCCCTGTTACATCTCTGCAAGGAGGGAATGGCACCACCCTACTCCACCCCCAGCACAGTGCTCATCTTGAACACGGGCAAAGGACACTGTGCTCTCTACTCTTTAAAATACTCACACTCAGTTTAGCTGAATTAATCTGAAATCTGGGCTAATGCTAGAAGGACTTCTTCAGAGGCTTCCTCAGCACTCACTCAGCCCCTCTCAATGTAAGTCCCTTTTCTATTAGATCAGGTCTTGCCCTGTTCAGAAGCAGATAGTCAGGGGTTTAGGGATATTTAGGGATATTTATATTTAGAGATATTTACAGTTACAAATTTACTCATTCAGGAGTTCAATCAAACTGAGGCATTAGCTACAGGGAAATATTACAGGACCTACAATTTAAATTGCCCAGGTCCCTAAAGAGAGCCTTACATGCTAGTTAGTGACTGTTTCAATGCTAATGGGGAAGTGAGCAAGAAAATAAAAATTGCTGCAACATGCGCATCACAGAGTTTGAAAGACCGTGGTAAACAGTGTAAGGAGTGAGTGACAAGAGCAGAAATCTCTCTTGAGACATGTTGCTTTGGGTTGCATATGGTGTGGAATTTTGTTTTCTTGATGATGGAATTCAGTAAGGATAACATTTTGTCTTTTGAAGAGATGGACAAATATCATAAATTTGTGTGAAATGTTAGAAACTGCCTCTGAGACCAGTTCACTGTC
Organism: Urocynchramus pylzowi; assembly: GCA_013397555.1. Taxonomy (NCBI): domain Eukaryota; kingdom Metazoa; phylum Chordata; class Aves; order Passeriformes; family Fringillidae; genus Urocynchramus; species Urocynchramus pylzowi. Next base: position 874,144 of record VZRH01003036.1, on the reverse strand, counting down.
TTCATACTAACTTCACTAACACTAACTTCACAAAGTTAGCCATTATTCTGTGGGGGAAAATACCCCACATTTTGGGGAGCACTGACCTCTCTGAAAAACTTTTCTAAAAGCTTCCAGTGTTGATTTTGATTCCAGAGAATAATAGAAAGGTGTATGTTGTTATACAAATCTTCCCACTATTTTCTCTTGGTAATGGAATAATTATTATTACAAAGTCTTCTGTGTTCCTCTTTGGATCAAGTCATCTCTGGCACTGACATTCAGCCTGGGAAAAATGAATTAGCACCCTGACTAGTACCTAGGCAAGGCACCTAGTACTAGTCTATTCTCGAATTTTTGACTGCAAACTTTGTTTCAGCTCTTCATGTCATGGTTCTCTGTCACCTGTCGAAACAATATTATTTAAAATGGCTTTTTTATCCTCAGACAGTTCTTCACAGAATTTTACCATCTAGCTATCATGGCCTGTTTTTCTGCATGTCATCTGTTTTTGATTTAACAATTCTGGTTTGTGGTTTAGAAACTCTGTCTGTGACCTCTGTATCTTTAATATTCTCTGCAAGTCACCTTCTTCATTACTGTATTTTAATTCCTCTAATTTTTTCTGATCTCCTCTTATTATATCTGACTAAATAGATTTGTTTATTTTGGCCCTAGTCTAGCCTCTGATCTTGTGCTTATTTAATCCTTAATCCTCTTAACACCTCAATTGAGAGAGATACATTTTTCTTTTCAGGGCATCTGTTCTTTCTAAATTAATTCTTAACTAAAATAGTGTCTCAAGCAGTCACTTAATATTTATATATTCCTCCTTCTTCAACATTAATAGCATTCAAAATCTGTTATTCCTGCCAGTAGTGCAGTGCTCAAGCAGTAGGTAGAAGACAGAGCTCAGTTAAACTAGAGCTCCTGTAACATTTTTATTGCTCACATAAATGCAGCCACACACATGAGCTTAGGCTCTGAGACAGAATTTCCACCAATATACATTTTGCAGCTGGCAAGAGGAGATACAAGGCTTTCTTTGGTTTGGCATTTTATCCAACAGTAAACTGATGTCCAGGTCTCCCTCTATGGCTTGTGGAGAGGCAATAGTAAAGTCAACACTACTAAATTACTAAATCTTTTTAGTACAAGACTCTGAAGGTCACTGGCCACCTTTGACAGACTTCCATGTTATAAAAGGGATGAGCCACCCTTACTATTTCTTTATTACCCCTCTATGAAGAATTATTTCATAAAAATTGTACAGCATGTACACCTGCTGAAGTGCAACAAAGACTGAAGTAACATGCATTGATTCACAGATTTATTGTACTTCTTCCACAGGACTAGTGATCAGGACAGAACGTGGAGCACCGATATAGTGATTTGAGACAATAATTTATTTTATTTTTTTTATTTTACTAAATATAGCTTCTCAGGAAACCTTGCCTGTATGCCTAATTGCTTTACTTTGAGACTGTCTGAGGTAGCTGTCAGCCTGTGTGGTGGGAGCATCACCCAGAACATCTGTGTCATCTTTTTGGTTCTCAGTTTTGCACTACGGTTTATCATGAATTCACAGAAACACAGGGGATGCTTGGCATATTGGTTGCTGTGCTGCTCCTGTGCTGCTCCTGGAGATCCCCCACACTGCTGACCTGGCTGGCTAAGCAAGCCCTCAGCCAGACCTTGGCACTTTGATCTCTCCTACAGGGAGCTGCTCTTAGCACCTTCTGCATTAACCAATGCAACTCTCCAAGGGTGGCACTCTGAATACCTCCGATACCATCTGCTCCTGCCAGTGGAAAACATTTCTTCATAAAAACTGGGCTGTGATGGCTGAAACATGGCTGTGCCATGGGCGCAGGAAAGAATTGGATTTGTGTTTCAGCTATACATTTTCCTTAGCCTATCATAAACCCATTTCAACAACATGTCTTGAAAGAGAGACAAGAATAAAACCAGAGTCTTCCATATGCAACAGTCTGGATGTTCTTCATTGTCACACAACTCTTGTAGCATTATCAGAGAAAACCAAGCAGTATTTCTTGTTCAATATCATGTAAAATACACAAAATCCTTGCTGAAACTACTACTGAATACAACCTTGACAAAATGATGAAGCTATCCAATTTACCTGCACTTGTCTTAGAAGTGCTTTTCAGGGAAAAGTGCTTAAGGGAAAACAAACAATCCAGCTTTTAACAGATAGCAGATAAAAAGTCATTAAAACTTCTGTCTTTGACTACAGTGACCTTAGTGATTTTTCTCAGTTTTGGAACTTTTATCGGTTTTCCTATACTTTTATCAGTTTTCCTATACAGTTTTTCAAATCCCCCTAATTCATGAGCCTTTGTTGACAACAGTGTCTCATGTATGCCTCAGAGGTCTTGGTTAAGGAGAAAAGGCACACTTAAAATATTTGCTTTGTTTAATATATATGCTGGAAGAAATAATTTAATTACTAGAGAAGTAAACACAACTGAAATGGTATTTAGCGCAGATAGTTCCTGAAAATTCAAGAATATTATCTGACAGTAAATTGCTTTGTTAGTGATTTTTTTTTTTTTTTTTGCAACATTTCTTTTCTCTTTTGAGCTTTTCTGTTCTTGTCTCACAAGGGCTTCATACAAACATTTTGTGCATGGCTGAACATTTAAGAAACAACAACTGAGCTCAAAAAATAGAAATTCAGTATGATACATGAAATAGGAAGAGTGTCACATTAATTTCTGTCTCCATGATGGACGTTAAAGAATTTTACTTAGTTTACAAACACTTTCCATGCTTAGCTATAATATTAGTGATTAATAAAATCTTGTCTTTCAAACAGAGATCTCTTTTTCTGCCTTGAATCAAAGCTGACTTCTGGAACATGACTAATTTACAGTTGCTAATATGGTGGTAAAAAAACATGCTCATCCACAGCTCAGTGAATGTGAGCAAATATGCTTTGCTATGCCTGGCCCCCATCAGGACTGTATTTGCAGTCAAATTGAACTAGACAGACTCAGATCTTGACTACAGCCTGGCAGAGGGACAGTCTATAGACATCTGTGGATAATTTTATTATTCCATCATCTGTGGCCTTGGTAATGGTGATGAAAAAGCAATGATAAATCACATCTCTGTGTGAAATTGTCACTGTGATGTCTCTTGACTGCTGTGGTTTTGGAGTAGGGCAGCATAAATCCATTGCTTCTGTACAGACCTAATATCTTTAGAAAAGAAAGGACAAAACTTGTCCTGAAAAGCTCTTGTTTCACACTTCAGTTGGCATTTGAGTTCTTTGAAAGAACACATTACTCAAAGAGGTGTGTACAGTTTGATACTGCTTGGGTCTGTCATATAATATGAAACATATATGGGAAATATAAATACTGCTGGTCTCTTCTAGCTCTGCTAATTCGCAGCGAGCTGCTGGGAAATTTCAGGTCCTCTACTTTGATTTAGGCTTTCCCACTCCCCAAGTAAGAACAATGATGCAGAGATACTTGTCTCTGGACCTTTGGAAATTGGCTGGAAACAAATACAGAAATGTGTGATTATTATGCCTTTAAGAAGCAGAACCTCACATTTGTGTAGCTTTTCTAGAAGAGCTGCTGAAAAACTTGTGAGGGTTTCTCTGCTCTGACAACTGCTTCATAATTGAAAAAAATAACTCTGTTCTCATCTCCTTATTAGGTAATTTTAACCTTTGAAGACCTGGTAAATTCACCTTATTAGTGAGAAAAAAAATCCCATGCATAGTTTTCACAGTTCAAATGTTTCAACATAAAAGCAAATATTTCCTTCACAAAGATAATTTGCTATCCAAACAAACATAATTAGAAGCAATCTGGTGAAATAGCATTCACAGTCCAATTAGTGTAGAAGAAACTAAGAGAAAATACAAAACTAAATAGTACCTTAAATCTTTTCTGAGTGTTCTTGTCTGATTTATTTTAATTCTTCCATTATCCAAATTTTAGATGTGAACAAGGCAATCCTGAAGTAATCTTGCTATCCAAAGTACAGACCAATTACTTCTCTTCCTTGAAAAATATAGCAAACAATACTGCAGTGCATATAACTTAATTTATCATTGGCCATGTTAATTCATATATACTTTTTCCTTGCCAGCTCAAGGGAAAAACATTACAAAAGTGAAAGATGCAGAAATAGCCCTCATTTGTATAACTTAAATACATGAACAAATGCACCAGATTGCAGCAATAACAGATCCAATTCTCCAGAGAGCATTGAGCATTTGTGAGCTGTTCAAGCATTCATTAGCTGTTGACATTTTTCAGAAATTAATAATTTATTTGAGTTCAGGAGAGTAGCACATGATCTAATAAAATAAACAAGTCATTGTCATCTGCAGCTACTGTGCCAGATATATGACTTAAACCTTGGTGGAAACACTGGTGCTACTTGCATAGAATTTGGTGCTAATGTTCATTAAGTGCTAATGTTCATTTGGTGCTAATGTTCAGAAAGCTTTGCTGACAGCTCTGGCCTCTGCAGGGAGATATGAATCTTCACCTGCTGTCTGCTCCAACCTGCTGCTGAGGACTCTTGTAAACTTAAGGACAGTCCTTGGCTCCTCTAAAAAAAATGAATCATTCCATATATAAGTATCAACACCAGTCATTTAAAGCATGACTTGCAGTCTCAACCTTTTTATCAGTACTTATACGAACAAGTTAGGCTGTGTCTTTTGTGAAAATGAATACAAGAGGAGTGAGTTGTGATTGGTGCCTTCTGCTCTACTCAGACTGAGGACAAGGGCTGCACACAGCATCTTGTTCCCAGGCAGCCCTCCTGGCTAAGCAGACTCCAACTGGCATGTTCTGTGCTTTGTGATAAAAGGGTGTCCTACCCGAAAGGCAGCCACTCCTGTGTTTCAGTCCCTACCTCCAGAGACAACTGGCTGGTCCTATGGAACTGACTACACTTGGCAGATTTACCTTTAACACCATCACAGAAAATTGCATCAGCTCCCTCAGGCACATGACAATTATTCAAATTCTTGTTATTTACCACACTCAAGGGTTTTGTTTTGCCCAAAGGGCATGAACAGAGCACCAGCTAGAAGGAACATTTTAAAAGTTCTTGGATTTGTATTAAAATTGCAGATTACAACAGCTGTTACACCATGGGAACTGACAAAATGCATAACATCAAATTTAACTGATTTGCTAGCTGTCATACCAAAAAAAAGCACAAATTTTTAAATGTGCAAAGCATCGGCTCACAGAGCAGGAACTAATTATGCATGCACTTATGAGCTATGATCTTATGAAACAAGAATTAATGAAACTTCAAAGTGTTATTTTTTGAAGTACAAAGCCAGCAAAACCAGCTCCAGATAATTGCCTAACTACTCAGAGGCAGGACTAAGTCTAGGCTCCAAGACTGATTTAAAAATCCATCACCACCCTCTCCCATAGCCACAAGGAAGTGGACAATCAATCTGGACTAACTTCTGATAGTGAAGTGGCGTTTAAGGACTTGCTCCCCAACATATACATTTATATAATATAGACAACCTCCAGCAGGAAGCAAGGAATACCATCACCTCGCCAAGAGGAAACAGCTGGGGGCTAAACAAAGCTGCTCAGTCCTGTGTCTGCAAGAGTGTGTTGAAGTTAACAGAGAGAAGACAAATTCCTGATTTTGGCAGCTGGAGCTTTACAGCTTTGCTATCAGGAACTTCATAAACTAGTGTTTAGGAGTTTCTCTAGATAAGGTACCAAGGGAGTGACAAAACTGAGGGTTGGAGTGTCCAAATCCTGTTGCTTCCCTCCCTGCCTAGTGAAGAGTTAGTTAATACAAAGCAGGATAGCTAGAAAATGAAAATCAGGGACACATCCAGAAATAACAAATAGTCTGGTAGCTAAGGATGCATGCCAGATGTGCAGAAGACTGCCTTGTAGGTCCTGGCTCTGAACCAAGGCCATGCAAGGACTTGGGTTTGGTATCCAGCACTTGTATCAGCAGGTTACAGAGGTCATACAAGGAACACTTGTATCTTCCATCAGCAAAAATATTTTACTGGGCTAGAGAAACACTGTGAGAAATGACTTGGTTTGGAATTTTTCACAATTTGTCAGTATAAGTTGTGCCACTTCAAAAAATCCATGGATGAGGCTACCTGGGACAGAAAACTAATGTTGAGCTACTTTTTCAATTCAGCCCTATCATCTCACCTGAACTTCCAAGGCTTCAGTCACAAATGAGAAACTGTCATTTGCTACTGTTGAGACTCTTTCAAAATGTGCTTAATTCAAAAGATGCTGTTGCTGATTTTTTACTTTGACCACAAATTGCACTTCACAAGAATCAGTTGCTATCTGGCTTGCCAGACCATGAGCAGAATGCATGTAATAAAAAATGGCTTATGCCCTGGTAGGCAAAATACAGCCATTCTCACATTCTAACTTCCAATTGCTTGAGGGTCACTTACATGAAATAAAACTTTGTAACATTCAATATGTTCCCTCCACCAAAAGTTCAGACCATTACTGATTTTCACCAAAAGGACTTAAAACACTTGTGTCAGGGAAAGCCTTTATAGGAACTGTGTCAGACAAAGACTTTGTAGGAACTCCAGATTCTAGCCACTCTCACAAATGTCCCTATAAATATGAATACAGTTTGCATACTAACAGTATTTAATATGTGCCTTGAGGAAGAACTTCTCAAGCTAACATATTAAATGTATTTTCTTCCTCCAGGTATTGTAGGAGAGCAATAAGTGACATTCATAGCCTCTTAGGTGAAGTTTATGATTTTAATAGATCTCAGGTGTCTGTGTGTGAAGCATGAACAGCTTTGGGACTTCAGCCTGGGTTCATTTCACACAACACTAGAAAATGATATTGTGCAACAATATAGTTCAAACTTCCTAAAGTCTGCATACTGATTTTTTGAAGTAAAGAGATAGTTTTCAACATTTCATAGCTTGCTCATGCACCTGAAGTTAGGATTTAGAATATTTCATTGCTGACCTATTCTACTGTATCTTGTCATGCACTTTACCTCTTGCTGTGTGAACTGCTGCGTCCCCACATTTCACACTGTGTATCATAAAGACTTTGAACCACATCTGAGATGTCTGGAGTTTTAGTCTCTCCCAAATGATCATGACTTTAGCTTCTTCTACAGCTCTGGTTTTGATCTGATTTATTAGTACTTGTCCTTCCTATTTTTACTATGCTATCAAAGAAGAAAACGAAAACTTAATACATACAAATTATTGTTCTCATACATATACTGGAAACCCAGATAAGGACACTGGATGTAGATTTAAAGCTTCTTCCTTTTATTTAAAGCTAGTAGGATTATTTTCATTAGAACATCTATTAAACTTTGCTCAACTTTTCATAGATATGCTCTTGACCTTTTTTCTTCAGATGGAAAAATATTTTCCAAGAACATTTGAACATATTTTAAACATATCCATAACCATTTCAGTCAAGAAATATGCAGGATCATATCCTCAGCTGGTGTAAACTGATGACAATCCATTACTTTCAAAGCTAGTTTTGTGCAACCACCCAGTTTTTTGCCAGTTGTAGCTCAAAAATTATCTGGAAAACAACCGCTTTGGAAATGTTTATGTGCCTGGCTGATCTTATTCCGTCCTCTTTTGTTTATATCTAAAATATTTTGGACCAGATATATGATTAATTCAGTGGAAATTTTACCCTGGTTACTCACGACTTTCTTTACAGCGGTTTGATTTCACTTCAGGGAGTGGAGAGATTGTGTTTACTGATGGAGGAGAACAAAACAGCAGCGATAAACTCCACTCTTTGACACTGCCAATGCACAAAAATGCTGCATTCCACCCTCTCAGCATTGCACCATGCTCTCATACTTCTCCTCTCACAGCTTACCAGGGAGATTCAAGATTCCTGCAACTCCCAGAGCACCCAAATCTTCAAGACTGAGGCCAAAATCAAGTTATCACAGTAAACTTCAGTGAATTGCTGCAGCTTTCCAAACTGTATTTATAGGTCAAGAGGAGGATTTGGTTTGTTTTTTTTCCTCTTTGAAGCCTCAGAACATATACTTTTTAACAAGATATTATCTTCTAATTAGAAAAAAGAAAAGGTTTTCTGGCCCTAAAATCTATGGTGTGCAAAATAAACATACAAGCTTTCTTCTTTCATGTTTTCCAGACCAGACGTCTTTACCCTCCTGGGATGATGTACCTCCTGTCCCTGTCAAAGGGAGACAGTGAGGAGGGGCATAGGGGAAGCTGGGGCTTTCAAAATTGGTTTATTGGGGGTTCAATTGTAGACTCTCTAATGCTGCTTTTGTTTTCCACAGACATCAGGATTCAGGGATTCTTTCCTTCCACAGACTCCAAACCTCCCTTGTCCTCCCCAGCACTTCTGAGGCTATCAGAGATTTCAGCTGCACAGAAGCTCTAACGTGCAGATCCAAGCTCCAACAAAGCCCAGCTAGGTGGGGAAATAACTTTCATTAAAAGCCAGCTTGAACACGAGCTATTGTCCCAGCTTTTGGGAGTTGGCAGTGCTGGGAATATTATATAGTTTGGTCCTGTCCAGGATTAAAAAATTTTCTTCAGCTGCTGATCTTACAAATTCTTCTGGTCCCTTCTGGAGATACTGCTCAGGCACATTCAGTTCCTACACCTCTGCACACCTCTTCTGAACTCTGAAATGTTTAGAGTTTATTCCACAGTAAACTGAGCTCAACCCTGAAGGGGTTGACCAGCCAAGAAGCCAACATCAACAGCTTTTCACAGTTTGGCTGGCCCCAGGGGTGCCAAATATACCATAGCAGATATAAATATGAGACATATAATATTATTGCAAAAAGAGAGCTAATTTTCTCAAAATCTAATTGAATTCTCTAGTAATTTCACTGAGAAGTGTTGTGCTGGTTTCATCTCAACATTTAATGAATACTGATTTTTTAAAGAAACTGTTTATTTGCATTAAAAATTTACTTCCCACACTCCCTAAAGTATCAGAAGAAATTGAATGTTAGATTTATAATTAATGTGGTTTGGATTTTAAAAGAAATTTTTTACAGCAAAGAACATTTCCATAAATCATGTCCATGATTGAAAAAACATGGTCATAACTGAAGACAAAACTGCTTCATTTTGCATCTGTTTCATATATATAAATATATCAGGTTAACTTAGAACACACTGATAAAGATGAGGAAGAATGGAAGGAAATGATAAAAATAGCCTAGGTTGTATCTGTACCTCCTTTATTATAATTCTCTCTGATACTATTGCGACCAATCATTACTTTTCTTGCCTGGTTTAAGTTTAAGACCCCTGGTAATTAAGCCATTAAAAAGTTAAAAGAAATACAACTTTTATGGAATTAAGCTCTTAGTTCAACCCTAGAAAAAAGCTGGCATGAGTAATGTGTCATTGCCTTATTTTCTTCTGACAATTTCAGAGATATTAGCCCTAAATGAGCTCAAGGTAGAACTGATTTCTTTCTGCTCACACCAAATGTGGTGCTGTTGGTCACTGTGACTTCAAGATCAGAGGTGGTAAGGCACTGCCAGTTTGCACCATGAGAGAATCTGCCCATGCTCCCACAACACAGCAGAAGTGAAGTAAAGAAGTTGTTTTGCCAACAGAACCACTTATCAAAGGTAATGTCCTACTTGTAATATTATTCCATAGCATAACACATCTCCCAAATAAATAACTTTGCTGCTTAGTCAGCCAACAATCTGTTGTTAATAAAAAAAAGGAACACTAATATGTTTCTTCTAATATTTTTAATTAAAATATACATCTTAAATACATTTGACTTCTTTTTACCACAGCAGTTTGGCATGAAGCATTAGAGAAAGCATGAGTATACAGCAAAAATAAATTAAGTTAGGTGGTAGGTTTAACCTACCACCATCTTGATGGGAAAACATATGAAGCAAATTATTCAAACAGAGGTAAGCAATGAGCTACATAATTCTTTTCTCCTAACAAGTGTGTAGTTGGTGTGGCTAAGGTGATGTCTATGTCTTTCACACATAAAGTCACTTTAAAGTTATTTCTAGGCTCTTTCCATTTATAGTGAAATCTCTTTCTGTTTACTTCGGACTTAAGGATTTAACTCTATTTTTTTTTAAAAAATAAGCATTTCTTATTTTCTACAGCTTATTTTAGGAACAGTACATTGTTTAGGAAAAAAACCCATCTGTTTGTGAGAAATTTCTGCCAAAATATATATCTTGTCTTTCAGTGGCAAGGTATATTTCTTTTTATGATACATCCATTCATAAATTAACGGGGTGGGAATCTTTAAACATTTTCAAGAAATGGTAGGTAAGAGAGCTAAGAAGTAAAGCTATCACTAAGTTTTCAAGTGTTTAGGTAAATTCGCAAGCAGTTTGAAGCTCAAAGGGATCTAGAAGAGACACCAGCCCTTACCACTGCTCCCCCAGTCCCGCCTCCAGAGGCTCCAACAGACAGCGTGTGGGAGCCTCATTATTGCTTTGTTCTTCCTTTTTATTTTAGTTGGCATTTATTTACTTGCTGAGGGCAAGGTATCTTCCAAACTAAGGCAAACCACACTTTTAGAGGCACAGGGAGAAGGAAGTGATACAATTTGTGCTGACGAAGTGGAAAGTGGATTGTGTTTCCCCACAGCCCCGGCAGCCGCTCTGCTGCCTGCCCACAGGGCCCTGACATGGTCGCCTGCTGGGTCTAGGCCTGAGCTGCAGCCCACAGGCTCAGCTGCCAGGCCACGTGGCATCACTAAGCACCAACGTGTGGGATTATTGTGTCCCTTTAGGATCAGCTGCCCCCCACCCATTCCAATGTCCTGACTGACATCTGAAAGGGCTTTAAAGGTCCTGGGCTCTCCCCATAGGCTGAAGCTGGGCTGTGAGTAGTGCACAACCAGGCTGTGCTCCAAGGGGCCTCTTGGTCAAAAAAGCCTCACAGCAACAGGGAAGGACCTGGCCCCACTCCCTTCCCAGGACCAGGAAGCACCAAGCCAAGACCCAAAATGGAACTGTCCTAGCTGGTGTTACCAGGGGTCCCTGAGACTCTGCCACCGCCAGCCCAGCACCATGGCTGGCCCCGTGCAGCCACACTGGCACTGCCCCGTCCCTTTCTGAGACTGAGGGAACACAAAACCAGACAAAATGAAAGGCTTAGGGGAGAACGAGAAGGCAGGACAAGGGAAAGGGGCAGGGTTAGAAGTAAGTATAAATAAAACAGTGGAACAGAAAGGGGAGGGTGAATCTGGCAAAAGCCTGAGCTGCTGGCAGCCAGCCTGGCACAGGATACAGCCTGGAGCAGAAGGTTGTCCATGCACCAGGGCTGGGAGGATTTTGGGAGAGCCGTGTCTGTGCTTCCCTGTGACCCCTGAGCAAACCTGAGCCCTCTGCACCTCTGTGCTAACCAATTTGTTGTGACTTCAACGGGCAGAAACAGCCCAGTGAGGAAGGATATGCCAGGGGCCCAAACAGCTGGAGAAACATTCTTGATCTTGACAAGCAAATGGCCCAATCATGAGATCTCCTCTCTAATATGAATAAGCTGTATGAGGAGTTGGTTTTGCGTGAGCAAGGCTGAAGGACTGAGCCTAGGGACCACCTTATGAAGATGAAAATGTTTCTTCTGATTTGGGTTTTATATTCCAAGTCCTTGCATTAGCCAATCATCTAAATAGTAGCAATGCCAAACTTCCTTCCAGGCTCAGTCAGATGGCTTTTAGGTGACCAGCCAAAACCAAAAGAGAATATATTGTGTGCTGCTATCTCCAGTTTCTAATAATATATTACTCAAAACCTAAAAATTTTAACTGTGCCAAACATTCGTTATCAAGGAGGTACCTGGAGAGGAACCTTAATTTTTGAGTGTTTCTGCAAAGAATAAACTACTGCTTAATGGTAGGAACATTACAACATGGATATATTCTGTCTCTAGAAATTTGAATTCTGTGCTGATTTAACCCCATATACATAGTAACATAAGAACAGTAATACTGGGGTGAATCTAACCACCTCCAGCCTGCAGCAGTCTCTCAGCTGGCACATAGGGAAATAAAAATTAAAAAACAAACAAATAAACAAATGATTACTCCCAGTCCTGGGAGGGTTCTCCTAGTCTCCATTCTCAACCCCAGTGTGGTTTGCTCCCTAACCCCCATAGGGTCTCTCTCATGAGTCTTTCTCCAGTGATGGATGTAGCCCATGTGAAAGCCTGACACCTAAAATATTCTCAGCCCAGAGGATCTTCTGCTCATCTCATTTGGAGTTTTGGGCCTTGATTCCCACAGTCCCTCACCTGTGAAACTTTGTTCTTCTGTTAGAGACGGGCAAGAAACTACTTACAGTTTTCTAAACTTAAAAGTAAGTAGTGAGGCATTCTGCTTTTAAGAGGTTGGGGGAAAATGAAGAAAAAAGCAATTAGGAGGTAATAGCTCTGCTGGGAGAGCTATTGAAACACTTAGATTTTCACATTAAACCAGCAAAACTCTGATGTTTCCAAGTTCACTGGGATGTGTGTCCAAATTGACCTTTTATTGCATATGGTCAAGTGCTGTGAAAAATCCCACCACTTAGCATCTCTCTGTTATCTCAGCCACAAGCAGAGAATTTCTCCCCTTCAAAGAGAACCATAAAACAAGATAACAGAGACAAGGGCTTCTGTGCCATCAGCATTTCAAACTGCACATCCCCTCAGGAAAAGAGGGGGTTTTTTGTAAGGGAAAAGAGGGTTATTTGTAGGAGTAAACTGATCAATGGCTGTAGTTTCTCACCCTCCAATCTTGTGCAACCCAGAGAAGAAATGCCTCTGGGCTCTCCACCTGGATAGTGTAGTAGCAAACCAGTGCAGGTACAATTCTTGGAGTACTAGCCTTGCACCAGTGGCATTGGTAAATCTTTTTACCAAATACACAGGATTACAATTGTCCCCTATATCTACAGTGCAAAGATAGATTTCTACCCAACTCTTCAACATTTTCTGCCCCCTTTTTACCAAGGAGTATGATTTTTCTTACACTAATAGATCTATAGTCAAAACTGCTGCTGTGTACTGAATGCCAAAGTAGACTCTGCTGTGCGTGGGTGGGAGGGGAAGGAGTCTGCCAGTATAGCACATTTCATTCAGGGAACTGGTATAAACTACATACAGACAAAACACTAGCTTGCCAGTATAAGCTGTGGCTACACTAGGAAAGTTTGCCAGAATAGCAAACAGCCAAATCTTTTCTAGCACAGACAATCCATGCTATCCCACAGATAAATGTTGCTTCAGACATTAACTCTCTCTAGTCTCACCATACTGCATGTAGTAGACACCACTGAGATATGCTACTCCTTTTCTCCATAATCTGTCCCAGGTCAGCAATTTCAGGAGGCCCAAACTCTTTTGGAAAGGAAGAAGCATTTGGAAGCCGGGTTATGCTCCTCTACATTTGCTGTGATGGGACAGCTGCACTAGGGCAAGGTCCCTGCCACATGAAGAGATGGAAGACCTGGTTTAGCTGCATTAGAAACGGGATTGCCATTTCATTCTGCCTGCTGGAAGAATCACTAAGATCCTCAAGTGATTTCATTAAGCTGTCCTCTATCATAAAATATGAAGGAAATTAATTTTACTTGCAAGTGAGAGAATTGGAAAATAGCTTGATGACAAGTTGGAATAAGAGCAAAAATTTAAAAAAAAAAATCCCCTTATATAGCAACAGTAATCCATTTCACACTGTTTCCCACATGTTTGTGCAGGACTTTTTCAAGTACCACCTATGGACATCTTTCCATACTTTTACCCCATGTAAAACTTTACAAAAAGTAGACACAGAAAGGCCAGAACATCTGGTAAATACCATAGATACAGAAATGGGATTATCAATTTTACGCAGCGCATTTCCTCTTTTTTTTTTTTCAGACGGTACTTTAAAGTCAAGAGCTTTGCTGGGGAAACATGTAAAATATCATATAATCACATCTGAAAACACAACAAAATTATTAAAAAGATCATTCTGTATTTAAAGCATTTACCACAGCCTGAGAAAATTCTTTTTATTGTTCAAAGTAATGGTTGATCTCAGCATCTGAAAGCAGATAGAGGGAGGCAAAGAAGCCAATCAATCATTTACCATAGCAGAGTGTTGTATATATGGCTTTCATTATGCAGGTTGCTTTTTTCCTCACATTCACAAAATCTTGGTAATGAACATGCTAAGAAGATTTAAATACTATTGGCTTAGAGTACCGGAAATTATACCATTGAAACTACCAGGAATAACCTCACTTTACAATATTTTGAAGATGATGTTTCACAACCTTCAGACTGTGGCTTACGCTTTTGCCACAGCAAAATTTCTGATATGTGTTTAAATTCCAATCTCCCTCTCTATTCTTCTATTTTTTGATAATTTTTCTTGCCATTTTGCAGGTAGGTTGTCTCCTTACTTATTTCATATATTTACTTCTGTTCATTTGCTCCCATATCATCTGGTATTTTATTAATCTCATTCCTGATAAAAATGAAGTCTTCAGATTTCCCTGCATCCCCAGGCTGTCTGGCAATTGGTCTTACACTGTTAAAGGGGAGATGACAGTTTATTAAGCATTAAGCTACAGACTAATGAGTTCTTGCCAAAGCCTGTCAAAATTAATTCATTTTCCAATACAGTGAAATAAATGGCTGAATGGATCAATACACTTGCCTGCAATCAGTGCACCTCCACAATAAATGCAGGAAAGCACTGCCTCTGGTATTCTGCAGTATTTGCCATTAGTGACTGAAGTGTCAAATTACCCAGATTCTCTTCTGATGCAAAAAAGATTTGCCAGGGAGGGTGAAGAAATTCAGGCAAAGTAAATAACAGTGTTGTTAACTAATTTCTTATTCTCGTTCAACATTTTTCCCAGTATTGCCCACATTTGTCAGCACTCAGATTTCATGTCTCCTTTGACTTTCAGGAAGAAATATTTCAGTTTCTCGTAAGGACCAGATCTTGGCTATCTTACCACTGTATGGGATCTGGCTTCAGAGATAGTACCACAGATTTTTGGGAGGGGACCAAAAAAAAAAAAAAAAAAAAAAAAAAAAAAAAAAAAAAAAAAAAAAAAAAAAAAAAAAAAAAAAAAAAAAACCCACAAAAAAAAAAAACCAAAGTAAGGAAAAAAAAGCAGAGCAAAACGCAAATACAGATTCCTGTAATAGGCACTCCACAGTGTGAGCTAAGGTGTTAGTATGTTGCCACCAGGTTATCTAGACTAATTAATTTTAAACACCACTTTTTATTATTAAATTTTTTTCACAGCTTTGTCTGACCTGAGTTGGTCACTGTGACTCATTCCCCTGAATGCTGCTATTCTGTCCCATTGCAATTAGAAAAAAAAAATTGAGAAATCCCCCTTCCCCACTGCCCCAGCCATCTTTCCTGAGGATAGTGTGACCTAATTCTCTTCACAGCAGCTCTGGAAATGCAAAAGGGTCTGGGACCCCTTTAAGAAAGCCACTGACTGATTTAAGAGGCAGTTCTTATTTATTATACATTATGGAAATTAATTTTTCATTGTTTGGGAGGTTCAGGGCACTTTGTGTTACTTTTAAAGAAAGTGCTGACAAGCTACCACGAGGGTAAGGAGAGAGGCCACACAAGAGGAGGAAAAGAAATCCAGTGCTAATGGCTGTTTGCTCAGATATGGCTGGTGTTCTTCAGCCAGTCCATATTTATTCAGGAACTCAAGGAATATTCAGTTCAGTGGCAACTCATCAGGGACTACACCATTTTATAGACTGGTTCACTTATGCATATCAAGTGCTCAAATCCAATGAATGTCCTGGTTTGGGATGTGACTCGGAATGCAGAGTCCCCAAGGAGGGCAGGGAGCTCTCCCCAGCCCAGCACCCAGTGGGCAGCGAGGTCTGGCTGCTGCACCAGAGCCGTACCGGGGTGTGACCCGTGCTAGGCACTGCCTTGTGCTCCAGCCCAGCCCAGCCCCACTGCCTTGGCTCTGCACACAAACAAGGAAGCTCTTCTCTTCACACTTAGACATGGGAAGCAGAGCCCAGTTTTCCTTTTCTGTGCTTATTTATTTCTCCTGTCTTCTGCTTTTAGACAGATGAAATTTACTGGCTTTCTAGGATCAAGAATTTAAAATATTGAGAATTATCCCATCTCAGGGTATCTTCATAAGCAACCTCCCTGTGAGATAGCAGTTGTTCCGTCAACAGTAGAGCCAGCAAAGCCTGCTTTCCTGAGAATTTGTGCCTGACACTGAACTGCTGCATGGACGCACCGTTATCTGTAATAAGATATTAAATGTTCACTGCAAGCTGTTCTTTAGTAATGACACAAGTTAAGTCCTTTTTCTCTGCTGGTTATTTTTACAATATAAATAAAAATGGAAACTATTTTAGAATTCTCCCCTTTTGCAGACTTTGGTTTAAGCATCACTGGATGAGGAAGGAGGCAAACTTACAGCCAAAAACCCCCTTCAAGAACAAGCATTAAGTACTATGTAGACCAAAGGTGGGGAAATCTAATCAAATTTACTACTGGTAAGAAACAAACAGAATAATTTCTTAATGACTAGAATTTAACCAATTAATAAACTATGTGAAGTATTTATAATATTCCGAAAAGGAAGAAAAAAAAGCAATGCAAAAAATACCATCATTCTGTAATTACAGAATTATACCTCATGCACTCTAAAGTAGATATATAGTAAGAGAATAGTGATATTTTCTCACTTCTTTTGTACTATTTCTACATTTCATCACTAACTAATTCTAAGATACATTTTTATTTCCTTTCAACTGTGCATTCTGTAGATAACATTATAGAATAAATTTTCCAGTCCCAGAACCTACAGTTTCCTATGCTCATGTTACTACATGTTACTATACACGTACATCTGGATTATGCACAAAAAAATAAAAGCAGCCAAACAGCACATGTTTGACAGACTAAAGAATAAATAATTACTTTCAAGCCAATATCTCAGTACTTTGAGGAAGATGGAGGGAGGGGAGAACAAGGAAAATTAAATGGGCTGAGTCCATATTAGAGCTTCTGCAGATATGGGGCAGCCTGACATCAGTGTGCTCTTTCAGCAAGAAAGATACCCACATTCGGAGTGCTTTTTTGGTGAACATGCTTAGGGCTTTAACTATTAGAAGTCTTTTTTTTTTTTTTCAGCAAATCTGCAGCTTGATCACCAGTCTGTCAGATTGAAACTATTGGCCTAAGTAACAGAGCTCCCTCTAATGGTGTTTCCATAGTTATACTGATTTATAGTACATTGTATTTATGTTCTTTCTACTTGTTGCTAGTAAACTTTACATCAAGTAAAGGACTTGCCTTTGTTGTGTATATTTGTGCTTTTTCATTCCCATCTGGTACTACAGCTTGTTTTTCTGAGACAGGAGCAGTTCATTGCAATGGAGGCTGAATATCAAAGGATATTAGTGCAGAAGAAGAAGATCATTATTAATGCATTAAGCAACTCAAAAAAGGAGCAGAAGCATTAGCATCTGGGTAGTATTTTATAAGGCTTTTCTCCCTATTGCAAATACTGGATCCTTGCTTGCAAAAAGCATACATTAAGAAAGACAGTAATACTTTCTTTGCATGCTTGGATTTTTAAAATTTTCTCATCCTGGCACCGTTGGAGAGGCTGCTGCTGTCTTTGGGATACTGCCAGGCATGTAATTGTTGAGGTGGATTGAAGACAATTCAGAATTCAAAGAGTAAATTTGAGGAAAAAATTGTAAGCACTTAACGAACATAAAAGGTAATATGAAAACTTGCTAATTTAGAACATTAGTTCATTCACTTGCTTTTAATCTAGAAACTGGCCAAAGACAGATTTATTTCTGATGATTCTCCCTGACCCATTCCACTTGTCGCAAAACACAAAGGCAAACTACTCCTAGTTTTGATCCAAATAAACAAAACTGCAACAAAAATTCTGCTTGTTTTACTCCCAAAGCACCCTAATTTTGCCCAGGAGAGTTCTGAATATTCCAGTTAGACCACAAGTAAAAATACTTTACAGTATCTCATCTTCCAATTCATTTGTGCACATCACCAAGCTTAGTAAATCAGCAAAATTGCTGCTCCTCAGTGAAGAAGTAAGTGCAACATGGAAGGGATATTTCCAATATGAAACAAGAGGTATTGACATGGTCCTGTAAAGAAGTCAGCACCATTAATTTGCTCTTTAGGACCAGTATGAAATTCATGCACATATCTTAAACAAAACAGAGCTGGACAGAAACTTTACTGTGCAATGTTGAAAGAATAAAAAAGGTAGGACCATCTGTTCAAGAAAAATTAAAAAATAAGAGCAGCAGTGAAGGGAACAGAAGCTATTGGAAAGGAACCTGGCTTTGCAGAACTGTAACTATGCCCAGCTATCTTTATACTTATTTTGTGCTTTATAAAAAATTGCGAGCATACACCACATTGGTTTAAGAAAAACGAACTGAGAGAAGTAAAACACACCCTTGGCTAAGTATCTTGGTCTGTCTCCCCAGGGAGAAAAATCATTTTTAGTGGTCAGGCAAAAAGGAAAGCAGGGATTCATTATTATTACTTTTGTACAAATACGTTCTATATGCAAAAAGCAAGAATACACAGAGGGCACTTATTTTTACTTTCCTGTGTACTTAATTGGTAGCACAACTGTAAATAACTCATTTTCTTTCTGCCTGGTGCCTGCCTATAAAAGGCTTGGCCAGTAATCACCTCCTTTTTTAAGTTTTGGGAGTTTTTAAGCTGGTATTGTTGAATATGCATGTCTTCAAAAAATCATTTCACAAGTTCAAAACCCTGAAAAACAAGAGACAACAGAGGCATCATTCAGCAGCTGGGGCACTGCAAGTGGAGAGGGCTCAGGTCCCACTCAGGTCACAGTAATGGGTGGCAGTGGGTGGCACTGGCAGTGCCTTATTTGATCCTAAACTACCATCTTATTTGAGTTGGGAAAAAAAGCCTATTTGTGGTTTTTAAATTATGGAATGAACTTAATTAAACTGTAAAACATTAAACAACCACAGAAAAGATTATATCCTTGCGGGGAAAAAAAAAAAAAAAAATCAAGTTCTTTAGTGACTTGGAGAAAATAAACAAAGTAGTTGTAAAAATAAACCAAAAATTTCCAGTCCCATCTACCACCTGTTTAGTGGAGAAAGCAAGGTAAGTTTGTCTTTTTAGAGAAAAGTTTCTTCAAGGAAAACAAAGAAAAAGCTGATATATGAATGCATGTCCTTGAGAAAGAATATTGGCTCCTTTCTCTTTTTTTATCTCTTCTTTTTCCCCTCTCCCCTGATGTCACTGTTGTGTTAAGAGCTGCACACTCCAAAGAGTTCAAATTTTTTCCAAACCTGAAGAAACATGGTAAAATGTGGAGCATTACAATATTACCACTCTAATTTATCAAAAGTTTGGAATGTTTCTCAATATGTGTGAGTGGGAAGGCAGAAAAAGGCATTTTTGACATGTAAAATCATGACTGAAGAACTTCATACAAAATGCAGGCAAAAAATAAGAGCAAAGGAAAAAAAGCGGAAAACAATAAAAGCAGAAAAAAAATGTGGTGGAGAAACAAATTCACAAGCATATCTGACATTAATTTTTGCAAAATAAAAACCTTTCATAAATCGTAGAGATTTCCTTCATAATAATTGAAAGAAAAAAACAGATGAAGTCTGACATGGGACAGAAAAAATGTGTTTCTACCAGCTGTCATGAAAATATTGCACAATGACTGGCACAGAAAACTAACCCTCAGCGGTTTTGGGTCTTTTTCTCATGGTTTTGGGTTGGGTATTTTTGGTTGGTTGGTTGGTTGGTTGGTTTTTTGGGGTTTTTTGTTTGTTTGTTTGTTTGTTTTGGT
Source organism: Urocynchramus pylzowi (assembly GCA_013397555.1). Taxonomy (NCBI): domain Eukaryota; kingdom Metazoa; phylum Chordata; class Aves; order Passeriformes; family Fringillidae; genus Urocynchramus; species Urocynchramus pylzowi. The sequence goes on along the minus strand of VZRH01003036.1, from coordinate 854,296 downwards.
TTGGGTTTTTTTGGTTTGTTTTTTTTTTTATTATTATCAGTGCATCAGAAAAGCTAAACTGGAAAAAGAAGTTACCATTTTGTATTTAACTTTCAAACAAGCAAAAGCCTGATCCTTCTCTTACTCTGTGCAGTGCAAAACAGCTGCAGACAATGTCATATTGAGAGATGAATTCAACAAGGCACTTAGCAGTGTGCCCAGCTCCAGCTCAGAGCCACTGCTCCACTGGGACAGGGAAATGTTCCATCAGGGCTACAGCCAAAATCAGGGACAATCTTAACTTCTGCAGAAGAAACTGTCAGTAAGAGATTAAAGTCCTTGGTCTTTAGAGGACTCTTGGAACTGGGTGAATCACAGAGATTGATCAGGAATGTGAGGACAAAGACTGTCAAAGCGATAGGCTGGGAACTGGGAACGTGTAACACCTTACAAACAAGGAAAGCAATTCCAAAACCGGTATGGTATTTGACTGGCAGCCAATACATTTTCAAAACAAACCGAATGTGCTCTTGTCATCTCCTTTTCATAAGAAACCTGGCAGCCACATTCTGTGCTAGCTGGAGTTTATGTAAAGTCCCTGGTTCCCTTAATGTAGCGAAAACCCAGCCTGCACTACAAGTATTTGCACTGTTCGTCTAAACCATACTTGCATCCTCCAACACTAGTCTTTTTTCCCATGATTTTTCCAGTGAGTGTTCTAAGGAACATCATAAATAGAAGATTGATTTTGTATCTATAATAGAATGCTAAACCAAATCTGACCATTTTCAAAAGCTAAATTAACTGATCTCATAAAAATTTTGAATGAATTATTCTTTTCTGAGATTCATTCCACTTTAGTATATTAATAGGTTCTTAATATGGTATTGGTCTTTTCCAAGCATGATGTATTAGTATTGATAATTTGTATTTACTAAACAGAAACAAAATATTTCAGTACCAGTTGAATTATGAGTAACAACTGAGCAATTTCCAAAGATTAAGCAGAGCGGGAATTGGCAACAAGCTGTGGGAGGAGCAGGAAAGCAAAGGTATGGCTAATCATTGAAAGGGAGGGAAAGATGCATGCAAGAGTGGTGCAATAAATCCACCTTTAGGAAGCAATGAAGCAATCAGCTAAAATAGATAGTGAAGGGCCTTGCCATGACACACAGTAATAGGCAGCAATCAAGGCTGCAAGTGGAGGAATCGTTACATTGCTTTATACAAGCTGAAAAATCCAAATGACATAAGTTCAATTAGATTTTTTAAATTATATTTAAAAAGTCCAGATTCTTAATATCAGACTCGATTATAATTTGGGGAAGATTCCATTAGACATAGCCAAGACCAATATAGCAGCAGAATATTAAGTGAGAGAAAAAAATGCAATGGATAGAGTGTGTTGTCATAAATGTCTTTATAAGGGCAAAGAGCAAGTGATTGCTGGATAAATACTAGAACCAATTTTATTTAGCATCTTTATTAATATCTCTAAGAGGAAGCATACTGCACTCTAGCTAAATGAGGAAGCATACTACACTCTAGCTAAATATGCAGGTCACATTAATTAGGAAGTGCTGCAAATATCAGGAAGGACCCAGAAATGTTTAAAATCCCAGAAAGAAACAAACAATAAAGTACCACCCAACAAATATATGCTAATGTCCTGGAAAAAGAGATGGTTAAACACTGAAATTGGAGTGGCTTTCACAATATATGCTGAAAGCTAATTAACTGTGCAACACTTGCTTTACATAATATAACACAGGGAGAAACCATCCTGAATATTTTGTGTCTCCTTTGAGACAGGGAAAGATATTCAAGTTTCACTGTGGCAAGGTTAGTTCTTTACAATGATGCAGCAAGGCAAGAATGTCACATTTGGCTCACATTTATCTAGATAAGCAGGTGAATCATTATGCTTTTTCCTTTTAATTCCTATAGCTTACATCTTTCTCCACTTTTAAACCAGAGGGATCCTCCCACCGATCCCAAATATGAATTCTAATTAAAAGAGAGATCGCAATGTAGGTTGATTGCTGTGTTTTACAAGTTATTTGTCTAAATTATGTGGTCTATGTATGAATAATTACTCCTTATCATTCAGTTTGCTCTCTATAAAGATAGCTGAAAGCTAATTAGAAGCTGTTCAGTGGTTAGCCAGCACTGTCTTTGATCACTCCTTGCTTTTAAAGTTTGTGCCTGTGTTCATATTGCATTCCCAAGATGTTTTCATTTACCATCAGGGAAGCGGACAAAATTAGATCACATCACAGGAAAGGAGTGTTGAGAGGATGAGTAAAAATTAATACAAAAAAAAAAAAAAAAAGTAGTTATATTTTATCTGACAAGTTTGAAAAAAAAACCCAAAACATAAATTAGGTACTTTCAGACTTTTAGTAAAGAAAATAATTTGTACAGTCCTTCTAATGTGCCTATGATCAAAACCACACTGTGGCAGCCAAATATCTAGTGCTCAAGTGCTCATTGCTCATTGCTTCAATAGCTCCTTGTTAATTCACTAAACTCAAATATTGGAAGTTATGTTTGGGAAGCCCCACTCAAAATTTACATGGCCAACTGACTCAGAAACATCCCCTTGCTTCCATTAACTCTTTTTATATCTTCCTTTCAAAGCCTCCTCACTCATGGAAAATGAGTCACTTGTGGCAGTTTCTGATTTGGACAGGAACTCCACAGGAGAGGCAATGCCCTCATAGGCAGGGTGGGCAGAGGGCAGTTCCTGAAGCTCTCTCCAAATTGTGGATGCTCCTGTATTTAATATCACAATAAACAAAGTAGTCATCAGGATGGACTCCACACCAATGGCCATTTGATACCTGATTATGCAGCAGGCTTGCCAGCAAGCTTGCTGAACAGGCTTTAAAATATCTTATATGGCTCAGTGGTCTCATAATCCCCATTATACAAGACCTGTAACATCTCTTTTGGAATTCACCTCTGCTTTGCTCATGGTAAACCTAACTGTCTTCAATCTGAGCAGAACATATTGATCCCATTTGATTCTACAACACATCTGCTGCCATTACAGCCTTTACTGGGAGGAAGCTTCTCTATAAAGGGTAGCCTGCTGCCTGCCCAGCATTTATCAATACCTATCTTCAGGGAAAAGGAGCTCATTAAAAGCACATTAGCAATGTGCTGTGTGGAAGGTCTGAGAACAGGGAAACTGCATAACAAATGACAACCCATAAATTAGAAAGTAAAACATGCTGGATCAGTGGTGGACAAATTTGATATCACAGCAATGTCCCTGTCTATGCCAGAGAGTAAAGGAAGTCTGTGCTGTGTTTAAAGTTTATTTGACAGAGTAAACCGTCAGTACTTCTCTTGCATTTGTCATGCAGAATTAGCAGTGTGGTTAGAAATTACTCTTCTGGGAAAAGCTTTACATTTTATGTTCCACATCTTCTTGGGAATTGTTGCCACCTCTGTCTAAATCCTATCAGTAGGTTTTATCTGCTATCTGCTTCCTCACTCCAACTAGCATAGAAAAAAAAAGAGCATTTGTCTTTTTCTTCAAGGGCTGAACAAGGTGAGAGGAGCAGTAGATACTGGATGCATTACTGGAATTTTTACACCCATAATTGTATGCAGTATAGCCTACAGCACAGATTTTGAGTTCCAGGTGAGTCTCAGAAGTCTTCTATAACCAGGAGTATGGTAAGCAGGGATGTGTTTTTTAAATGGTGAGAGTGGCTGTTCTAAGTTTGCAATAGCAACTTGCTCACTTCCTTAAGAGGACAAGACCCAAGCTTTTCATTCAAGGATGTCAGTACTGCATCAGATCAAAGGTTCACCCATCTCTGTGGTGCCTCTGACAGCAGCCCTGGCAGCCAAGGAGAGGGTTTATCTGAATCTGGAGATACAGCTAAAGAAAAGTGGCAGTGGCACCCCCTCCAACATTTGCTCTCCGAACTTCCAGTCATAAGGACATCCAAAGTTGGGGGCTTCACCTGCACCATAGGTTTTAACAGTCCCCAAAGAACTAATTCTTCATAAATGTACTAGTTCCTTTTTTACCTGTTACACTTTCAGAAACACAGGCCCATCCTCCCCATCAGCTCACAGGGAAGAGAGAGACAGTCAGACCATGCAGTCACTTGTCTCTGGCTTTTTGGCAGCACCTCTTTTGGAAATTTCTTATGATTGCCGAGATGCCACTGGAGAAGGGGGTAGGCAGGAGTTATGTTTTCATCATGTTTAAAAACAAACTTCCAACACCACTTAAGCAGTCTGGCAGTAAATGGAATTGCATCCTTTCTTGGAAGTCCTGTGTGGCAGATGGGTATGTTAGATGTGAAACCACTGGTGCTTCAGAGCAGGGTTTGATCCATAAAAGAACAAACTCCTCACAGAATGGCTCTATCAGAAAATTAAGCTCTACAGAAAATTAAGAAGAATCTTTCTTCAAGCGATTTGAAGGTGCTGAAAACAAGTTTGCTGGTCTGCAAATTAGCTGTGCTGGATATGTTGGCATGTTTAAGATGTTGTTCAAGGAAAATCAAGTGCTACAATACAAGATAGAAAAAGTAGATAATGAGGCCAGAATAGTTCTGCATGTCTGAGAAAACCAAAACAGGGAAAAGGGATGTTTGATCAACACAGTGGCCTGAGGACCTGTAGCACTGGGGGAGGACAGAGTGCTGGTTTCTTTGATCTTTGCCAGAGGAGCACCATGCAAAAAGCAATATATTCTGTAGGAATTTTTGACCTTTTATTCTCTAACAATTGCTCATAAACTGCCAAAAAACTGCCATGGGGCAGCCTATTACCTTTGGGATGGGGTGAGGGGCTGCTGTGATTCAAGCATGGGTGGAAAGCTCCACAAAGAGACATGTGAGCCCCATAGTCTCATTTACGTGCTCTGATGTTTTATGAAAATTACTCTCCTTGCTGAACACAGTATCTGGTTGTTCATTTCACATACTAATTTTTCATTTCAGTCAAGTCAAATACTCACCTAGAACTAGCTCTGAAGTCCTTTTCTGAAAACATTACTTTCAGGCAAATGTAGCAACCAGATTATAATAACCAATGTGAAAAGAAATTCTCAAAATCTGTTTTCTTTTGCACTTGTGTTCCTCTGATATCAGCCTGCCCATTTTTCCCAAGTACATTATTTATTGTGTATTTTTAAACTTAAGGTTATTATTCTGACACCTCTTGAGTTGCATCTGAGAGTAAATATGCACGAATTTCTATTCTGAAATACTTTTTTTTTTTTCCTTCCAGTTTTCTGTTTCTTCCCCTCTCTTTTCTTTGTCCACACTATTGGGACATAGTTCAGAATCTTCAGTGTCTCACCCTCATGGACCTCAGTGTTTATATTGCCCACATGGTTCCTGAATAGAGGCCAGATAAAATGCAGTTTGAGTCTAAGTCCAGGTATTACAGTTAACAGAGGCACGGTGCAAAGCCTTAGCAAGGCAGCTTGTGGGAATAGGGACCACTTACCTCTGTTACAGTGCTAAAGGCACTGGTTTTGTAATCCTTATGTGCTTTAATGTTGCATAAACAGAGACCTCCCAGTGCCTGGTGAACAAGAGCAGTTTTGGTGCATACAGCAACTGCTCTACATTTACAGCCCCAATTCAGCTTGTTTAGATAGCCACAAGTTGCATGCGAATAGGTTTGTTCCCATTCCCCTGCTTCATTCTTGTCCCTTCTGTCATTGAGTTGTGCTGCATGGATTCAGTGGATGACAAAAAATTCCCCACATTAAAGGCAAGCTAAAGGTCATAGTGCTGCTGAAAGCACAGCTACACCATTTCATCTGCTGCAAGAGGAGACTCAGTCCTCTTCTCCAGGATTTTGAGCTCAATCTGAATTATTTAGTACAGAGGGTAAGACATGGGGGCATCATCTTACAAACGCCCGGGGTACCAGATCCACCCTCTAAACCTAGAGCCCATCTGCCCTGGTGCCAGCACAGTGGTCCACAGGCACCAGTGCCAGGCCTGGGGATGGCAGAGATGTTTTTTAAATTTCAGGAATTACTTCAGGAGGAAGGTATGGAGAGAGTGCTCAAAATTCAGAAACATCTACTTTGATGTTGCATGCTTTTCCCATGTCATTCAAACACATGTTTTTTTTGTTTAAGGATGATTAATATAATTTTAAATGTTTTTCCTATCTGAAGGGAAACCTGTGCTATATATTAACTGAGTCTAGAAAAACACCCCAAAAGCTGAGCTGGCATAAGTGGGTAGACTGTATGTGATGTTTGTTATGATTTTTCCTTAAGATCCTTGTCTTCTCATTTTTCACTGTTTCTTTTTGCATTTGTCACTGCCCTCTTGGAGGCATCTTGTCTTCACTCCCATATTACTCCAAGTCCCAAGAAAAAGTCAACCCAAAACACCCTCTGAGAAAACTTTGGCAAGTGCAAGAAGGAGCCAAGCTCCAGGCAGAGCTTTGCAGAACTTACACAGCAGTAACTTACTGCCACTGCAGCTTGACTGGCCAAAAAATCTGGGTTTGCTGGTGCAGGTTTCAGGGTGTTTGTCAGGTGTCTGGATTAGGGAAAAATCTGGACCATTTACACCTGGCTGCGGTAGACCCAAAGCTGCCACTCTGGCAGGGGGAGAGATTTGTCCCAGCAGTCCCAGGCCAGGGCTCATCTCCCCCCACCTGTCAGAGCCCCTGTCCCAGCACTTGCCTCCCCTTCCCCTTTTGTGCATGGAAAGGCTGTGTCAGGATCTAACCCTGAGCACAGGCAGGTACAAGTTCCACTAAAGGCAGGGGGCCTATTCGGTCTCTCATGATGACATTTTGCATTTTCAGATGAAGGTGATGCTTGGCACAAGAAAAAAACCCAGCAGAAGTTTGTCAGTAAACATGCAAAGTAAATAATTCTGGAGCTGGAGTCACACTTGTTGAGCACTGTAAGTGGGAGAGGTACCAGGTTTAGCAGCAATAGCTAAATCTGAGCTCAGGCTTACAGGTCAGATGAAACAGCTGCTTAAATGTCCAGAAAAAGTGACTGCTCCACCGGCATGTGGCACAAGCTGTAAGATTTGAAGAAAGAAATAAACAGTACTCCATTAGGTCCTCAAATCCATTCATTTCTATTCCTGTCCTTTTCTCCTTGCAGATAAGACAAAAAACCTCATTATATTTTACTTTCCTAAGTTTTATGGCTCTGACATATACTCAAAATGATTGCCTTTGCTGCTGTTAACTACATGCCAGCACTCTTATTAAAGTTCATTTAGGAATAATCTATTACCAAAAAGGAAAGGTCCAAGTTTCAAGGATGGATTATTTAAATCACAGCATGCCATTCTGCAGCAACAGGAAGACAGCCAGTTCCCCCCACCAGCACCTTTCAGACATGCTCAGTGGGGGAAGAGGCAGCCCTTGGGAAGGTGGATTGAATTTCCAGATGGAAAACAAATGGCAGAAAACTCAGGTCACCACAGTTCTGGACAAGTGCAAAAGGGCAATATTTCACTCTAGAATGAAGAACTGCATAAAAAGAATACAAATTCTGTAATCTTCCTTAAAAACTATCCAAGTAAATGGAATATTTAAGAAAACATATGTTGTGCAATTTTATTTGCATATGGAGTATTCTAATTTGCATTTATAAAATATAAATAAAAGCCAAGATACCAACATAGGCAGAATACAAAGTACAAGGCTACTCTAAACTATGATAATAATGCAGATAACCAGTTTTCTTTTCTTTGATTTAAAAAAAATCTAGAAACTTAAATGTATTCTTGAATAAAAATTTACTAAACATTATAATTTATATTACTATCCGAGTACTTTTGATGATTCCATTAAAATATTTCTCATCTAGATTATATTTTAAAATGCATTTAAGTGTAAATAATTTTTAGGAGAAAAAAACAACCAAAAAAAAATCTAATGGAATAAGAGAGGAAAAATATCAAGTCATGTTGTCTGACACACAAAAGGTAGGCTTTGTTGATGTTATATTCATTACCTTACAAAATGTTTTACAGGAAGTGTAGTAAATCCATCACAGATGTGATAAAGATTAAAATCTCTTTTAAAGCAAATCTGTCCATTTAAAATAACCCAAAAGGTATGTGCAACATTTCTCAGCAGTTTTCCAAATAAATAGCTGATGAAACAAGCTCATTAAACTGAAGCATTTCATAAATTCTATGTAAACACAGTCCTGTAAATCAGGATGAAAATCACAAAACCCCTATTTTTCCCTTCATCTCCTAGAGATATTAAAAAGCACTTAAAAGGTGATTTGGAATGGCAGCCCATTTACTCCACTACTGGGCTACCACCCCGACACACAAACCCACTCACAGTGAAAGACACTGCAAGGAAAATATAAGTACTTCATTTCCCTTAGAGCACTAGTTAAATTTAGAAAAATTGTTTTCAAATACAAGTATCTAAATTAACAGTACATTATTTGATACACTTAAGGGAGGAAATGTTACAATTTTTATCCATATTTCATTTTGGGTTTTTAACAGACCATTCTTAGATGAACCAGGATTTAATATTTGCATTCAGCACACCTGTAAATGCTCCAGTTGGGTCCTGTCAACCCAAACACCACAAATGGCTTGCAAAATTCTGATTACTAAATGCATATTAAATCAGCATTAACATTTTCCCCTAAAGATTTATATAACAGTGCAGTATAGTTAAATAAGGCTTTAAAAACAAAGAATCAAACCAGCTATTTCATCATGATAATGTTGTATCTCATTCTCCTACTATGAATGTCCCCACCCTGCAAATTTGATTAGGGTTTCTACCATCCTCCTGTACATTTAACCAGTGTTTTAAAGCAGTTAGTAAAGGAGTATTTAGACTAACAACAAACAGTCAGAAGAAAACACATAGATATATTTTGCTATTGCTTTGTAAGATATGGTATAACCTGATCAGTGTATACCACTCCCACACATGAGAGTTATAGGAGAATACCAAAATGCAGAAATGGTGCAGCTGAAGAGCAAAAACACCCTTGCGAATCAAACCTGCAAACATTTGTTCCCATGATTAACTATTCTGCCATGAGGAATTTCATTTGAATCATTAAGAGCATTCAAAGTACCAAAGTTAAATACATAAGTATTTACAGGCTTGGACTTTGATGTGACCCAAAGAAACAGCAAAGAAACGCAGTCTTTTTTTTTTTTTTTTTTTTTTTTTTCTCCACCCGCCCGATTTCCCTC
>VZRH01003036.1:809123-845041 GCA_013397555.1 Urocynchramus pylzowi | reverse complement strand
CAGTGCTTTTTTTTTTTTTTTTTTTTTTTCCCTCAACTGAGCTGATTCCCATCACTAACAGAAAGTATTTGCTCAGGACAAAGACCAGTCATTGGGTGAAAGTTTTCCCTGGGGCCACAGAATTTTAAATCAGATTTTTAATTTGAAGTAAAAGCTATCTCTCTCCCAACAAAAGCAGTATGAAGAGAACATGTGTGCAGATTGGAGCCCATAAAACAACCATATATAACATTAAATATTTGCTTATTTTCCTGTGTTAGCTTGGCAAGAATTAAATTTGCTACTCATGACTACTTCTGATATTCCAAGTTCATGCCAAGAAATGTATTTACTACCACATACTGCCATCTTTTATATAACATAACATAACATAACATAACATAACATAACATAACATAACATAACATAACATAACATAACACATACATAACATAACATAACATAACAAACATATGTGTGTTTATATGCATATACATATATGCATACCCAGTCAAAAAAAGAGCAGTGCCACAAATAATAAATCAAGTGAAAGTAATATTTAACCCACACACCCCAAACTTGCTAATAAACATGTGCAATGTATAGACAAAACCTGTGCTAGATTTTCATCAAGATGTAATTGCTATTTCAGATCAAACTGAGAAAATTAACATGCCAACCAAACTAACATGAAGTAGACTGATTTGGCCAAAACATTCAATTTCTTACTTTCTTTCTGCAATAAAAATATTATTGAAAAATTCCAATAATGTAAATAAGGTAGGAATAAATAAATTGTTAAAAATATAAATCAGTTTCAATGGAAGAGGAACACTCAAGGGCATGAACTCTGCTTCTCAACCAGCCTAATTCTCTGCTGAGAAAAAGAGTGCACAGATCAGGGGATGCCAAAAAGAGCACAGTGCCCCAAATCCACCATTGTGTGTCACAAGGGAAAAGTATCCTTTCTTTTCTTAAAATAAAGCAGTGCAGTAAGTATCTAAACTTAAATGTGTAAGGAATTTTCTCGATGGATGACATATATAATTTGATACATTATATCATACATTTCCTTCAAATTCCAGTTAAGTCAGTTGTAATTAGCTGTTTCTCCAGGAGCTTGAACAGACATCAGATCTTTCAATCATCTACAACTGTGCTACTTTCTAAAAGCATTAACCAAGAACCAGGCATGCTTCCAAAAAATTCTCTGATGTCCCATGTCTCCAAAAGAATAGGGCACTGGCCCAAGCAGTGCCTAGGGCGCGATAGCCATGGCACAGACTCAGACAGAGACCAGGCCCCGGCAGATGTTTGCATTCTCTGCGGCTCAGGAAGTGGGGTCTGATCAGTGTTGAGCTCAAGAGCCAGGAATTACCTTTCACTTCTGCATCAGGGCTTGAGAGAACTCTGTATCCAGATGCTCAGTGGTATGCTGTGCTGGTACCAGATGTTCTCTTACAACACATGTGAAACCCTGTCTTTGTTTTGTTCCACGAAAAAGCACACCTCCTTGTGTAAAGGGGTTCTCACCTGCTGAAACACTCCCTGGAGTCACTGGGAGGGCCACATAGTGTAGTTTAGAGAAGCTAAACCAAAATGCAGAGCAGTCATGAGCAGGGACTGCCCTTTCTGCACCATCTGTGCACCCGTATATTGACTGGGTTCCTTCAAACACAGCTCAGCTGGATCTGAGCCTGGAGCCCAGCAAGAGCTGCAGTGACTTGTAGGGCTCACATCGTGGAAACCAGCAGAAAGGCCAGTATGCTCCTCATGTCACAAATGTCTCTGGCCAATATCAAATGTTTATGTAGTCCTCCAAGACCGCATCAATTCTACAAATTAATGTAAAGTTCACCATAAAAGAGAAAATCAAAACACTTGGGTCAATACACAAAATTCCACAGAGTGCACCCTCAGGATTTCCTCTAATGAGATAGAGCAAAATGCCCATAAAATGTAGACAGCTGGTAATAACATCATGGCAAAGAAGCCTCTTTGGATCGCTTAGAAGCTCAAATACATTTCAATTTAAAAATGCTTAAGCAAACTACATAAACTGAGTGCAAATCATATTTCCTTCTAAATAAGAAAAATCTACTTCCAGGGAGACTGGAATATACAGTTTTAGAATTTATTTACATAAGAAAGATACATTCTAAGTTTTGCAATATACAGTGTTAATATTATATATTTAAATTAGCCTTCATAATTTCTCATCCTGCTCCTTTAAGTGTTTCTTAAATCAGCAGAAAGAGAGGCCTTGATGTCAGCAGTGCTGAGGAAGCACAGCTCCCTGTTCCTCCTGTGAGAGCTGTGCAAAGCTCAGGACTACCTCCCCACATGTACCCATGGAGCAGGGATGCCCTCTGGCCTGCTGGGAGCTGGTGGCTCTTGTTCTGGCACAACTGCACACACACTGTGTTCTTCATCATGTGAAGGTCTCAGAATCTGACCTAATTTAAATTTAAGTTGGAAAATTGCAACTACCATTTAAATTGTACACTAAAGCCAGAACTAGACAAGCAAACTACTTGGTTCCTGTCTGCCTTTCCAGATACAAACCAGCTACAATTTCAGAAACAAAGTGGACAAAAAGCTCACATGCTGACACCAAACTTTAGAGCTGTCAATGGAGCAAACAGTAATTTCTGTAGTAGGAATTTCGAAAATCAGCATTTCAGCATAGAGCTCATAAAAAGCATTCATCGGCCTAATAAGAAAAATCCATTGTGGATTTTTTTTAAATTCAAAGTGTTTTATCAGCTCCTGAGAAGAGTGCATTTGTGATGTTCCTCTGGCATAAAGCCACCCAGGAGGTAGCTTAATCAGTCATTGGAGAAGCTCTGACCAGTGTTTTGGAGTCCTTGGGTTCTCCACAGACATCAAAACATCTCTCAGGCTCCACTGATCTTTGCAGCAGGATAAATAGCAGAGGGAAAGGGATATATCCCATCCCTGAAGTCCTGAGTGTCCCCTGAGTGAGCCCAGACAGGGCTGATTGCACGTGGGCAGAGGGACACAGCAGAGGCAGCAAGAGTGGCTGGGCCAGTCACCTCCCTCCCCTGCTCTGGCTCAGTGACCTCAAAGGAGGTTGTAGAAAGCTGGGGGTCAGTCTCTTTTCCCCAGTGATGAGAAGAAAGGGCCTCAAGTTGCCCCAGGGGATGTTTAATCCCCTAACTTGATATTTCTAATTGAAAAATTTCTTTCCCAAAAGGCTTGTCAAGCACTGGAACCGGCTGCACAGGCTTCACCAGCAGTGATGGAGTTGCCACCTTTGGAGAGATTTAAAAGATGTGTAGATGTGGTACATAGGAACATCATCTAGTGGTGGCCTGGGCAGTGCTGGGTTAATGGTTGCACTTGATGATATTAAAGGTCTTTTCCCACCTAAGTGATTCTGTGAGACACTGAGCACGGTGCCATATGGCCTGGATTATCCCTTTGGCCAGTTGGGACCAGCTGTCCCTGCTGTGTCCCCACCCAATTTCTCTTGCCCCACCCAGTCTATGCATTGTCACAGCAGGAGAAACTGAACAGTCCTTGACTGGTACAAACACTGCTCAGAAACAACTAAAAACATCCTGGTGATATCAGCTTTATTCTTATCTTAAATCCAAAAAACAACACTGTACCAGTAGTACTAGGAACAAAACTGACTCAATCCCAGCTGAAACCAGGACAACAGGAATCCTTGCCCATCCAGAGACAGTTCCTTCCCTCACTGTGTCTGACAGTAATGGGTACCAGAACAGCAGGAGGAGACGTGTGGGAGCTATAGCAAGCAGCTATGGAGCAATCTTTCTGTAAGAACAAATTCTTCTGAACCCTTAGCCTAGGATCTGAAATGTCTGCACTTGCATGTATTTTGATCTTTTAAGAGCATTTGGCTATATTTTAATATATGTGGTAATTTAATTGTAATAGCTGTCTGTGGGGTGTGTGTTTTGTATAAGGAAGCCTCAGACAAGGTCTGTTCATTTGGGGGATTTAGTTAACAATTTCCTGGAAATTATTACTTGAAAACTGACGGGGTTACTGAGTGTGCAGGTGACTGTCACCTGCAGGGTTGTGAAAGAGTCACCAAAATAATTTATGTAACTTTAAAAAAATGAGAGACTCCGTCTCCTCAGTTTCAAGCTGATGAATGACATATGTGAGTGTGCCCTTAAAAAATAAACAAAACAAAAACGAAATGAAAAAAAGGTTAAAAAAAATGAAAAGGTTTCCTGATTAAATAATGAGCTATTGCCTGGAACAGCAAAAATGCATAAACAAATACAGTGACTGTGAGAGCTAAAATGGGGAGAGAAAACTCTTTCAGTAAAGAGCAGGATCCTCTCCAGAGCACGAGCTGTGAGCAGTAAGCCAAGCCCACGTCATCAGTATGGTTGGCACCAGCTACTACTGAGGCCATTAGTTTCTAAAATGTGCTGACTTTTTTTTTAGCATTGACCCAAGTTCCTTCCATCTCCTGGAGAGNTTGTTTTTGGTTTTTTTTTTGTTTGTTTGTTTTTTGTTTCTATAAATTATTGTTGGGGTTTTGGGGGATTTTTTTAAGTATGAACACAAAGAGTTGGAACAGGTTGATACAGTGATGGCATCACATTTTGATCTCTTGCTTCAAACAAAAGATGCACACCCAGCTATCAAAATAAAGTGAACTTAGTTTAACAATACTTGCCTGACTTTTCCTTGCCTTTTACCCTGTGTAGTCGTACAGAACTGAGCCAACAGGATATAAAATGTTACCCAATCAGAACTGTCCACAATACTGACATTCGATACCTATATTGCCTCTGCTTGTTCCTGAAGTCATTTTAGAAACGTCGTTTCTATGTTAGTCTTCTTTGTAATATTTAAGTAATTTTAAAAAGAGTAACAGACTCCCATCTAACTAACTCACACTGTCAGACTAGCAAAGTCATTTTTCTAGGACAGCCTCCCTTCCTCTCTGTCAAAGGACAGCAGGCTATGGCAGATCCCAAAGCAGGGGGCTGATCTGCAGAAGTGTTATGTGCAATGAGGAAACCTTTCTCTGTTAAGCAAGAGCAGGTGCAGCTGCTGCAGAGGTATCATCATTATGTGCAGTATTCTTTTAGAAGGCTTAGTTATGATATCAATGTGCAATTAGGACCTTCCACACCATCTGTATTTTAACATTGCCCAACCAAGAGTATGTCAATGTATGTATGTTGTTCATAGGGATTCCAAACTTATAGATATCTCAGTCTGGGAAAACAAACAACATTCCCCCTGCTCCTTCCAAGCTTCCCATTTCCTATTCCTGCAAGGCAATAAAAATACTTGCAAAAGTTTTTGGACACTCTCCTATCTTTTCTCCTGTTTGAGGAGAAAAATAAATGTTCCTCAGATTCCTTATAACAGAGGTTTAAAATAGTTTCTAAGAGATTTTACAGCATCTTAAAATATTCTCTTTTATCTTTTATATTTTTCCTACAGCGTCTGTAGATTGTGGGCTGAGTTTAAAAAACCCTTGGGTGCTACTTTTGGAGTTGAGGGTATGCATATGGTGCACACATTTCCAACTAAGGGATGACTTCCATGAGACGTAGTACTACATGTGGGTGGGATGCTGGCAAGTAAAAGATTTTAATGTACAATTCAAATAAGGGCATGAAAATCCAAGTTCTGCAATAAAAGAAACATGTTGAAATTCAGTGGGAGAAATTTAAAATTATTTATTCTGAGCCTTCAAAAGAGCTGGGAATTTTGGTTCTGTCCTGAGGCTGCACAAAATGGCTACATGGAAAATCTGTCTCCAACCAAGTCTGCCCAGGACTGCAGGCATCAGGCTGGTTTTGTGATGTCATCTAGAGTATTGTTTCACAGAAAATATGGGCTTGATTGCATTTTGCTATGTGAAGTGGAAACAAAGCAACTTCTCATGCTCAGATATAATCACTTCAAAATTAGAGGTAATACATCTTTCTGCCCTCAACAGGAACCTCTCTACCTGTCAGTGCCCCCTGCAGCCTCCAACAAGGTGTGCTGATATCACTGTGCTGGGCACTAGCCCTGCCACAGCAGGGTGGGGATTGTGTGGTCTTTCAAGCTGGAGCAGCAACACTACCCAAATTCTTTGCTCAAGGCACTAACATAATTAGGGACGGCTCTCATCATTAGTGCTGGAGAAGCAGTTATATTGTTTAGCAATTTATCCAGTACAAGCAACATGCTCAGCTCTGTACAGTACATAGCTCACATTTATTTTCTTCCCCAAGGAAAGTATAGATTGACCCCACCACGAAATGTTCTGTGCCTGGGACATTGTGTCCCAAAAATCTTGTAACATGCTCTAGTCTTTGTTGGGTAGACACTGCTACTGAACTGTAATGTAGGTCTACACCAATAAAATATTTTTAGGTCTTTAAGAGTGCTGACACAATAGTACACAACAGATAACCACTAGATTCTTGAAATTTTTGCATCAAGTTTGTACAGATCCAAGACAATAGTCTTAAAGGAACTATTTATTATAAAGACAGTTCCTGAAGAAAGAAAAGTAGGGATCTGTTTACAACAAAAAGGGGAAGATGCTCTCACAAACGGAGGGGGTGGGTGGTGACAGCACAAGACATAGGAATGTAAGTGGGAGAAAGATGAAGATTTTGGGGGATGTGGTATCACGAAAGAGCAAGAGGTTATGTAAAACTAATGAGACATGCAGAGCCCTAAAACATGTTATTACCCAGGGATCAAATCCCACAAACAACCCATGCAATTTAAGAAAATAATTTTTTTCTCATCACATCTAAGACATACAGTGTAGTAGGAAAATAGTGTCTTCTTTTTTTTTTACACTTGGCACACCATCAAAGTCTCCCATGAAGTCAAAGAAAAGCACCTCCACCCTAAACTGAGGCTTCTACATGGGGAAAGAAAATGTGTTCCCTTCACTGGCTATTTCTACCAAAGAAAGCAGAAACCAGGTGGGAGACACACAGAGCCATCAGCTCTTCCCATTTCACCTCAATTAAACCAGAATTCAGCCAGGACATTACTCTTGCAACAATGCTATCAAAACCTGAGGTGATCCAGTCCAACCCCTTCACAAAGATGACACTTTTGGAAGCCCACCACATCCTCAAGCTCTCATTTGCTCCTGACTCAGAAGGGCTGTGCCTCCCAGTAGCCCACTGGGCCGGGTTTTGGTGGCTTCCCAGCAAACGGTGGAGGCCTGGCCTCGCCCTTGCCTGGGAGCTGGCGGCTCCCAGGCCAACAGGGAATGGCTGCAGACTTAAAAGACACGCTGCTTAAAAGGCTCTCTCATGTTTCAGCTGACCATGTGTTTTCTCTTAGTACCCTGTGAGTTCAAATACCTCTGTATAACAGAAGTCAGACTGAAAAGGCATTGTGCATAAAATAATTTTATCCGTGTTGGTATGAGCCTTTGTGCTCTTTAAAAGCATATACAAGTAGGCAGGGTCCTATTCACACTGCTTGGTCCATAGATTGTATCTTGTTCAAATTCAGTGATTAAAAAAAGGCTTGTAAAGGTTTTCTTTTAAACCTGATCTATAGCAGCACAGAAATATTTAACAACATCCACATCATTCATAGGTAACTATCTTTTGAGAAAGACCAGATTTCTCTCTATTCCCGTGAAACACTGCCAACTCGAGTGCATTTGCCAACAAGAGCAGGCTCAAGGGAATGACAGTTTGCAACAGCATCCTACCAGGTCCTAGAGCCAATCCCAATCCACAGCTGTTAAAAAAAAGAAAAAAAAAATGTAGTAGTAGTCCTGAAGTATTTCAGTAGTATTAAAGGATGCAAATGTATCAGTGAAAAGAACTCAGAAATATGCCAACAAGGTGTGTGGTGTACATACCCCAATTCAGAAAAAGTATTTTTTATCTCTGATTTGTATTACTTATTTATTGTTACTGGTTTTGCAGTTTGTTCAATGCGATCAGATTGCCAATAAATGAATAATCACTGAAGTAAAACTTCCACACAGAGTGAATCGTCACTGTAGCAAAATAAGTTGGTATTGATTCAACTCAGAAACTTCTTGTAGACTGGGACTTCTTGTAGACAACAGCTTAAGAAAGAATTTGATTAAATTGAGAGGCTCATATGTTACTATGCTTTCTACAAAGTCAGTCATCCACAAGAAAAAACTTCTGCAGCACTCCTCAAAGTCTTTGCATTTATACTGCAACCTCTGGCATTTTCTCAGAGACATCATTTAGGACAATGTGATGGACTCTGCATATTTGATCTCATCATTTACTTACCACACTAAACCAGTTGCTCACTCATTGGCAGGGGAGTCAGGGAGCAGCTGAGAGGTTCTTCACTGATGCTTTTAGGTGCTAACACATGGAAAATTGTAATCTTCTGGTGGAGATTTTCCAGCCTTACAGATACATAGTCGAAAATGAACTGCAGACACACACTTTGCCCCAGGCACCCTCAGTCCAGGGTGGTGCAGCAGATTTTCTTTCAAGACTCAGGAGCCTTTTGGAGCAGAGACCCACTGTACAGCACTGTCCCTGCTCCACGTCCTCCCCACTGCAGCCCTGGCACATCTTTGTCACTTCTATGTACTCTCTTTTTTTCTATTAAGAACAAATCATAATACAAACAGGATTGCTGACAGTACCCACAGATTCCAGACTTCTGGAGACCCATGCTTAGATTAGCATCAGCCATTAAGGATTTAGCCAGTCATCCATACAGGTTTGAAATAACTTCTCACCAGCCTCTTTCCTGCTTCATAGCCAATGCCCAAGAACCAGAGAGGACAAGGATGAGTTTTGAGGCAGCAAAAATAATAATCTCTTAGGCTACCAGGAGTCCTTTCCCCAAACCAGGTGTGTAGGGCTGGGGGAGCTTTGCCTTCTGCACCTTGGGCTGCTGAGCCACCTGAGCAAACCACATGCAGCAGCTCACAGCTACCAAAGCCTTGGGGAGAGCAGCACAGGGGGGTCCTATTCTTTATGTGCAGTTTAATTTCCAAGTTTCTCCTTATCAGCCTTAGTGAAGCACATCACTCCTACAATCATGTTATTCTGAGTACTGACCCCATTCCCTGGGTTATGCTCTGGACTTCCCTTAACAATCTGAGGAACTCAGTCTGAATGACCTGATGCTCTCCTGTGGAGTTTTGGAAACACTGAATTCTTGTAAAACCCACATAAACATCCTATTTTCATGAAAATTTTTATCATTAAAGAAAATTCCAGTGTCATGAAAGCATTTACAATAATTATTTCCATGTCAGAACAGTGTTTTACAGAGGCATTTTTCATTTGATAAAAATCAACCTACCTACTTTGTTAAGTAAAATGTTCCCAAGCAAAGGCAAGCCTAACTCAAGAACAGCAAAGATGACTAGAACTTGTATTGCTTGCATTTGAGCCAGAAATAATTAGTTAAAACACAGTTAGTAATGGGTAACTTTAATACTCTTGACTCCGACTTCTGTGTGTTTCTTTCCCTTATAGTCCACTTTATACTATCCATCCTCTCTGCTCACACAGAAACCTGAGACTGGCAGCCTTTAAGAAGCACGTTAGCTGCAAGTTAGAGGTATATTCCAGATCTCGTGTATTAAATTCCCTCAGCCTGTTGACCTCTTCTATTCCCAGGGAAAACGCAGGCTGCATCACTGGGCAGGACTTCAAAACAATTAGGGACAGGGATCAGACACCACTGCACCAGTGTCTAATTTCTTTCTTAAAAGAAAGAGAACTACAAGACATGCTTCACTCCTCCTTCGCAGCTTTTCTGGAGCACAACATGTTCTGTGTTGTTATGGGTTATGAACACAAGTTAGGGAAATTAAATAAGTACCTAATCCAAGCGCTACTCAGTTAATTAATGCTGTGCTGTTAACAGGGCTATAACTGCATGTGTTTCATGAGAATTAACAAGATTTGTTTGCATTAGCATGGTCTTACATCTCCCAGGTGACAGGAACTATGAAATGGGAATTTATGCCCTGCCCTGGCCACTGCCAGCAGTGTCCAGAGGGGCTGGGCAGGGACACTGGCACTGGTGCCTGGGGGCTCTGGTTGTCACCCATCACCTCCAGCACCCACTCAGGAAGGGCACAGCTTGTGCCCGCTGCTGAAGCTGACTGCACCTCTTGGGGGAACTGCTGATGGCTAGGCACAGACAGGGGGGAGATGGCCCTCTGGCCTCCTAATTAAATGGACTAGAGTTGAACTTGCAACAAAAATAAACACAGCAAGTACACAAATCAGCAAAACTTGCGTGACTTTATGAAGACAAAACTCAAATTACTTCAAGATGATCTTTACAATTACGTTAGCAAGTTCAATAGAGCATAGAAGCTGACAGCTGTAGCTTTGTGTGCTGAGGAGCCACAGAAGGCGGTGACAGAGCTGCTCTTCAGCAGGGCCAGGCTGAGCCCCTCTTCCCTCCCATTCTCCAGCCATTACTTACACCAGTGGCCTGAAGGTGTTCATTACACAGTATTGGGAAGAAAGATAGAAGTGGAGTTCTGCTTTGTGTCTGGCACTGGCTAGGCAAGACTTCTCCTACTTTCAGTTCATGATTCCTTCCAGTTGTTCATGTTCCCTCTTCCATTGTTCCTCTCCCCAACTTTTTAAACTCCTCCAAATACAAGGTTTATAGCCTTGACTACTCATTTGATGTGGACTACACAAGGATTAGCCAAATGACACAGGCCACATTACGTGGCAGATTTCTGTAGATCTAAGATGAGGTCCACATATTACTCTAGTTTGCTCATTTACAAACATCTGTAGCAGAACACAGTGATCTTCCACTAAAAAAAAAAAAAAACAAAAAACCACAAAAAAACCAACACACAAATGGAGCCAGTTCCATTTGTTTTCCATATATGGGAAGAACTCACTCTAAACAAATTTAATTCTTGACTCCAAGTGGAATTGAAGATGCTTTTCAGATAAGAAGTGGTAAAATAAAATCACAAAAGATCACAGAAGATGATGCTGTTGTTCCTTTCCTGCAGCATTCATCTAATTTTATGTTTCACATTGGGGCAGTTTGGCCTTCTCTAAGACCAGAAAGACAGCAGACAAACAGCAGCTGAGTGGTGGTTAGACTGCACTCATGTAACCCAGCAATCATAACTCAAGGGAGAAAATTATTTCCTGTCAGAAATATAGACTGAAACTGCCAAGAAAATCTCTCCAAAGCTACAAACTTATCACCATTCACCCACTAGACTTGTGATGAAGAGAAAAATCAAAATTGCACCACATAAACCATGGATGGAATGCCACTCAGTGAGAAAGAAAAGACATAGCCATGAAGTCAGCTTGAGTTCTAGTAAATAGTTTGTTCTGAAGTCACATTTCTAAAAAAAATCAAAGTAGGCAAAAATACAGTTGCATTTACAGCCTACCCACTGTGACATTTTTTCCAGACAACTGGCAAGATTTCACTTTAGCTACAAAGCTGTCTTAACAATCTTGTGGATTCACTCATCTCTCTGCCCTTGGTGCCAGAACATTCATGTGTGATGAGGGCTTGGGCTGGCTTTAGGATACGATGCACATGAGGAGCAACCCAGGGAGCACAACCTGGGAGTGAGCACCCACCTAAGGGTTCGAAACTGCCCAGCTGCACTCCGGCTGCACTCAGGTTTATACCACCATAAAAATTTTTTCAAAATTAGATAACCAAGAAAAACAAGTTTGAGAGATGATGTCCCCTGGACTTTTTCAGAAGTATTTGCCCAAAGACAGCAAATTTCTCTCCCCGGGAAAGAGTGTTCAGGTCCTTTGGTACCAACAGTGGGAAAAGGGAAAAAAAGCCTGCACAATGTGATTTCCTGATTAAGCTACTCAACCTGTAGCCTTCTTGGTCTGTTCTAATCTATTTTGTTCTATTGTGTTTTCCTTTTTGTGGTTTCATCTGCTGAGCCCAAAGGAGATCCAATTTATAACTGGATGGCTGGTTCATAGCCACATTATCAAAGATTTTCAGATGCGAAACCCTTGTCCATTTTTTCACACTGGTATCCATAGCAGACAAAGCATCATTATCAATGCCTTATGCAATGTATTATTTCAATGTCCCAGAGAAACACAGACTGGAAATTAAATTATCTATTGTCCCAAGTCACTTTGTTACACTATGAAAACAAAACACTGAGCAGATTAACTTTTTTTAATAGAGCTCCAGAACACTAAACTTATCAAGAAATGAGAAACACAGCAAGAGCTGAATCTAACTATAAATTCTGACATATGTCCACTTATAACGGTTAATGACTAAGAAAAAGAAAAGAGACTGCATGCACAAATCCCAGCCTGAACTGACATTAAGACATACAGCTATTTTAAATATTTCCCCTTCTAATTACCTGTATCTTACTACTGCAAAATATTCACCATATAAAATCTGATTGGCTCTCCTGCCTCTCTCAAAAGCAGCAGGCAGTCAAATAAGCTCTGAAAAGCCAATTCAAATGCCACAAAGTAAAACAGCACTGCTGTTTCTTCCATAGAAAATCCAAATAAAGCTCATGTACTTCTCTTGGGAGTGTAAGACAAAGATATAACACCACACCATAGTTTTTCTATACAATATATGAACAAAGAGACTGAATTCCCAGCATTCAGCAAAGAGACTGCAGTCATTGCTACAGCCTCCATTATATTTGCTTCTATTTCAGTATGAGCTCAAGGAAAGGGCTGTGTCCACACTAACTCAGCTTGTTCACCATTTCAAGAGTGATTTCCAAAAACATAAAAAAGACAGAGCTCAAGAGTGCACTAGCAAATAGAATATGCCACTTTGTTCACTACTTTCCAAGGACCAAAATTATTTTCCTGGGCACAATGGCTGATTTTAAGACAGCTTTACAGCTAAGGCATTTCACATCCTACAGAACCAAGACAGCAGCTTACACAGACCAAAGCCACCGAGCACAAAGCTTCAGGAGTAGTGTAGGGTGTTTTTGAGGCATGAGAGGCAGAGTACAGGTCACACCATGGTTCCCAGCAAGGCTACATCTGGCATAAAGCAGGTGTTTAGTGACAGAAAACAAACCTCATCCCTTAAGGCCTCTGAGACAAAAAGTTTAACAGTATGTTTTGGGATCTCTAGGTGCCCCCTTTGCTGTCCATGACCATACAAGATGGAAATAGTATCATTTGTCACTGGTTCCATGCCACGTAGCACATCTGGAATCAGGGTGCTGGCGGTGTTTGTGTTATGCTGTCAGCAGGAGACGATCTGCTGGTAGAGATCATGTCAGCACTGCTGGAGATGAAAACATCCAAAATAGTGTCCATGACTGGCAACTTTTATTTTGCAACATACGTGAAACTCCTGCCTGTGACGTGACACAACTAGCTATCGTATGATGTAAGGGCTATAGCACATACTTTAACATACAATGCAATTGTCTGGGAGAAGTTAATGTGACTTCCCACTGCGAGACAGATTTCATGACAACTACGTCCTAAAAAGTGCTCTTGCTCACTTGAAACTGAGCTGAAAGGGTTTCTCAGAAGGCAGGATGCACTGGGCAGAAATTTCCAGAAGAGAACTGTAAATGGAAAACCTTTAAGCAAACACCAATATTAACCAAACTGGATGCAAAATTACTAGCATGGGTTGGGCCTCCTCAGAGTAATGAAGCAATTCCCTCAGAAATGCCTCTATATGTTCAGAGCCTGCTCTTAAAGCAGATTAGCCATGTTGTCATCTTATGTGAATAACAGTCTTTGCCTGGGAAAATGAATTAAGACCACACCAAAATTACTCCAGTGAAGAGCTCTCAACAGCACTCATAACCTCAGGGATGCTGTTGTACCAGCAAAAGGAACCAGCAAAATGCAGACTGGTTTCCCAAGGCTGTTTTACTGCAAAGCAGAAACACAGTTTATTAAATTGAAACACACTGAGGAAATACTTCCATCAGGCCTCAGCATGGTGATACAGTTCCTCAAGGAAAGAAAGTCATTCTTCATCTCTTCCAACATGGAGCTTAGGAAAAATTCACATGTGATGTGAGTCATCTTCCCATTCAGACATGAATTCAGTTTATCCTTGGATGAAGGATGATCTAACCCTTACCTTCTCCAGACTTTCTCAACAGGGGATCGACACACAGGGTAGAGAGGAGCACAGTGACAGGGGTGAAAAGAGGAAGGAAAAACATACACAAACACACAGAAAAGTGATAATTCTGGAGTTTTCCGCCAGGAAGTCCTGTGCCACTGCACAGCAACAAAAAAACCTCAGGGGTTCCCTCTCTGCTCCGGCTCCCTGTGAGGAGCCACTTTAAAGCTTTTAGAACATTTGTAGAGTTTGAGAGAAATGTTTTTTGTTTAACTTCAGCTACTTCAGAAATGCCTGGGGCCTGAAGAAACATATTTTTGGATTGCTCCTAAAGAACAGGCTGAACTTTGAAGTTTGGGGAATTTTTTTTCAGATCAAATGTTAAATTAATAAACACCAACATGACAAATCAGTCTGAGAACTGGGGAAAAAAATTAACAATCACTAAAAAATCTTTTTGAATTAAGTAATTGTGGCATATTGTTACTTACTCTAATATGTTGATGGGTCTGGCACTTCAAGTCCTGTAAGCCACGCTGCATATGTGTTTTTGTATCCTAACTAAGCACTTTTGATATTATTGCCTATTTTCCCTACAATATAAAAGGCATATCATCACCAGCATCAGCCCGGGTAAGAACGAGATCATAACTAGTTTACTTATGGATGGTTTAAGAAAGGCACACAACAATTCGAAGCAGCTGGAATCTAAAAGACTTTGTACACAGCTTATTTATAACAGAAATTTCATCAATACCACTGAATTTACCTTGCACTTTCTTGTTGATTGCAGATCCCACATGACTTATTTTCCTTTCACTGCATTGCAAGAAACAGCTGGATAAGGAACCCTGGAGTCCCTGGGAAGCCATGGGTCAGTCGACTGCAAGCCACACACCAAATATTAATTACAGCTATGTAGTCAGAGCCTTCTGCTAACACTGCAAATAGGAACAGGATTGTGCCAGCATTGCCGCATCCACATTTTTGTATTCTTGACTCAATTTTCCTCGCCCTATTTTTAGAAAGGAAACCATGTTTCATTTCTAATAGGTGCCCTAGTAAATAATTAAAAAGTGATAATGTAAAACAACTTCCCTCTATAAACACTGGTAAACAACAGTTTGCTCACTGCTGTATTTCCTTACCATCCCAGGCAACTATGGAGGGGGAACTATTCAATATTCTTTCCTGTAGATTTTAGGGTCACTTTTTTCAGGAATCCGAGGACTGTGATTCATCAGCAGACCAGAAGTGTACCTGCAGGGACCATTGGAGCAAGTTTGCTTCACCCAAGATTGTTTATTTATTTAAAAAAAACTAATAAAAACTCACTCTCTAGGATCCTAGTCTATTCTCATCAACACAAGCCAGGTTAATTGCACCAGGATACTCGTACCATGGGATGGAGCTGAGAGAGGAGAGCTCCTACTGATTTTCTCCCTGTGGACTCCTAGAGCAGAATCACCTCCCTGGCAAACACAGTCCCAGTCCCGAGCCTGCACTGATGGACAGGGTGCTTTGATTAACACCATGAGTTCCTGACCCAGAACATCAGCATCCTGAGGAGGATTCCAGCAAACATCTGGTACCATTAAAGATGGCTGGTTGAGATCTACACCCTGAGAGGGCCAGGGCTGAGGGACTGCATCGTTCCTCTCTGAGGCTGGAACAGCACACAGATTTGAATGCTAGTGGAGCAACATTTAAGGAAATCGGCATCAGAATAAGGAGTGAGGAATGTGAAGTTATTAATTTAGTGGTTTCTCTAATGCTTCTCCATTTAATATTTGCAAATTTAATATTTACACATGCAGGTCTTACAAAAATTATGTTATAAGGAACAGCTTCTGTACTTCTTATAATAAACAACCAACCAAAAATACATGGTATGTATAGCAGGGGGTTACAGCTGGGATCCTATATTACTTCTTAGAGTCACTTATCTAAGATCTAGTATCTATAAAAAGCCTCTCTGTTTGCTATTTACACAGGTGTCCTGGAGCATTATATAATCATGTAGCAGATCAACATAGCCTTAGGATCTCAAAGTATAATAAAAGTACATTAGGATCATAGTGTAGAGGGAAAGAGTTGGCTACCATTTACCACTGGTCTTTTATTCCTT
Source organism: Urocynchramus pylzowi (assembly GCA_013397555.1). NCBI lineage: Eukaryota > Metazoa > Chordata > Aves > Passeriformes > Fringillidae > Urocynchramus > Urocynchramus pylzowi. The sequence continues at coordinate 828,876 of VZRH01003036.1, read as the reverse complement.
CCAGAAGTCCACCTGGGCATGGAGGACGGATGTTGTTTTGGTTTGGGAAGACAGGTGTCTGTTAAGGAAAGCCAGAGCCTCCCCTGGAATAGAGAATGTAAACCCCTTCCTTCCGAATTGTTATAAAATTTAAATCAAGGGGTTCTCAGGTAAGAAATATGGGAGCAGGGATAACAGTTCTTTACTAGGGAAGCAAAAAAAAAAATATAAAAATATAAAATAAACAAATGTAGTAGATTAAAACAACACAGACAGAGTCAGAACTCAACCTGACACCCAGTTGGTCAGGGTGTAGTCTCAGTCTAATTGGAACTGTGGCTGCAGTCTTCCCGGACTCAGTCCTCAGGTGTGGTTCTGTTGGAGCAGGAAAATCCTATTGAAGGAACGGTGAAGATCTTCCTCTGCTGATCCAGATGAAAAGGGGTAATTCTCTTTCTGAGCGAAACCCAGCAAGAGCTGTCTTGTCTCTCCAGATTCCCAGCTATATCTGTGTTGGAATGCTTGGCTCCTCCCTCTGGGCGGAGCATCTCACAATGGGATGTTAAAGTTCTTATCAATCATGCATTGACATTTAATAGCCTGTTATCAGCAGATGTCTGCCTGGAGGGAGGAGTGTTTGTGGAAGAGATAAGGAAAACTGCCACTTAACAGAAGACAACTGTCATACAGATGGTAAATAGAATAGTATTGATTTCACAATCCATGACAATGTCTTTAGTTTTTCATGAGAATAAGACAAAGAAAATATATCTTTTTCTACTCTTGCTTGCCTAGATTTTTAAAATGTACAGTCAAGCTGGCTCCTCACATAAATGTTTAAATTTTGCCACTCTTATTTATGCTATGTGGTTCCACTAAACTTGGCAACATATCTCCTACAGTAAAGTCCACAAGCCAGAGGTCTAGCAAGATGTCTACTTTCAAGAGTCAGACTTTAAAAAAGTAAAGCATAGTAACTTAACGTATTCAAAAATATACACCACCAAGGAGGACAACAAGACATGAGAGATGACAGAGTCTACACAAGGCATAGATGTTTCCACATATTCTCTAACCACAGGAAGGATCAGAAAATATATTACAAATTAAAGCAGATTCTATGATAAAAATGCCCTCCAGGAAAGGCATCTATCGTACCTTNCCCCCAGGAAAAGCATTTATCGTACCTTAAAAAAAAAAAAAAAAAAAAAAAAAAAAAAAGAATGTGATGTATTATCCATAAAATCCTCCACAATGACTAATATATCATTTCTGTCAGCCAAATCCTGAAGACAAGGTTTGAATCCTAACAAGGTAACAACAAAATCCACTAGAATGTAAGAATGAGGGACATATTCAATTCCTATTACATCTGGCTTCATTAAAGCTTATTCTGCTTTTAATCTGCTGTAATAAAGTCCTTACGTTTGAGCAAAGATCTTAGACTTTGACGTGCTCATACAGAAATATATATTGCATGCAAATGACATGGCAAAGGCAACACAAGTACATCAGACCTTGCACTTACTATGAATGAATTATGTCCTCCATTCATGAAGTCCTACTGTCATTCTTTTCCAGACCATCTGCTATGCAGGATCAACACTGGCTCTTTACAAGAGACAACATCAGGAAGAATAAACTCCACCACCCATTCCCTAGGCTGGGTACAGCTATTGCTTATGCCAAGGCATTGCACCCTCACTCAGTATTTTTATCAGCTATTCAGATTCCCATATATATCAGAAGACTGTAGCAAAAAAACCCCAAAAATTTAAAAATCCATTTATATATATAATTCAATGTAAATTGTCACACTTTTACAAACTTTTTAGAAAATCTTATCACCTATTTGCAAGTACAAGCATGTCATCATCCTTACTGAGGATTGCAGAGGTCATAAGGAACAAGCATTCCATACAGTGCATGTAACTACCAAGGAATTGCTCCCAGACTCCTGTCATTGGATTTTGCCTACTTGTACCTACATAAATCAACAGCCACTGTGGCTTAAAATGAACATACTGTCCTTGACACCAGCTACCATTTGCCTGCTTGACAGCTATAGTAACACTAACTCTTAAAGCATTTGTTTGTTGCATCTTGCACTGCTTTTTTTCTCCATAGTGCTTTTTTGGAGCTGTTTCTTAGGTGATGGTTTTATTTCTAGTTCTTTAAGTCCCCAAACTTCATTTACTTACGGGCCCTTTACCCACAAATGTACTATGCAAGATGAAAATATCAAGGGATTACTTTGATCCAGAAAACATACATGCAGAAACACAAATATTCTCAATTTCATATGAATGGCAATCAATACCAATGGAGACCGCTAACAAAGTCAATGAATTTGCACACCATAAACTCGTCTTTTCCCCATTTTCTTCAAGTATTACTAGGCCACCTCTCACTGAGTAGCAGCTTTCTTTTTCATGCTGTGAACACTTTTGCACAAAGAAAATCACAAAAATACATCTGAACAGTATTTTATAGCATTAATGGCCTCAACCTCCCTGCCCCAGGTAAAGGCCAGTTCAAGTTGCTCAGAGATTACCTTTCACTCCTCCAAGGCTGCTGATTTACAAAGCAAAGAGATACTTGAAAAGCCCTAGCACTGTTTGCCTACTAAGCATTAGCTCTTCTGAGATCAATCGTCATGGAAAGTAAATCCCAGCCCATACTTGAGAAAAGCTGTGCAAAGTTGCAATTTGCTGTATGAAAAACAACAGGAAAACCTACCAGGCTTGCTTGAGTGGGCAAAAGAAGAGGCAGAAAGCAGCAGCAGAAAACAGCAGCCAAGACTTTTAAGCAGCTTTTAAGACTAACAAGCTAACAGCTGCCCAGTAGAAGCAGGAGGAAATCCTGAGGGATGGGTGGTTTCTGGAAGTGGTTCTTGCCATGGAACCTGTCACTGAGGTCTTGGGAGTCATTGGAGGAATGGCACAGAAAGTATTGCCTTTTATTGAGGGTGTTCAGCTCAGTATCAGTAAAGTATCACCTTTACTCAGGGTGTTCAAGAAAATTACTGGAAAACAAACAAACAAAACAAACCCCCAAAAAACCACCACTTTAAAAAAGATGGATGGTTGGTATAGAGTGCTTTATGAAACAGAACAAAACCAAAAAAGAACTGTGAGCCATGCTATGAACTCTAGTGTAGAGTTTGCATTTTTAAAATTCCTCGCAATGGATCTGGAATAAATCAGCAATGGGTCAAACCAGTTCAGAAAGTGTTTGAATAACTGCCCATGGAGTGGCCAGAGGTTCTCCGTCAGCAGAGTATTTTGACTGCTGCTGTTCAATTACCATTTGAGAAAGCAGGACTGCTGGGAAAGACAACACAAGGTAAACCAACACTGGCTACAAAAGCAATCAGTGCACCAATACCCACAGCGCACAGCCTGGCCCTCAGAGACGTTCCCAAAGCAACTTCACCTCATGTTGCTCCGAGCCAGCAGTGCTCCACACAGCCAAAGGTAAGGGGCTGTCAACAAATCAGGAGAGCACAAAATATCTCATTTTATCTCTATAATAGAAACTGTAATTGACAAATCATTATTTTACATTTATAAAATATATGATGAGGAACATACCACATGCATTCTAGACTTTCTGTCTGCACTGGAAATCAACTGGGAAATTAGGAGGTATGGCGTAGAAACATCACTACGAATATACCGTATTACTGCTTTTGCAGCTGCAGACCCAGAATTTGTTTCACAATAATTCAGTTACCCATGTTTAAACAACCAGCCAGCAGAAGAAAGGCTGATATATTTCATATGCATTCTCTTTGAGCAGGGGGGCCTTCACGTCTGGTCGAAAAATGTCAGGCTCATATGACACCACCAGAGTCAGGAGAGATGCCTAACCATAACTAAAAGCAGAATTTGGCCAACACAACTGGAAAATACCAGCAGAGTATATACAAATGCACACATGCAATCTTATATAAGAGCAGAGCATGAGACAGATTGGATTTTTTAATCACACCTTTAAAGAAAACATCATTTCATGTACAAACCTCTCACTGTGTTTCTACATGGATCCTTTATCCCACTGTAACATAAACAGACATACCGGAGTCTGGAGTAGGGAAGACAGATTTTTCTTTTTTTTTTTCCCCATTGAGGATTTTAAACACAATTTAAAAAGCAAAAGAATAGATCTGGCCTGCCTTCCAAACTGACTTCAATAATAGATAAACAGTTTTAAGACTACCACAGTCAGCAAGTACATATATAAGCTTTACATTAATATACTTACCTATATTTTTAAAAGAGCTTCCTTGTTGTTCTTGGTTTTCTCTAGCATATAGTCCAGAAGAAAAAAACTAGACATTTTTCTTGATTCACCAAAACCACACTTTTACAATGAATATCCTAATGGTTTAGATATTATTCCTCAAAACTTCTTATCCAAAGGAAAGCAGCCTTTCTGTCAGCTTCCGTACCAATTCCTACAAGTTTTGTATCATCTTCCTAAGATCATTCTATCAAACAAATCCTTCAGAAAGGAAGGGTTTTAGCTTGCATCCTGCATGCAGTGCCTGACTTAAAGCTGCTATTCTCTTCTTCAAGTCTCTTATCTCTGGTGCACTTCCTGGTAACACCTAAGGGCTTTGGTACTTTGCAAAAACAGAGTAGATCTCAGTGTTGGCAAAGACATAACCAAACAAACATCTGAAGTTATTACTAAAAAAAACAAGATTCTGAAAAAGCATTTTTAACAAAGTTAAACAGATAAACTTTGGTGCAAATTAAAAACAACTCTCTTGTATCTGAGCCCATAATGACTATTTTGAATACAGATTATTTACTGCTGGCAATAAAGAAGTTTTTTGGTAACTTTTCTGTTATTGGGAAGAGCTTGAATACAATCCAGTCAAAAAAAAAAAATGCTGACTTTCCTAAATAGGGGCTGTGTTTTTGCAATAAAAAATACTGGTCAATATACAAGTGGAGGAAAACTGAACCAGATGTCAGTAACAGGACCACAGAACGTTGCATTTGCCCAGAATCGCTATTTTAAACACATGATGTTGGTCTACTGGTTTGTGAGATAATACATTCTTGGCAGCCAGAAAGAGTTTCGATATGTTAGAAGGTTATCCTTGAGGAAAAAAAAAAAAAAACAAAAAACCAAAAACACAAAAAAAAACAAAAAAAAAAAAAAAAAAAAAAAAAAAAAAACAAAAAAAAAACCAAAACAAAACAAAACAAAAAAAACCCCAAAAAAAACCCAAAAACAAAACAAAACAAAAAAACCACAAGAAGAAGAGAGGTAAAGAAAGGAAAGAAAGGCCACTAATTCATCAAGTTACCTATAACAAAAAAAAACCCCAAAAACTTAAGAAATCAGTTCAAAGACAAGCCAGTTGCAAACCAGAAATCTTGGGGTTCATATTAATTTTTGTTTTCTGCTTTACCTCTTTAATATGAATACTTCATTCATCCTTCATTGCCTTCCTGGTTTTTTTTAAGGATTCTTCCCTTCATTTGTACTCAGCTTTCGGTGAGCTCACACCTTGCAGCTCCATCCACGGCAGTGGGAGCATTGTAGGGGAACCACCTCCACACCCAGAGCACAGAAACCCTGAGCCAAGGGCTTTTCCTCTTTGCTCACCCAGGGATCCTGCTGCCCTCACTGGCATTACAGTTGAAGGCAGCTGCCCTAAAATCCCTGAAGGGAACCCTGGAAGCTGTAAGCACACAAGTAACAACCCAGGTCCCCATCCACTGGCAATTTGGTAGTTGCCCATTTCTAAAATGCTGCCTAGCTCAGAGTCACAGTTTCTGAGTGGATTTTTGGTGTGTTTTTTGGTTTTGGATTTTTTTCCCCTTCTACTTAAGAAGTCTTCCCCTTCTATCTGTAAGTCTTCCTAATATTGAAATAAAACTTCAAAATGTACTTTGTATGTTTGGCCAACAAACACTTCCCTGTTTTACCATGTAATAAATTTAAAAATCAACTCTGCTCATTGTCTTAACAAACCCTCCTCTGAAAGATAATTAAAACCACTTCCCAATATACAACCAAAGTTTTATTTTTATAGTCTATCTTCAATTATGGCATAATCCTTTCTTTTTTTTAACCAGTGAAATATACAAATCCCACAAGACAGAAATATGTACATTAAATGTACAGAACAGAGGAAAGGACATAGAAGATTTACATATCTGAATGACAAGTAAAATATTTTACATTAAATAGGGTTTTAATAGCTAGGATCATGAGATTCAATTCTGCTCAGACAGAAGTCACTAAAAAGGAACACGAGGTGATTCAGCAAATGAAAAAAAAAAATCATGGTTTTTGTACAATAAAAACCAAAGTGACATATTCAAGGAATTAGTGCTTTATTTATTTCTCTTACTTTAAAGATATTCTTTGCAAACATCTGAAGATGAGGGGTAAATATGTCCTTGTACAATAAATTAAGAGCAATAACGCGCCATTAAGAAACTGATAAATGATCAAGATGAATTTAATGATACATCTTAGAGGCTTGTGAAAAGTCAAGGCTTTAGTACAACTAGGCTAAAGTGAAAGGTTTTCCTCACTTGGTATCTGCAAAATCATTTTCTGTTGTTTAACTTGCAGGATGGGACTGAGTTGGAAAGTGGCATCTGAACCAAAGATGAAATTCTGTTTAACTATACAGCATGGGGGGAACACATATTGTTTGACAAATAACAATTCTCTGTTCAAAAACTGAAAAGCAAGGGCCGAAGGCAGCACATTTTGGAGTTGCAAGGTGTCTCCTTTCAGCAATAATCAATAATGCCCTTAATGTGAGAGTGGAATAAAAGTGATCTCCAGACTGGTATCAACTCAAGTGCAGGGTGCTGCCTCTACCAACCGCCCAAGAAGCCCTGAAATTGGGAAGAGGCTTATTTCTTTGTGATTATCCTTAAAACTTCTGAACGTTAAAAGTTCTTAAAAAATAATAATTAAAAAAAAAAAAAAACCACCAAAACTTAGAATCAATCTAAAAGCCTGAGGAGATCTGAAAAAGAAAATAAGGGATGAACTGCCCCTTTAATTTAGATGTTTTATTTTTTTTCTAAATCATTAAAATACATATGTACAAAAAGCTTTGAAGTATCAGACACCAGAGACCACAGTTCTCCCATATATATGTAACTGCTCGAGTATAGTCTGAACAGTTGAAGTGTATATCTGCAGTATATTATCTAAAGCATGTGTATTAAAGACATAGGATGATAAATTTGGTATTGCTGCAATGTTTCATTGAACTATAATAGTCAGTTAATGTTATTAAAATATGAAACTACTGTTTCCTTGAGTGAAAGCGTTCCCAAAATCTGCGAAAAAAATAAAAATCAGTCATTCCAAGAGCGGATATCTAATGATTTATTTTATCACATAAAATTAGAGGAGTTATTTGTAAAGCTGTGTTTTGAAAGAAAGCCAGCTATTACACCACTTTAAGGCATTTTCAAATTTGGGGAATTCTCCTTTCCATGGGCTTTCCAGGCTGGGAAAGCAAAGTTGTTTGTAAGCATTGCCCAGCACCAGTGCTCCGGGCAGCCTGGCCCAGGCTGCTCCACGCCCGGCAGCAGGGAAGCGCTGCTCTGGCATGTGAGACACTCAAACGTCACAATTAACTGATGAGGCCAAGCTCTGCCTTGAAGAATATCTTTATTATTCACCAAGGCAGATTTTTTTTCTGTTTTTTTTTTCCTGCCTTGCTCAGTTCTGGAACCAGCCCCGGTGACTCAGGAATAGCACAGTTGAAGCCTTTATGATCCTTTGCTCTTTGCCCTCTGGTGACCCTTGGCGGACAACCAACACCACACCTTGTGATGAACATACCCCTTATTTACAGAGCCTTACATGCACTGATCAGCTTTATACACCCTATTCTAGGAACTCCTAGTGTCTGAACCTAAAAGTCATAGACAGGTCTGTGTGTTCCTCCCATCCATAAGGATTGTTCTAATATCCCAAGCACATTACGTGGTTGCTCTGTCTACTGCACATGTATTACGTTCCATGGATCTAAATTAGGCTATGTTGGCTTTTCCCCTCAAACTACTCTATTGTTTGTAAGAAAAGTCAATTTTTTTTTTACTTTGTAAAATAAATATTCTCAGATTCTCCCCCATTATTGCCAAACATATAAGCCTCACACAGTTCTGGGATGGACGCAGAGAGGGTTTCCAGGCACTTCTCTTTGCAACTTTTATATTTTTCTTTTTTCTTTCTTTTTTTTTTCCTTCCCCGCCTTTTTTTTTTTTTTTTTTTTTTTTTTTTTTTTTTTTTTTTCTAGAGGTAATATTTCCTAGNTTTTTCTTTTTTTTTTTCTTTTCTTTTCTTAAAAGAAGACGAAAACTCCTTGGACTCTATAAATAAAGTGGAGATAGTCCTGCGGAAAGGGAGAGGGGCCTGCACCCCTTGGTGGCAGGTGGCTGCAGTTCCTCCCACCTCGTCCATGCCCTATTTGCACACAAACTGGTCCACAATCTCTGTGCACAACTTGCATTTCACGTAGCAGCACCAGTGGAACTTGCAGTGGCAGCGCTCTCGCTGCACTGTCTTGAACTGGTCATAGCCCCGGCCGCAGCACATGAGTTCACAGCCGTCCATGCCCTCCGAGGTCTTATTGCACAGGCGGCCCTGGGTGCCCAGGGAGCCAGTGCTCTCGTTGCGCACACAGTAGTCGGGGCTGGGGTCTATGTACACCAGGTCGTGGATGGTGGGGGCATTGAAGCGGCTGTTCACCTGCACCAGCTTCCCCCGGCTGTTGAGCTTCATGGCGGCGGCGCTGTCATACTTTTCCTTCAGGGCATCGCCCACCTTGCGGAAATCGGCGAGCTGCAGCCAGCAGGTCTTCAGGCTGCAGGAGCCGGAGACGCCGTGGCACTTACAGGCCACATCAGCTAGGTTGTACACCGTCTGCAGGAGTCGGGGACAGAAGCAAGACCCATGATCAAAGACTAGCATGGCTGTGAGAGCATTTATACCCCTCGTCTCCTGCCCTCTGTCATATTCCCACCAGCCCCTCCGCAGTACTCACCTTAGCATCCTCTCCCCTCCTCCAAAACAGCGGGAAGGACAAATCAGCTGACACACCCATGAACCCCCAGCACCCTGAAGAGGCAGGAGGAGGAGAGGAGAGTCTCACCAGCCTCTCCACACAATGGAGACAGCCACAACAGCACACACAGCCCAGACAGCAGCATCACTCAGGCTGCACTCAAATTTTAGGAATTTGCTCTCACACCAGCAAAGGATTTTGCTGTTTCATTGAGAAATGTAAAACATCCCCTTATTTTATATCTGAGTCACTCTCCCTATTGATCTCCATTTGAGGCTGCAATTAGGGAAAGAGTTAAGATTCCTCTTGCTCCTGGATCAGCTGCAGCTGATTGTCTACTCTTGGCTCAGCATCCTCCTCCTATCCCAAATACTGCTCTGGAAGAGAGACTTCATCCAAGAAGAAACCCCCAAACACCTATGGGTGGGAGTCAGAGCTACATAGCAATATCCTCTTTACAAAGCTTTGGCAGGGAAACCTCAGTAATTTGCCCTGTACAAATAAAATAAGAATCAGTGTTGACACTGCCCCAAAAATCCTGGGGTCTGACACATTAGATGATATTGTAGACAGCTTCCACCCAGCAGTTACAGAGTCTTAACACTGCCAAATGGCACTGCAAAGATGAGGGTGAGGAAGGAAAAACTCCTTAAGTCTCTGTAAGCAACTATGAAATTGTCATTTTTCTTCTTGCTAATAGTAATTGGCCTGTCCATTGCTTTCAGACACCCGTCTCTTACATTTAAATACTATTAATTTTCGATCATCTTTCATCCTTCAACCTAGAACACAAGTGCAAAGTCTCAGCTGACTATTGCTGGCACTTCAAGCTCTAGGAAAATAATGATTTTGGCTCTTCATGGTCAAACTATTAAAAAAAGTTTACACCCATTCATTTAAAGCATTTTTGAGATTAACGAAACCATGAAGACATGTTCAACCACAGAAGACCATGTTTTCTAATAGCATAGAGAAGCTTTTCACATACTCTTAAACCAGGCAAAGAAAAAAAGTCAGAACGATCCTGTGGCACAATTCCAGCCTGGAAAGCCCAGCACACCCCTCTTCCTTCCAACACTGTCCTGGTTGGAAATACCAACTAATAAAATTCTGTTCTACAGAGAATCCACAGCGAGCAGGGCACTTTTCATGAAATAATACAGAGGGAAACACAACACGCTTTGGTCCCAGCCTCCCCCATGAGGAAAGAAACAGGACTGTCAGACAACCAAAAGCAACACCAACTCATGCACTCCCCACCCATCCACACTCCGTATTTGCCGTTTTCTCGTTTTGTGCATCAAAACAAAGACAAGCCATGGTGGCTGCTCTGTGCCCCGCTGAACCACGTTTTTCCCAAAAAGCAGGGATGAGGAGGAGCGTGGAGGGACACACTGTGGTGCAGACACTCACTCTTCTGCCGGCCTCGTTGTTGTGCAGGTTCATCATGATGCGGGCACTCTCGTAAGAGCCTCGCTGATAAACTCGCTCGCGCTCGCGCGCATCCACGAACTCCTTGGCGAAGCGATATCCGTACTCGATGTTGTCCCCGCAGCCACCCCACAGCCAGTCCCGGGGCAGGTCCTTGGGCCGTGCGGCACGGCTGCAGCCGCATGAGGACAGCTCGCCCTCCCGGCAGGCGCGGCTCATGGCATTGACCACGCCGGCCGCACTCACCGCGTAGGTGAACGCAGTCTCCCGGCTGCCTGTACAGAGACACAAGTGGGGTTAGGGGACAACCACCACTCCCAGCCTGCTGATGGGCCGGGAGGACAAAGGATCTCCAAAGCCACCAAGTTCACTTGCATGGTAAAAGGGAGAGCAACCCTGAACCACACTGCCCAAAACATCCTCACTCTAAAGAACCAAGCCAACCCAAGCCATGTGACAAACACACAGTTTGTCAAGAGCAGAAATCACTTCTCTTTCATGCTGGTGAACGCCTGGATGAAAGTGCAGAGTGGAGGTGGGTCAGAGCCATGAGGCCAGCGAGGCCAAAGGAGTCATGCCTGCTTGGGAAGGGAGGGAGGGGTAACAGGCTCCCTGTCCTTCAGAAGAAAGAGATGTTAAATACAGCTTTTAAAAGTCTGGTTCTTAAATTACTACTTCTCAAACGTGATTGATGCACTTCACCCACTTATTCCAATTTATTTAAAATTCAAGCAATTTACAAAGTCTCCTAGTATCAAAAGAAACGTGCAGCAAGAATAACACAACTTTTCACCCTACACATTAGCCAGATACTTCTGGAGGAGACTATTTAAAACTAACAACAACAACCTGCGCTGGTTATTATCCACCGCTTCAGCTCTTGTGAATATGGCAAGGGAGCCTATGGACAATCATTTTTACAAATTACAGGGAAGAAAAAACAATTGGCACGAGGTGGCCTTGAAGGTTTTCTCCTGCATCTGGTGCCCTTAAATGGAAATGGAAAAACCTCAATTTCCAACTTTCATTAAGAAAAAGTTACAATAGCCATAATTTAAGACATGGCCACATACCATCCTATTGACACTATCAGACCCCACCTCATTAAGTGTCTGACTTCCCCAATCACTTTTCCAAGGGTGCCACAAGTTCTGAGTACAACTAGCAAAGCTTACCAATAAACAAACACAAAACTTGCACCAGAGATCAACACTTGAAGTTTGTTTTTCTCCTTAAGAAACAGCATCCCAATGGGTTGCTTCCAAGAAAGATTCTCAGAATGACTAAGAATAGACTAAATAATTTTTTTTCTGTTTATATGACTTAAGTTTTATTCCTAATCTTTAGTCTAATCAATAGATCAAGCAGGCTTTTAATCTTGTTTTTACGTGATTTTACTTAAGGAACATCATGGGCCTTTGAAAAACTAGGATATTAAGAAGCCGTGTTTTGGGCAAGTCACGTATATTTAGACAGCAACATTTTTAGGCAAAATCTCTTTGTACAAGACATATCATGACAGGTCAAATCTAATAGAAGCTTTCAAGTACTTCTGAAACATAAATAATTTGAAGTCTGTTTCATATTTAACATCAAGATGACACCATGATCAGAGCAGCTTTGTTAATACAACAGCTGTCATCCACTGGATTAATTTTAGTAATAGATACTGGGTTTAAACGGGAAAAATCAGAAATCTTATGTTAGGAAAGATGAGACTTAAGAAAGATCAGAAGCACTTTGCTACCTTACAATGGTCTATACTCAGACACCTACTCTTGGAAGTATCTACAAGAATTGTGGGTATAAAGGGTTACAGAAGTAGCATTTTCAGTTGAAAAAACATTGGCTTTACGTGGTGACTTAAGCCTTGCATCAACTGCAAACTATAGTAGGGGGAACCTCATACAGATTTTAATGTTCCCGTTTGCTCTGTAACACACATTTTTCGATTAATTCCTTAAGCAAAATTTGCACTATATTGAGAGGAAAGAAACGTGGTCTGCTTTGGACTACAGAACTCGCCTCTTCCATTCCATTTTTGGTTTTTTGCATGTTTAGTTAACTCATGCTTTCACATGGTTAACTCTGCCACTTATTGCGGGATTTAAACTCATAAAGCTGACTATTTTTGACTAGTTTTCATTATTAACCTGGAACAAATTTTGAAGAACTTACTCTCAGTGGGAAGGAGAAGAAAAGGCTTGGGTACAGGAAGGAGAGTTGCCCTGCAAGTTCTCTCTTTGAACATTCAGGCAAATTATAAAATAGCATCAGCTGCTGAAGTAAACTTCAAGTCAACACAGCCTCAAGTCATCGACCCCAGGAACACATTAAGAGTGATGGCTCCACACGGATCAGTTACTCCGAGTTTTCTTTTTTTTTCCTTCTTTTTTCAGTCTTTAGGCACAACTGTGCTTTCTTTCACTGTCAAACATATCTGTCTTTTCCACAGTCCAGAATTTCTCTCTATTGTAGCCATGGCAAGCAAACACACATTCCAAACACGTTAGATTCCCCTCTCTCCCATATATATAAAACACAGAAATGGAACTGTTCAATATACACACACTGTAGGAAGCCACCCACAGAGCAAGGCACTGAGCTTTACACTTGATCTGAATAAGTCTGCAAGAACAGAACCTTTTTTTTTTTATATACCTGAATATAAGATACAAAATGTTCTTTGTCTTGCATTTTAAAAGCATTCAACATCAGGCTGAAGGCAGAATAAGCTGGACCCCAACCACACGGAGCTGTAGTGGGAGGATCCAGTGATTTGTTTCCTGTTAGCACTTAGCTGTGTGTGCAAAGCCCATGGTGCAGCCTGCACAGGGCTGGCCACAAAGCCAGGAGATGGCAGCGAGCACCATGGCCTGACCTGGGAACCAGCACCCAAGAAGAGCAGTGCAGAACACAGGTCCTAAAATTTTACAATGCAATAAGCCACAGAGCAAGTTTCCAAACCCAACTGCAGGTTTATTTGTACAGCTTTAGCTAACTGCAGGGTAAATCCTGGAAGAAAGACTGTCCATTGACACATGGGGCCGTGGCTGTGCCGGCAGGCAGTGCCGTGCCTGGGAACTCTCTGGGGCACAATCAAGGGCACGTGGCAAAATCTCCCAAACAATGTGCACTCAGAGCCTGCACCTCCTGCACTGCTGGGAGCAAGGGGTATCTGACAGCCCATCACAAAGGGCATGGCAGGCTGAAGTCAATGGAATCAGGCTCTGAAAGTGTCCACTTTTCCCTCCAAAGGAACGCCACAGAGGAACACCAACTGGTCATTACTGAGGGTCAGTGTAAAATACTACAACTGATACACCTCCTTGCTCTCAGTGAATACACTTTTCATGCTCTAACTCCTGAATATGACTATTAACCTTGCTTCCATCTGCAATTAGAATAAGTGGCTTAATTACATGATGAATTGCTGTGTAGACACCAGCTAATACAGTCATATCCAGCAAAAGGGTGCAGCAAAGTTTTTTAACTTGAAAGGAACCACCTTTAAATAGATCTGTCATAGTTGGGGAGGGCAGTAATATCGATTCCAGAGACAGATACCACTAATCTCAGGCCCCATCCTGTAAACTCCTTCACACCAACAGTCCCCCTGAGCTAATTTTCACTTGCTTGGATAATAAATAAGGGCTGAAGGATGAAGGCCTAAATTTTAAACAGATTAATTTTCTGACATTTTTTAAATTACTAGAAAAGAGAGGTGTACAGAAGAAGCTTGCTTTCATGTTTTTACACTTTTGCTTGGGTAAGGTAAAAAGAAAAAAACAAACTCTATGGAGGGTTAATACTGTGCTTTAAAAAGAATAGGAAAGCTTGTTTATCTAAAATGAAATGTTCCAATTCAGTACTTTCATGCAATAGATTTTTTTATATTTGTCTGACAATCTCCAAATAAAAACTTCTTTTAACAAAAACTGAGACCAAATGTGAATTGATGCATTCCTTCAACTTTAAGTGGAGTCAGCCCATTTACAGACAAACCTAGATTGAGACCGATTTTAAAACTTCTCCTTTTTCTAAAGCAGGAGAGAAAAACACTGCCATAAAAGCTTTACTTTACAACCCCAACTAAAAAGCAGTGCTGTGTTTGCCAGGGTACCGCTCACTACTTAAAGGATCACAAGTGTCACCCAGAAAAGTAGGCATTTTTCAGTTGATTACACAAAATCAGCAATCTGACTTGAGAAAGTCAGAGGAAGGTTTCACCATGGTCCCTGTTCAAAGCACTGGTTAAAATTTTGCCAAGGATTTTAAAATACTATGAGGTCCTTAAATACTAATAAAGTCAAGCAGCACATGAGCACTGGAGAAGGCCATTTCAAAGAGGATCTGATAGGGGAAGGGTTGGGAGTCCACCAAATTGTGATAAGATGTTAAACAAGAATCTGTCTCTGACCTGCGACGTGAGTCCATTAAATGTCAGTTACAAGGACAATCACACATTTTACCATGATAGAACTGATCTCATGAAAATTACCCTGCTACAGTAATTTTAAAATAAATCTGTTTTCCTTAAAAAGAGAGAAAAAAATACTGTATCTGGAAATAAGCAAGGAGGAATTGCCTATAAACACTAATCGACAGAGCAGCAATTTTCAGTTAACCTCTGGACCAAGAGCGATTTATTATCCAGCTGCTAACTTTGGAACTAGACATGTACATCTTTAATTTACAAGACGCTGCTGGTTTTAATTCTTGTAGGTTGCCTTAGTTTTGTCACAGGTTTTCTAAAAAAGAGATTTCAGGGCCTCATTTTCCTTTCTCCCCTATCCCCATACGCAAATATATATTCCTACTTTGTTTTCCAAGACATATGGCTGGACAGTGGTGGGAAATCACCTCCAGCTAAAAATAATCCAGCTCCTTTGCCAACTTTTAGAAACACTTAATTGTATACAGTACTCAGTAAGAACCTGGCAAGAGATTCAAGCGCAGGACAGTGCGTGCCATACATATCCTTAGACAAGAGTTTAATCATAAAGATGTTGCTTCCTACCTATCTGCATGACTCTGCCAAAAACAGAGTTGTTGTCCACAGTGCTGCAATTCCATCTTCTATGTCTGAATTGATACTGGCATTCCTTAATGCCCGTCTTTGCACCCTCTCCAATGAACTGCATATGGTCCTGATACAACTGGCAGAGTTTCTTCTGTCCTTGGGAAAGCCCTGCTAGCTGGCTACAGAGTGGCTGGGCTCCTATAATATACACCTCTGACATCTGAACAGGGTTCATGGGGTTCATGGGGTTCATCCCTAAAGACCTGCACAAAGAAAGATTTGCATTAATAAACAGAAGTCTTCAAAATAAAATAAAGCAATTTTTAAAAAAAATCCCAGACAGAACTGTATCTTATATGTCAGTATAAAACTCCTGGTTTTGTTAACAAGTGAGGAAAAACCCCAGACACTTAAATATGAAACTTTTGTTTTAAGAACAGGACAGAAGTTACTAGTTTCCACCCATGTGGTTATCACCATACATTAGTGACTGAAGTACGACACAGACTTGGAAGACTTACATCTAGGCAGTCTTTTACCAGCTTAAATTGACACAGTAAAAAAAAAACAGAAGCTCCAAACAATTGCAAGGCCAGGAAAATAAATAAAGCAAAAATGAAAAAAAACTCTCCAAATCCCAATTTATCTTAACACATATTTTATATTTAATTCTGGGTTTTGCAATCTGATCTACTATAAACAAATAGGGAAACCTTTAGCAAACCAGAAGTTAGAAACTTGCTACAGATTACATCTAGCTTCTTCCAAATGACAACACAGAAACATACAGGCAAGTACATTCACTCTAAACAAAATCAACTTTGTTTTCTTAGTTCTTAAAGTTCATGCTCTTCACATGATACATTTCAATTAAAAAGTAGCTATTAATCCAAAAAGCATCACTGGAAAAAGCAGAGAAACACCTATTTCAAGAACTCTCAACATTGTACACTATACAGATAATTTGCCAAAGCAGGAATGTAAATGTACTCCTTTGTAACAAAATATATTTGTAAACATTTCAGTTACAGAAAACTTCAAACTGAAACTTTAAGTTTTTCCTAGTAAATCAGCATTTTCTCTTATACACGCAAAACATCTAATGTAAGGGAGTTGAAATGTCTCTTTTAAAAGAAAAACAATTACAGTAGTTTAAAGATGAAAAAATTCATAGAGAATCTACCAAACAGCATTCTAAAAACTGTGTTTTACAAGACGAGATGTTGCACATTTACCCTTATTCGATAGACCCGTCCCTTCTCCTACACAACATATTCCAATCAGCACACTTCTCCCCTGCTGCCTTCTCTTGCCACACTCACGCAGAAACAAAGTACAGAAGAAGTATAGAGACACTGAAGCAAGCAAATCTTGCCACCCCCTTTCAAAACCAAGTCGATACGAGATGCTTACCACCAAGAGCTGGCTTCTATTACGACCTGGGTAAAAGACGAGAAAACGGCCAGAGCCACTACGAGGTACTGAGAAGCCATTGTACTGCCAACTGTCCCCACAGCACCTCCGTGGATTAATACTGCACTGGATTTCTAGAGGGGGGAGAAAAAGGATCAGATTGTTTATTGCTTCTCAGACCATTTTCGAGCATTCAAGTTTAAACAATGGAAGTCTCCGGGCCCCTTTTAACTTGACTCTAACTCGCCGGCCCTTCTCCCCGCAGAGGCTCTGGTACTAGACACAGGCACGTCGCAGCTCCCGCTCCACCGGGCAGAACCCACCCCGCCAGCCCCCACCCCCGNTCGGCCCCGCCGCTCCCGCACCCCACCCGCCGCTGGACGAGACGGGACGGGACCAGGCGCAACAGCCGCTCCGGACACGGGACCCATCCCCGCTGCCCCGGGGCTACAGCGACCCGCGGGCCCGGGCTGGGCATTACCCTATCGCTGCCCGCGCCAGAGACACGAAAGGCTCACGGCTCGCTAAAGGAGGCTTCAGGTTTGCAAAGCGAGCCCGACAAGGAGGGGGGCCGGTGCCTCGAGGGGTCGGTTCTGCGGGGGGTCGGAGGGCTCCCGCCCGAGGATGATGCGGCCGGTCTTTGCCCTTCTCCGTCGTCCCCTAAAACATCTTGGCGCAGCCTCGGGGCTCCCGCTCTCCGCGATCGCCGAGGCAGCCCCGAGCTCCGCGCTGACACCGCGGTGACTGCCCCGACGGCAGCCCCAGGGCCGGTAGCGGCCCGGAAAGATACCAGGAGTGAAAAGGAGCAGCTCCGCGTCCCGACCCGGATCCTGCAACAACCGAGCTGCCGTCTTGGAAGTCAAACGCTTCCCCCGACAGGTTTCGCGATCACCGTCTGGTCCTCACAGGGGACTCACTCTCTCCCTAGAGCCATTCCCGGGGTTGATTTCCCCTCCCCTCGGAAGGAAAAAATAAAATAAAAAAAAAATAAAAAAAAATAAAATAAAAAATAAAATAAAATAATAAAATAAAATAAAAGGACATTTCGACACTTGGGGGCTCCCTATTCATTCTCCAAAGGCCCTTAATGCTGAATTGAAGGTTGTTATTAATTCTTATTTATTTCTGTTTGCGAAGGACCGGGAGGAGCGGAGCGCTGGCAGCGAGGCCAGACACGGAACCTGCCCGGGCACACGCGGGGAAGCTGCCGCAGCGTGGGGACCCCCAAGCGCCGCTCCCCGACACTGCTCCGGGGCTGCAGCCCGGGGATGAAGCATCCCCGCACCGTGCGGGTTAAACATCCCCTGCCGCGGGAGATGAGCCCCCACACAAGTCCCCAGTGCTGGGGGTGGGTAAATGGGGGCCGGTCTCCTGCCGCAGAAAAAGTCCGCCCGTCCCACAGGGGCTCAGTCCCGGCAAAGGTGTGAACGCCGAGGGCATGCTGAGCGAGGGATGAGGCGAAGCGAGGTGTGCGCGGGGCAAGCTGCGACAACCAACAGCGCACAACGCTGGGCTCTTTTCATCTTGTTACTTCTTGAAATAATGACAGTAACAAAGTAGCGCCACGAAAATGCCCGAGCCCAGAGGAGGTCGAAGGCGCCGGTGCTCACGCGGGACGCCGACAGCTGTGCAATAGCCCGGCCCAGCAGTCAGGCCGGGCACGCCAAGATGCCCGGCGGGGCGGGAGGCCGCAGAGGGAGCGGGAGGCCGGGACAGCGCCGGGAGTGGAGCGCTGCCCCCGCTGCAAGACGAGGTCGGCAGGGTCAAAGGCCACTGTCCCGCTGCCCCCCGAGCTCGGCCGTCGCTGCGCCGGAACCCCCAGGCAGGCCGCGGCGCCTCGGGAAGCGGTGGCGGCCCGCTCCCAACAGGGGGCGGCCTCGCTCGGCGGCTCTGCCCTTCCGACGGCACCTCCGCGCCCCAGCCCCGCTGCCATCGCCCTCCTCGGCCGCGCACACTGTGCCGAACAGCGAGGCGGAGGAGGCACCTGCGCCCGGGGCCGCGGGAGAGTCCGGCCCTTCCAGCCCGGCCCTTCTGCACGAAGCAGCTGACAATGTACCACCAGAAACAACACAAAAAAAAAAAAAAAAAAAAAAAAAAAAAGGCAGACTGCCCAGCAACACGGAGCACTGGAGATCGGGGGTGTGAGGCACCGTGTTCAACTTTGTAGGGCCACGGAGATTGAGTTTTGGTATTTAACGCACCCCCATGCGGAGCCCGCGCTCCTTGCCGAGATGAAAAGAGAGGTTTTTACAGATCCTGCACCGCGGGATCGCCTCTGATCCTGTTTTACACGGGGTGTCTGGAAAGCCTGCGAAGGCATCTGGTTTTCTAGGAGCACTACCAGCGGGCAGGCGGCATCCAGAGCACGGCTCCGGAGGACTGTAAACCGCGGGAGGCGAAGCGACTCCGCGGGGAACCACCGGCCGCCCCCTGCTCCCCGCTGAGTCTTCACAACCATTCGGAGGAGCCAGACCACGTCTCACGTTTGCAGGGAAAGGCACTGGTCGGGTGCCCGCCCAGCTCTCCCCACCGGAGGCGCAGAGGGGTTGTTTTCCCGGGGGTGAAGGCACATCGTGTCCTTCCCTCGGCGCCCGGGGACAGCCTCGCTCCTCGGCCCCGCTGAACTCCCCGTGACCCTCCGAGCGCAGCCCATTTACCATATAATTGACAATTAAAAACAAACAAACAACAAAAAGCCAACAGCCTTTCCAACATGGAGTCCTCGCAGCACCAAGGGGACCCCGAGGAGCCGCGCTCCTCCGCGCTGACCCAGGCGGGACCAGCTGCAGATGCAGAGTGATAATCTCCAGAAACTGAGAATAAAATCAAATAGGGGCGGGGGG